>OU015744.1:111599556-111618470 GCA_907169655.1 Acomys percivali
CACACACACACACACACACACACACACACACACACACACACACACACTGCAAAAACCTGCAATTTATAAAAGTATTTGCTACTGAGTTTCTAGCGACTCTGATTCAGGTTGGATGCATAAGGTCAACTGTTTAAATACCAAGTGTGTTATAATTTCAAACTAGCACAAAGAATCCTGGGAGTATGGTTAACTTGGAAAGTCACCTTGAATTACCCCATTGCACTTGAGCAGGAAAGCCACCCAGATTTGGAATAACTCAAGCATGATTTTGTTTGTAGTGTGTGGCTGACAACAAGGCCTCAGGAATGCTCGAAGACAGTAAATACTCGCTTGCAGCTGGCTATAGCCCACCCCATAGTATTAACTAACTTTAACATGTGCGTTGTAGCTTTGTACTTTGCCACTTGTCTTAAACAAGTAGTGCTTTAAAAAAAAAAAATATTAGTAGTATTTTCATTTTGGACAATGAGTTGTTCTTTGCTGAATCATTAAATATTTTTAAGTCATCAGCACTACCTGGGTGCATAGCGGCATTAGCAAATGTCTGCTTCCATTCACGTGCCCCCTACCAAACAGAGAGGATGTGTGTCTCCGCCAGCTCACTGCTCTCTCGTTACGCACTCTACTCCATTGTAAATCAGGGATAATAAACAGAGCCGTCACTGGACTTTTCAACTGAATGTAAGTGACTGATGTCTTAGTTTCCAAGTCAAGACTGTACTAATATTATAATTCAACATTGTTCATCTGTTTACTTTTCTTTTAATTTCTTTCAATATTCAGTTCTCTTTATTTTTACTGCACATAGCATCTGTAAGCTATGGGATTCATCCAAAAGATATCATAATTTCTGGTGCTTGGTTTTCTCTATTTCTCTGAGAGAAAAATTCTATATGTCTTTCCTTTTTTCTGGCTTAGAGATAAATTTAAATATTCTTTCACTAAAACTTCTCTTTCTAGGGGACTGGAGAGATAGATCAGAGGTTAAGAGCGCTGACTGCTCTTCCAGAGGTTCTGAGTTCAATTCCCAGCAACTACACAGTGGCTCACAATCATCTAGAATGTGACTTGATGCCCTCTTCTGGCCTGCAGGTGTACATGCAGGCAGAATACTATATACATAATAATAAATAAATGTGGATTTTAAAAAAATTCTCTTTCTACCATAGCATCTGTAGCTACACAGAATCCTGACATTTCTCTAGAATTCTTCCTAAGCTTTAAAATTAAACCTGCCCAAAGTCTTCCTAGAGGAATTGGACTTCTGTCTATAAATGAAGAAAATAAAATTGGCTTTCGTTAAAGTAAACACATTGGAGCTGTGTTCTAAATGAATGGAAGAACTGATAAGTTTAATTTGAGAAAGTTTGTTTCTAGATCATTTTTATTTTATTTTATTTTCTGTGTATAGGTGAATTGCATGCATGTATACTAAGTGTGTGCCTAATGACCAGGGAAACCAGAAGAGGGTAACAATGTAGAGTAGCCATGTGCATGCTGGGAATCAAACCCAGGTCCTCTGGAAGAGCAACCAGTGCTCTAACCCAAGGAGGCATCTACCTGGCCCCAGGCTACTGTGGGTGTTAGATTTCAAACTTAAAACAAATAGCTGAGGTGCCTATGTATCATATCCAAGCAGGCAATGGAGGCCTGGTTATTCCTCAGTCCATACTTGTTACAGGGTCCCATCTGGCTGGCACATCCTCCCCCATCCAAGGGATTGGGCTGCTCTGCCCTGTATAATTCAACCATTTTGGGTTGCCTTCTCTCTTTGAACCTTTGGGCCTCCTGGCTGCTGCATCTGGTTCCCCTGGCCTCCCCATCTCCCCACGTAAAGCAGCTCAGGCCAGTCACGTCCACTCTGGGCTGTCCCGGATGTCCCTGCCTCTAACTATGCTCTCCCTCTTATCTTACGATAAACCATCTTTCCCACTATACCCCAAAACAGTCATATTTCATTTTCTTTTCCTTTTGATTTTTCACATCTTTGAGAGTATTGTACAATGCCTTGCGATCATTTTCACTCCCGTTCCCCCAACTCTCTCAGATCTACCCCTTTCTTGACAGCAAGGACAGACAGAAGTGGTAGGGGCCTCCCTCTGAGGCTTATGAGCCACGGAGTCAGAGGCACGGCACCGCCCTTTGTATTTCTTGTTTCATTCATTTGATGCCAAAACCCAGGACCAGTCATGCTCCTCCTCTCCTTTCTTTTTCTTTCTACTTCAGTTTTTCATTCACTGGGGGAAAAAAAGGATTAAGAAAAATCCTTTTTTTTTTTTTTTTTTTTTTTTTTTTTTTTTAAGGAAGAGAGAGAGCACAGCCCTGTGCAAATCCCAGCAGCATAAGACACTTGACACCGAACACAAGATTACCTCTGCTGGATGCTCCCATGGAAAAGTCAGCTAAGTCTTAAAAATAGCTGCTCTCAATAATGTCTTCATCTGTGTGTAGGGCTCCTATTACGCCCGGATGTTCTCCATACGGTCATATGGCAACAGCTTGGTGGTAAGCTCTAAACTGGGAAATGAGGCAGAGGGATGGGTTTGCACACTTAACGGCTACAGCTGAAAAAGGAGAGAGAAGCCAGCAAGAGTGAGGATAAGATAAACACGGATGAGCCAGGCAAGGATTGGAGGGTTTTTACACAAATGCTGGTCCACCCAAGACTGCATGGGGCAGGCAGAAATTACATGAGAGTTGCGTGCTGAATGTGAAGGCTCAGAGACCAGTATACTGTATCTGCAGTTAGTTTTTTCTTCTTTTAAGAAGTCAGCATCATTTTACCCTGTAACTCTTATGCGGAAAATGCTGATCTCTAAGGCCCTATGGGTTATTGTCTTCAATCCTAAGGAACTAGCTGTTCTCTACCAACTCAATTCATAGCAGATGTTTGTCTTTAGACACTAACAAAAGAAAAGTTGGTCTATTTTACATGTTAGATTGGTGTCAACATTCTCCCACCAGAGAAGGTATTTAGAACAAAATCAGTTTAGTTTGGGGCTTTTCCTTCATTCTCAGTCTCCTCTCGCTATCAAAGAGGAAGCAAGAAGATCACGTTATGTCTTTCGATTCCCAGATGACACAGAATAAGAATAAGCCTACTAATCACATAACTCCTCCATAACAGCTACTGGACCTTTTGCCCTTGTGCTTAGAGGCAGTGTCTGGATTCTCCCTGATGCCACACTCTGGAAGTCTTGCGGGGCAACAAGAGCTGGTGTATGAAGTGTGATACATCTCTTCCCTTTTCCTCTCCAGCTACCTTTCACAACAGGCTGCTGCAGCCACAGGTTCTGCATCGCTCTGTCATGTTATCTTCCCTGCTCTCCTCTCACCCTTCCACAGGCTTTCTTTAACCCCTGAGAAAGAATCTTTGGAGACCTGCCATATGGTCACACATGGACAAGCTGGAAATGTAAAAATTAATACTTCAAAGAGAGGCAGTGTGATCTAGTTTCCTGTCTGTTGCTACAATAGAGCACCCCCACCAAAAGCAGCTTAGGAGAAGAAAGGCTGATTTTAACTTTTAATTCCATGTTACAGTCCATGGTGACAGTCACATCACTTCCATAGTCAAGAGCTGAGAGAAATGAATGAGTCACGCTGCTTGCTTGTTTCTGTTTTCTCATACAGCTTTCTTCACTATTATACAGCCCAGAAATCCCCACCCTGGGACAGGTACCATGCTCAGTGGACTTGTTCAATTAACAATCAAGACAATCCTCTACAGAGAATCCCATAGTACATTCTGATCTGGGTAATTCACTTTAAGATTCTTTCCCCAAATAATTCTAGATTGTGTCAAGTTTACAGTTAAAAATTAAACAGCACACCAGTCTCACTATGTAGCATTAACCATACTGAAACTTACAGCAATCCTTCCTCTACCCCATGTATGCTGTAACTACAGGTATGAACCCTGAGACTGTTTGAATGAAAATGTTCCCCTATAGGTTCATAAGGAGTTGTATCAAGGGATTAGGACATGTCACCTTGTTGGAGGAAACGTGTTACTACTTGTGGGCTTTGAGATCTCAGAAGCTCCAGACAGCCCCAGTGTCACTCTCTCTTCCTGCTGGCTCCCTACTGCACAGGAACTATGTCTGCCTGTGTGCTTCCATGCTTCCTATCATGAGGATAATGGACTAAACTTCTAAAACTGTAAGCCAACCTCAATTAAATGCTTTCCTTTATAAGAGTTCCTGTGGTCATGGCATCTCTTCACAGCAATAAAACCCTAGATTTTACAAATGTAAATTCTTGACTGCTGAGAGCTGGGCACTAGTATACCAGAGCCCCTTTCTTTTATCCCCATATATAGTTTACTCTGAGGTACTATCTACTATATTTGAGTAGACTATAGCAGTTGCCAACTCAATATAGTAAGTACCTTGGCCAATCTTGTCCTCTTACCATGTTTCCTTTGCCAATTCCCTGCACTCTTGTCTGGAGATGTCTTTACCCTTTGGCTTTCTACAGTCAGGCCTTTGATTTATGAGTGACAAGGCAAATCACACTGTACTTGAATTTATAAGACAACAGTCAACTTTGCAAATTAAATAATTCAATATTCGTTTTTTCATGCTTATTTTGTAATCTCTCCCTTGAGAAATCTCAAAAAGATAAACATATGGCACAAGGTATTGTCTTTTATACTTCTTCATTGTCTAATATAAATCCTTGCCATGTATATTAATTATCCTCTAGTTAATTGCTTGAGTTTAAGAAAGGATCTATAGTCATTGAAAATACTTGTACTTGGTTTTGTTGTTGACATCTAAAGTAAACAGAAAATTCCAACAGACAATTAATTAAACTTTACATCTAATTTTACTATTTACTATGTTGGAAAATTTTTAGATTTGATCCTAATTTTTTGTCATTATATTGATATTTGGATGAATTATATGGAATGATTTTGGTGTAATGTTGGTCATTCCCCATGGTTGTTTCATTCTTTTGGAATTTCTGTCTCTTGATGTGTGTCCTATCCTTATATTTTAATAGCAAAGGGGGAGAGATGAAGTACATTAGTAAATTAGCAGTTGGAATTTCTTGTCTGCTGTTTCTTCTTGGTTTCTGAGAAATTGTGGAATCAAGAGTTGGTGGGCCAGGGGGAAACAATGAGGCCGTACCTTATTCATGAAGCGGGCACTGCAAAGTCTATAATATTTCAAGTCTTAATATTAGAACATTATTGCTTACTCTCATGTTCATCATTCACTAAGTCCTACTACTGTACCATGGACATCTTGCAGTGGCATGCTAGATTCTGCCTACACAGAGACGACCCTGCCATTGTGTTCTTTCATCAGGGAAAAGTGCTTCCTGGGGGAGAGACTGAGTGTGAAGAGGTAGTTTGTCTCTCAGAGCCATGGGAAAAATCCTTTTGTCATATGTCAGTATTCATTTTGACTTCAAATTAATGTCTATGTGCCTAGAGATGAGTCTTCAGTAAGATGAAGAAAGGATGAGGACTTTCATGGGTTTGCTTTGTCCTACTGATGTTATTTTTAATGCACTGTGGGAGGTTGGTATGGTGCTGTGTATTCTGATGCTCATTACTGGCTCTCAAGATCTAGTTGCAGCCAAGATGAGCACAATCTCATGTACACCTGTTCTTGTTGTATAAACCTTGACTGAGAAATTATTCCTGTTTGACCAATAAAATGCTGAGCAGGACAGGGTCAAAAGGAAGGGGCAGAGCAAAAGTTCTCGGGCTTGCAGGACAGAGAGGTTCTTGGGAAGGAGAAGCAGCCAGGTACTGGAGGAGAAAACGGGACCATGGGTTAGATGGAGAGAGCAAAGGGACCGTTCAGCATGGATGGGGGAGGTAGAAAACATAAGTAAGCCTTTTTGCATTATGAATGGGAGGTAGCCCAACTAGGAATTATTAAAACAGATGCCATGGTGTGGGGGCTTGGGAGGTAAAAATAAGTTAGGGGATTAATATCTGCCCTGTTCCAGGTGAACCAAGGCTATTTTAAAATAAAACAGGTGTCTGTGTCTTTTTTTATTTTATTTTATTTTGGTTTTTTTGGTGTGTGTGTCTGTGTCTTTTATTGATTGATAGCACATTAGAAAATACCACCATAGTAACTATAGCCTAATAATAGACATTTATTAGGCCATACTTTTAAATTAACAGCAACAATGTACCCTATCTTACTAATTTTTACAAAGTAGGTTGCACCACAGTGTGTGTGTGTGTGTGTGTGTGTGTGTGTGTGTGTGTGTGAGAGAGAGAGAGAGAGAGAGAGAGAGAGAGAGAGAGAGAGAGAGAGTTTATTCTCAGGTATTCCCTTCTCTACCACCCTTTCCAATGTCATCTATCTTCCTTTGGCTGCTCTGCTTCCTTCCCCCAGTCACTTCAGTTAATATTCTACCCTTCCTTTTTTATTTTTGAGTTTATTTCATTCTATACGTGTATCTGTGGGCATGTATGTCATGTGTATACAGGTACTTGCAGAGTCACATATCCGGCAGATGGAGTTATATGCAGTTGTGAGCTGTGTGATGTGGTGCTTGGAACTGAATTTGATCCTCTGGAAGAGCAAGAATCACTCTTAACCACCAAACCATGTTCTTTAAAGTTCCCTTTCTGTTTTATTATCACATGAAATCTATTACCTGCTTTATTTATTACTACCTTTTAGATGTCTTCCACCACTCTCATAATTCTCCTTCTACTTTCAAGATGTTCTTACACACACACACACACACACACACACACACACACACACACACACAATTATATATATATGTAATTTTAAATCTAGATTCTGTCCACAAGAGAAATACAATCAAGAGTCTTAACACTATTGCTTTATAACTTGCCATCTTATTTACTAATGATGTAAAACACTTTAACTTATTCCAAAAGAAAAGTTGAAGCAATTTTGAGAAGCTAGTCTGTAAAACCTTGGAGTAAGTCAGCTCATTATCTGGTGTGAATGGGATAGTGGTCCCTGGGACTAAGTGGTTATTACCTGGTTCTATTCTCAGAAACACTCCCCAGAGTTGAGGTTCAGTGATGATTGCAAGCATGAATCCATGAAATGTGTAGTAATGTGGCCTCCAAAGTGCAGTAATGAACAACTAAATGGGGGGGGGGGGGGGGAAGAAAAGCACTTCCTAGAAAGGAAATCATAGGTGTGAGTAAGTGAGGATTATCATGATTTTTTTTTTAAACTAACAAGTAAAACAATTACTGATCTGATGTGCAATGGAGACTTGGTTACAATTTTTTTATATTAATTTACTACCAAAAATAAAATAAGGAAAGCGATGCTCCTGATGTTAAGCCTGAAAACTTCACCATGCTGTAGAATTAAAGTGAACAGAAGGAAACGCCACTTTCTATGCGTAAGATGAACACCAACTCAAAAGTTGAGTTGCTAGGCATGATGGCACTTGCCTAAAATCCCAGTACTCAGGAAACTAAGACAAGAGAATGAAGAGTTGGGGCCTTCCTAGGCTACATATGGCCAGTCTCAAAAAATGTTGTTGTTAGCTTCAGATCATTTGACAGAGTATTATGGCATATATTAAATTATTTTGATATAAGTGAGTGCCTTCATTGGATGTTATTAGAACCATTTGGCGATAAACTGTAATTCAAGAAAGTGTCTATATGCTATGCATATGTACATGTAGGCTCTTGCATCATCAACTATGTGGAGACTATGACAAAAATTTAAACTAACTCCTGGGGTTCAACAACAATTCCAATGGCCACAGATGTATATTGAGAGTGCACCACTGAAGATTAAAAGACAACCAGGATCCCTGAGCAGTGTTTTACCAATTGCCTGTGCCCTGTTTCTATAAATGAGGAGGTATGACCTGATAATCAAGCAGTTAACTGTAAAGACCTGAGCTCTGAGCTCTGTTGTTTTTTCCAAAGGGAACAGTCATGATTGAATCTGCCACTACTGTTGCCATTGAGAAGAGCAAACCAAGAAAGGACTTAGACATCTGATTTAGTGGTTGCTTCTTAAACACATCACATTCACAGTAACTGTTTTCCCCACCCATACAGTTTTCTCATCCATACTTGTAGGTGTAATGCTACTATTCTGAAACCAGCTACCAAGAAACAGGAAGTACTTCTTACTGGGTCTTATCTGTTTACAGCCAGCAGTACATTTCTAATGCTAATGTAGAACCTATTCGATGGTGGTTCTGTATCTTCAACATGTCTTCAGGACAAGAATATTAGAGTCATTTGTATCTTAAAGATCCTGTAGCATCATTCCTTGATGGATGACTGATATTTTATCCCAAAGCTGTGTAGTCTGATGATATGACAATAGGAATCCAGACACCATAGTGAAAAGACTACCTGCATTCTATTGGTGAAGAACAAGGGTCTGCACTTCCTTCCTTTCTGCCTTTTATCTCCTAACTAGAAGTCTGTTCATTTTTGTTTTCACTCACAAAAACTGTCTAGCAGGGTGAGTGCTCAGGGTTCCAAGAGATAAGCTTATGTAACTGGCTCGACCTCTCTATATGCCACTTCTTTGATAAGCCATTTTGGCCACGTGTTCTGGGATTCCTCTCTCATTTGTAAAATGAAGAAAATAGACTCCACTAGAGGTTCTGTAAAATCTCTTTTCTCTAATTTACATTTTGACCATTTTAATTGGCTTGGAGCCTCATACCTAGTTCCAGTCAGTGAAAATGTAATTGTAAATTGTTTTTTAAAAGTATACATTGATGTCTTTTCCCAACTCTCTTCCTCTCCTAGGAGCAAGATTGTCTGTTGTGATAGAGAAACAACCTGGACCTTATATATGCTGCTGAAAAATCAATCTATCAGATCTAGTTTGACTGTAGTGAAAACAAAAAAGAATTCTTACTCCTGTTGAGTGAATGGTAGTTTTCCCACTGTGACTCTTAAAATAGTAATTATTGGCATGACTTATGTAGAACTCAAGTTCCTTTGTAATGCATACCTTAAATTTTTTGTCTAGAAATAAATGTTTTAAGTTTTAAAAAAGAATATTCTTGCAGATACAAGTAAAAAGCAAAGAAAATGCAATTAAGTATCAGTGTGTACATCCTGAGGAGCATGCATGAAATATATAGAAGAGGCCAGGAAGCCACAGGTGGCCTTGATCTGGTTTGGAGATGTTTGTCATTGGGAGTGATAGTTGGGAGTGTATGTATGTACATGTGTGTCCATGCATATGCAGGGACATGTGGAGGCCGGTGATGAATGTTGGATGCCATTCATCTTACTTTTTGAGGCCTGACCTCTTGTTGTTGTTGAGTATTCACTCATTACACTAACCTGGCTTGCTAGTGAACCAGGGGTCATGTCTTCCTTCCCACGGCTAAGTTTCCAAGCACACACCACCACTCTCAACTTTTTCTATGTGGGTTCTGGAGCTTGAAGTCAGGCCTTCACATTTTTAAGGCAAGCATTTTACAGACCGAACTGTCTTCCAGTCCCAAATACGGCTTGCTTAATGGGTCGTCCAGTTTTCTCTGGACTTTGCTAAATATTCTCTTCTATTCCATTGCTTTAGTGTGTACTGGACTCTGCACCCTCACAATGATTATTAAGCCAGATGTTACAAAGAGTTTTGTACAGGATCTTGCTGCTCTTCCAAATACAGTCACTGGCATTGTAACTTCATTTCAGTTACACTCATTATAAGAAGAAAGGCATTTCATAGCCAACAACATTAAAAGTCAAACAATATTTGGTTCTTACATCTCAAAATTGTTGTAAAGAACAGAAGTTAGTAGTCAAACTTGAAAACCATAAATTACTCTGTAATCACATACAAGAAAGGATGTGATAATGGAACAAAAAGTGCTCAAAGGCACAAGGATTCATGGAAGAGTTAGAATATCTGACGTGGGTAGACTGTATTTTTTAAAAAGAAGAGTCACAATTAAAATATAAAGTATAATTAAAAATTTACACAGGAACTTTCAAAGAGCAGGCCGCTTCTCTAATTATTGTTTTTTAAATTTTTCTATACTTAATATATCAAAAAAGTAAAAATATTAAGAGTATTAAACACAATGAGAATTTTGTTCTTAGCAGGTGTGTGGTTTTACATTTCTGGATAGTTTATAGAAAATGGAATTCATCGTGAGTGGGCAGATTGTCAGAAACACTGTTGATACAGCTTGATTTAAATGTGAAGGTTAAAAAATAAAGCCATTCCCTGTATTATTTATGAGACAGATTTTTTCCAAATCATTTATGGTCCTGGTGACACATTGGAATGGAGACCACTGCCGCACAGTGAAGGAGGGGTAAATAGCTAAAAGGATGACTATCAGCCTAATCCAAACACATTACCTCCTGCTTCTACCGGCTGTTGCCAAGTCTCAGCTAAGTGCTAAGGACAAATAATGCTCAGAGTGGGGAAGGATCTGGTTGTCTTTCTGTTTGGGCTGCCTAAGCAAATGATGATAGAGCAGTGAGCCGATCTTGCCAACTGCACGGAAGCCAATAGATCGCTGATGTCAGCATTAGGAAAGCTGTTCTGTCTCTGGATAAGAAGAGAAAGAACACTGTGTAATAAATGTGAGGTCGTCATGGATGGAACAAGTCTTCAACATGCAGAAGTCACCATCCAGTGAGGTCTTTTATGGACCACAAGAAGGTGGTGGATGGTATGAAGAGGCACTTAGCATAGTACCACAGATACAATGGCTTACTTGCCCTCTTGGGTTGTGAGTCATGTATATTATATAACTTACAGAAGGCTGGCCTCTCCAAAGAAAACCAATAGTTGACCATTTCATCTCATATTCAATATAGCATGGTGATAGGGAGGGAAAAAAATGAACCCAAGTCTTTAATATTTTCCATCACAACAAATTAACTCTATCCACTGTTGATGTGATTGCATACTGGTCCACCCACTGCAGTAACCAGTATGATTTCTAAAATAAAACTAAATATAAAATTCTAATATGACCCCACTATACCGCTGTATTGACTGGCTTTGTGTGTCAACTTGACACACACTAGAGTCATCAGAGAGAAAGGAGCCTCAGTTGAGGAAATGCCTCCATGAGATCCAGCTATAAGGCATTTTCTCAATTGGTTATCATTATGGATGGTGCTGTCCCTGGCCTGATAGTCCTGGTTTCTATAAGAAAGCAGGCTGAGCAAGGCAGGGGAAGCAAACCAGTAAGCAGCATCCCTCCATGGTCTTTGCCTCAGTTCCTGCCTCTAGGTTCCAGCCCTGCTTGAGTTCCTGTCCTGACTTCCAGCAATAATGGATTTTATGATCTGGAAGTATAAGCCAAATAAACTCTTTCCTCCCCAACCTGCTTTTTGATCATGGTGTTTTGTTGCAGCAATAAAACCCTGACTAAGACAACCACTCCTCCACATGTGGCCAAAGGACTCATGACTCAGTATGTCACTCCACAGATGTTACTCAGGTATGTTCACTACAGCTCTGCTCCCAACAGCTAAGGAATGGAAACAACCTAACTGTCTTTTAACTTAGAAATGGATAATCAAAGTGAGGCACATCTACACTATGGAATACTATTCAACTACAAAAAAACAAATGAAATCCTGAAATTTTCAGGTAAATGGATGGTGCTGGAAAAATCTCATATTAATTGAAGTAACCTAGACCCAGAAAGACAAATGTTACATTTCTCTCTAATCTGAGTTTCTTAGCTTCAAATGTTCAGGTGTGAGCATTCATCCTAAAGTAACTGCAGACATGAGGGAAAGAAAAATGACAAGGAAGCAAGAGAGAGGGGAAGAGCAGAGTGCAAATGATTTAAATTAGAGAACGGGAGAAATAGGAGTGGTTTTAAAAGAGGAAGGAACTTAATACAGAAACAGAAAGTGGAAAGTGAAATAACTGCAAGGATGTTTAGAGATTCATAAAGATTCATACTATCTACCTATATAAAATATATATTATCTATAATGCATGTAAATATGTATATACACATGTACGTATATAGTTCAAATAAAAATCTCTCATATGGACTGACAGTGCTTTCCCCAAGAGCCACAGACTAACAACATCAGTATGAAAAGGCCCCTTTGAGTTTAGTGGTCTCCAAGAGACTCCCCAAATGTAGGCTAATGCTGTTGTTCTTGGTCACCTCCCTGAGGTTGAAGGTAAGGCCCTATTGCTGAAGACACTATATACTTCAGACACAGGATCCAGAAGATCCAAGCTGGTTCTGACCTGAAAGCCTCTCCCCTGAGGAACAGCTGTCATGGCATCA
This sequence comes from Acomys percivali, assembly GCA_907169655.1. Taxonomy (NCBI): domain Eukaryota; kingdom Metazoa; phylum Chordata; class Mammalia; order Rodentia; family Muridae; genus Acomys; species Acomys percivali. The sequence continues at coordinate 111,611,788 of OU015744.1, forward strand.
GAAGGCACCATACAAGCTTCCAAGGAGTCTTACCAAACTATGATGACCATAGTAAAACAACCAACGGCGTGGCAAATACGCTGAAGGGTGTAATAATGGCACGCATAGCTTAATGCTCACCAATAGGTTTTGAGCAGGACTTATAGCCTGACCAACAAAAGGGAAATTGTGCCTGATACCAGAAACCTAGCCACCTACCTGGGCTATTGAAGTAAAGTTGCCATTTTACCAACATGAAGACTTCTTCTAATCAACACACATAGGATATCTCTAGTTTTATATGTTGACCCGACCTGCCGGGTTCGACTAATGCTCGGGAGGAAAATTCGTTTGTATAGGGACAGAACATAAGACATGAAGAAGGAGAGCAAATCTTTGATCAAGCTCTCAACTTTTATTTTTCAGGTAGAAGGTTTTATAAGGCAGGGGGCAGGGAAGCATATTGCTATGGCAACCCAGCTGCAGGCTATCTCAAAATGAGAAGAATTCCAAGCAGGTCACAATGTTCTGCCGCACCGAATAGTTTGCTATCTTTATCTAATCTAACTGCTAAACTGCAAGAGGGTGGCTCCATCTAAATCTTATCTTTAGTCTAACTGCTGAACCACGACACGGCCAACTGGTTTGTGGTAAATGATAAACTGCTGGAGAGATAGGAACGTGGGCTCTGACAAGATGGCTGAACATTGGCCATATGACCTGTCCCCAACAATGTGTTAGCTTGAATTGCTTTCAATCATGTTTTATAGATTTTTAAATAACTTTAGTCAATTTTGTTCTAAATTTTATAGATTTATTTGACTTAATTGATTTTTAATTCTCTGTTTCATCTATCTTTTATCTTTGTTATTTCCCTTATTCTTCTTTTAAGATTTGTTTTTTCTTCTTTTCTTTTTTTAAAGTAGAAAGTGGGGTTGTTGCTTTGTGAAAGAGTTCTTTATTAATACAGGCTTACTTCATATCATTTTTGCCTATGTAATGGATTTTCTAATTTTCTTGACCGTGCCCTTAAATGGGCTCTCTAACTTCTATCTATATGTTTATGAATTTTATAAAGTGCTTTGTAGAGCTCATTTTTAATTTTAGTGTGGTGAAAGAATATACTTTGTACAGTTGCAATTCTTTCAGTTTAGAGAGATTGTTTTATGGCTCAGCATGTTGTCTAGTCTTTGGAGTGTTTTGTGTGGAACCGAGGAAGAGGTGTTTTGCCACTGTTACATGGAATACTCTATAGGAGCATATTATATCTAGTTGCTTTACTGTGTTCAGATCTTGTTAATCTTCGGCCTCCAGTTGTGAATGCTAAGTCAAGAAATTCTTCAAAGAAATTTTGGATTCTTGACTCATGTATACTTCTAAATACTTCCTCTTTGGGTCCTAATCTTTCTCTGGGATTACTGATTCCCCAAGACAGGATCCTGCTCCTACCAAAATGTAAAGGAAGGAAAGCTTTCTTTCTTTCTTTCTTTCTTTCTTTCTTTCTTTCTTTCTTTCTTTCTTTCTTTCTTTCTTTCTTTCTTTCTAATGTAGGTCAGTCTAGAAGGCGAAAATAAGAAAAGCCCCAAACTCATGTTACAAGAAATTCAACTGTTTCTTTGAACCATCCTAGACTAGTCAACTCAAGCACTAGGTGACTAAGCTGGTTTATGTGACTAGGAATCTAAACTGAAAAGTCTAGGAGGAAGAAAAAGTGTCACTTCAACTACAGTGTTCCTCATAGAAACATTGCCACCAAGAAATCTGGCATTCTGAACAGATTAATCTGCCCTTTTCTTCCTAAAGTAAGTTTGTGAATGTTTAATTGGCCAGACCAATGTCCAATCATCTTTAATTAAGGAACTAGAAGAATTATTCTTATGTAACTGCTAAATAGTAACTTCATCTATCCCTCACATTAGAGGAATATTTACAAAAAATTTTCTACCAAAACAGAAATCCTTGCACACATATTAAGTAAAAGGTTGTTCTACCTGTATATTTTTGGTGTATAGCAGATGTAAACATGTTTTTGTTTTGATCCCAAGTGTGGGATGTGAAACAGATGTTGGTGAGGGTGTGCAGTATTTTTGTGCAGTGTTTGCTGGAAACAAATTTGTGAGAGGACATGTGATGTTTGTCCACTAGAAGAGGAACTGCCCCTTTAGAGGCATGGTCTTTGCCAACTGATAAACATCCTGGTACAAATGCTGGATACACACACACACACACACACACACACACACACACACACACTCAAAACAAGAAGCTTGGGTTTTGGTTTTGGTATTTCTTCCCATCATTTGGCTATTCATTGCTCTGCTTCATGAAGATTCTAGAAAGAAACACTCCTGATAAGGTTTTGAGGTTCTGGGTTCTGGCTGCTGCTCTAGACTCTGGCTACTGCAGTTGCAGTCACCTTTGCTGAACTGTTGGTTTTCTGTTTAATGGGTTTTCTCAAATCCTGGCAGTGTAGAATGGAATTCCTCCAAGGAATTGAGTCTAAATGGTCTACTTCTCCTGTTCCCATTAGCCTTTTTTCTCTCCTATCTAGAGTAGGTGGGTTAGAAGGGAGGTAAAAGCATTAAAGAACTCCAAATAAAATAGGTTTGAGGAAGTTCAAATCCTACGTTGATATTTATATATCCAGAGTTTAAATTACTTATTGGCATAAAGATTTATGAAAACATGAATTCACATCAGTGTATCAATGTGTTTCAGGATATTAAAACTGAGTAAGAACATAGCCTCTTAGGGTATAGAACCCTTGGTTATTTGACATTAGCAAATGCTATTAGCAATACTGAAATTTGATGTCAGGATACCATATGCTGTAGTTACACAGGGCTCAGCATCTTGTCCTAAGAATTTCTATGACAATCCACAACCCAATGTAACAGGAATGCTAGGAACTGGGTCTCAAATATTGTTTAGAATATCTGTCTAGGTCCACAGTCCCAAAGCTGGGGGGCAAGGCATCCCCAGAACACCACAACATCAATGCAAGACACTCCAATTTTTCTAGAAAAGCATGGCATAATATCTCCCATTTCATATGAATTATTATTTTATTGTCTAGAAATAAATGATGATAGAACGGTCAAGAGTTTCTTTGGGCTATGAATACCATAAAAGAAATTACTATTCATCACCATGAGTCACTCTTACCTGAGAAATTTGGCGGTTTCTAAGTTATTTAATTTAGTTTTCCCTTCAGCCTTATTTTTTAAAACTAGTTGGTTTCATTAGGCCTTCTGAATGACTGAAAAGAGCTTCCAGATCTTTTCTGGCTTTGTGAGCTCTAAGCTAGTCCCTGATGGAAAAAGATTTTTCTAGATTTTCATCAGTAGCACAAAATTTGTATCATTGCTCAGCGTGCTCTCCATCACCCCCCCCATCACAGTGTGCAGTTCTGTCTACTCTTGGCCACATCTTCCCTGGAAGCATTCCTAGAACTTCAGAATGAGCAAAGCAGTCGATTAACTCACCACATCACACCTGGGAAGACATTACTCCTCCTAATATAAATTTATTAAGGATCTACTGTGTTTCTAAGTCTGGTAAACAATACCCAGAAGAGGCCTTATTTCATGTTCTAAGTCCCAATGTCTCATGTGGAACATGCTGTCTTGAATAAGAAAACATGAATAGCAATAAAAGATATGCATCCAATGTGAGAGAAAAAAAGTTGCAGACAGATATTAAGATAAATGCACTAGAACATCCTGAATTTGGATCTTGTGGGTGGGATAGGCTCTGACTGCTTATAACATTATGTGAACCTGCAAAGCCTGGGACCAGTTGGGATGCACCTCAGTGACTTAGCAGAGATGGAGACTCAGATTAAGATGAGAAGAAGAATTTTCTGTTTGGGAAAACAAGATTCTTACAATCGTAGGCAGCAGAGTCAGAATGAGGAGCAAGACTGGATGTTCTGCTGGAGTTTTGGAGAAAACTGGGTGTCACTATTCCAAAGTTCTTAAGACACCTGTGTTCTCCGAGTGGTGAGGTAAAAGGTAAATTGTGCTTCTTCCTTGCATATCTTTATATTTGTGTCTTTATTAGGCACTTTTTTAGAAATCAAAAATGTCAAAGGTGTTTCCATTGCACCCTTTAAAAAAGGTTTTTAAAAACTGCATTTGCTCATATATGTCCATATAAAACAATGAAGCACGAGCTTCATCCATTTTTATCATCATCTGTATCTATGTAGAAGTAGTCATGCAGAATGAAGAAAAGATTGGAAAGAACTGAGTAAAAGGTTAATCACTTTAACTTAGCAGTTCAATTATGGATGTTTTTTTCCTTATCATGTTCTATATTATTTTCAGGTTGTATTAAAGCTTAACAGCCATAAGGAGCATAAAGCATAAATACATACTGGTAAATTACCACCCATGACCACCCATGTAACATCCCATGAGGTTAGTGAACTCACCAGCACTTCAACATCCCTCCGCACATCTTGTCATACACTTACATCAACCAGTTTTAACACTGAGGAAAAAATGGAATCACAAAACGTGTGCAGCTTGGGGATCGGCTTCATTCCCAGGGTCTCTCTTGTCAATTAGGTAGACAGTGATTTTGGAATGAAACCTCAGAACTGTCCCAGCTCTTCCTCCAGTTTCTTTCCAGAGCTTCTTTCCTTGATGCACATCCACATGGATACACATGTTAGCTTTGCAGAATTTGGTGGGTAGGTATTCCTGTCTTTATTGTCTTCTTCGTGTTGTAATGAATCTGAGGCACAGAAAGAAAAGGCAAGGACCCATAATCTCACAGCTAGTGGTGAATAAAAATGGATTAAAACTCCAATTTCCTTTCTCTGAGTAATTCCACGTGTTGCAGAAAAACACGACAAGTGCTGTCTTTTTAATGTGAAGAAAATAACCTGACATTCTGTGGTATTTAGTGAAACCCAGTAATATCCACTTTGGGCTCAGAAAAACAAAAACAAACAAACAAACAAAACCTTGCATATGTAGCTATGATGGTTTCAATGAAAATGGTTCCCATAGGTTCCCATCTGTTTGAATACTTGGTCATTAGTTGGTGGAAGTTTTGGGGTACCAATTAGAAAGTGTGGCCTTGTTGATGAAGATATGTCACTGGGGGCAGATTTTTAATGTTTCAAGAAGTCTGTGCCATTCCTAACGTCTCTCATTGCCTTCTACATAGGGATCAAGATGTGAGCTTTTAATTGTTCCTGGCTGCATATGCTTTTTTCTCTACCACCATGGGACTCTAACCCTCTGACACCATAAGCCCCCCAAATAAAAAACTTTCTTTTTTTTAAGCTGTCAAAGTATTTTTTATTTTATTAATTTATTCATATTACATCTCAATGGTCAGCCCATCCCTTGTATCCTCCCATTCCTCCCTCCCTCCCATTTTCCCCTTATTCCCCTCCCCTATGACTGTGACTGAGGTGGAATTCCTCCCCCTTTATATGCTCATAGGGTATCAAGTCTCTTCTCGGTAGCCTGCTTATTCTTTCCCTGAGTGCCACCAGGCCTCCCCATCCAGAGGATGTGGTCAAATATGGGGCACCAGAGTTAATGTGAAAGTCAGACCCCACTCTCCACTCAACTATAGAGAATGTCCTGTCCATTGGCTAGATCTGGGTAGGGGTTTGAAGTTTACGGCCTATATTGACCTTGGCTGGTGCCATAGTTTGAGCGGAACCCTTGGGCCCAAATCTGCCTATCATAATGTTCTTCTTGTAAGTTTCTAGGACCCTCTGGATCCTTCTACTTTGCCATTCTCCCATGCTTCTCTCATCTGGAGTCCCAACAGGATGTCCTCCCCTCTGTCCCAGAAAACTTTCTTTTATAAATTTCCATGCTCATGGTATTTTATCACTAGAATAAAAAAGTAACTGGGACTTGGGCTACTGCTGTGATAAACCTGATCCTGCTGCTTCTTAGAAGAACGTGGGAGATTTGGGGCTTTTGATTAGGAAAATAATTGGGCAATTAAGTCGAGCTTAGCGCAGTAGCCAAGTTGGAGCTCAGAAGACCATAGCGAGTAACAATGTGAACGACAGAGGTCCAGCTCAAAAGGTTTCAGAGGGGAGCAAGATTAGGCACTGAGCTAGACATGTCTTTGTGCAGTTTTGGCAAAGAATGTGATTGCTTCCTGCCCTGATTCTAAGAATCCATCTGAGGTTAAATCAAAAGGGATTGAGTTGATTTCCTTGGTGGAAGAGAGTTCAAGACAGTCTAATATTGATTCTGTAATGTGGTTATTAGTAACCACTTATATTCAGGTTCATAATGAAAAAGGGGCAAGCAAGGTAAAAAGAAGTAGTTTGAAGTGAAAATGTATTAGGAGTTTTGTTTCTTTGTCTGTTTGTTTTGTTTTTTCGAGACAGGGTTTCTCTGTGTAGCCTTGGCTGTCCTGGACTTGCTTTGTAGACCAAGTTGGCCTCGAATTCATAGCAATCCACCTGCCTCTGCCTCCCAAGTGCTGGGATTAAAGGCGTGTGCCACCACTAGGACTTTTAGTGTTGGCACCAAGGCTTGTGCTGAAAGAGATAGAAGAGGCATGATGAAGGGAGGGGTGCATCCAGGGCAGGACACCACCCAGATAGTTCCCTGTGGTGCCCATGCCACCGCGGTACCAAGTCGAGGGTGAGGGACTGCGGATTTAACTCATACACACACACACACACACACACACACACACACACACACACACACACA
>OU015744.1:111618480-111665335 GCA_907169655.1 Acomys percivali
CACACACACACACACACACACACACACACACACACACACACACACACTAACATAGCAGGTCCTTCAGCGGTTTATTATTTTCGTCCGTTCAGAGTTCCAAAGAGCCTTCTTATAGGCACCAAAACAGGAATCCTCCTCCCAGGTGAAATCCCTCAAGAGGTGATTGCACACAGGAGGCAAAGTCTCCAGGAAGGGAGGGGTGCGTTCTCAGAGCAGTAAATATGACTAGCTAACCAAGATAAACACAGACATGGAAGCTGCTAGAACCAGGACATAAAACAGCAAGACAGGCAGGCAGCCCAGTCGGGCCTAGGTCCTACAGTTCCTTCCTTGTAAAAAGAAAGAAAGAAAGAAAGAAAAAAGAAAGAAAGAAAGAAAGAAAGAAAGAAAGAAAGAAAGAAAGGAAGGAAGAAAGAATGAATTGAGGAATTTTTGTGGTCCTAAAAAGCAACAACAAAGGAAAATTTATGTAAATGAGATTCAAGGGAGACAGGCTCCATCCAAAGCAGCCAGTTGAATTTGGCAGGGCTGTTGGTGTATTTCTGGGTTTAGAGTCATGAAAGACACATGAATAAAAGTATTGAATCTTCCCTGACAATTACAGAGCTTCTGAGGCCAGATGTGTGATAGAGAAGTCTTCCATGGAATTCCTGAGAGGCCATTGCATGAAGCTGGGAAAGTGACACCTGCATTGTATTGGAAACTCTAAGATGTGGGAGGTGCCTACAGCATGAGGCATTTGTCAAGGAGCCACAGAGCCTGGAGGCAGACCAAAGGAGAGAAGTGTGTTGCAGGCAGCAAAGCTGGAAGGATGAAGCCAATTAAGCCATTTGACAGCAGACAAGGAGCTACAATTTGGAGTTTGCCTTGCTGGATTTAGGGCTTTCTGTGATCCAGTATTTCCTCTTTATGCTCCCATTCGTCCCTTTTGGAACTATATTGTATAGTCTATATCATTGTATGTTGGAAACATGTAATTTGCTTTTTGCTTTAGCTTTTGCAATAGGTTACAGGTAAGAGCTCACCTTGAGTCTCAGAAGAGATTTTGGATGTTGGGCTTTTTATACTATGTTGAGCTTGTGAAAGGCTATGGGACTTTGAGGTTTGACAATGCATTTTGCATTATGATATGGCTACAAGCCTATGGGAGCCGAGGAGTTGAATGTGGTGGGTTGAATGAGAATGCCTCCCATAAGGTCTTATGTTTGGAGACTTGGTCTCTTCAGTTAGTGGAGCTTTTTGGGAAGGATTAGAAGGTGTGGTTGTAGTAACAGCTGAAAGCTCACATCATGATCCCAAAGTAGGAGGCAGATATAGACAGTCAAAGCTCATCCCTAGGTGACACATATTTACCAACAAGCCACACCTGGCCATCACTGTACCCTCTGAAACCGTATGTCTCAAATCAAAGACTTTCTTTTATAAATTCCCTTGGTAATGATATTTTCTCACAACAATTGAAAGGTAATTAAGAGAAGATTTAAGGTATAATTAAGGTGGAAACTTCTTGTGGTGTTTCCCTGTGCTGGCAAGTTTCTGACTCAAATTAGAGTCATCATCAGAGAGGAAGGAGACTCTGTTGAGAAAATGTCTCCATAAGATCAGGCTGTAGGAAATCCTGTAGGATATTTTCTTAATTAGGGATGGGAGGGCCCATCCCACTGTGGGTGTGGCTGCCCCAGGGCTAGTAGTCCTGGGTTCTATAAGAAAGCAGGCAGAGTATACAATAGGAAGCGCCCATAAGCATCATTCCTCCACAGTCTGTATCACCTCCTGCCTCCAGGCTCCTGTCCTGCTTGAGTTCCTGCCTTCACTGCTTTTGATGATGAACTGTTATATGAAACTGTGAGTGAAATAAACACTTTCCTATCCAAGTAGTTGCTTTTGGTCATGGTATTTCATCACACCACTCCCTTTAACTGTTCTGAAAAAAAAAAAAAAAAAAAAAAAAAAAGGAAACACATAACTAAGGGGTTTGCACATTTCCAGCCTACTCCTGCTCAACATCCCACAGTTCTCAAAATGAAGATAACGTGATGACGTCTTTAATCCCGTGGTCTTGCTATCTTCCTTGTCTTGCCTTCCCTTCCTCCATCTCTTCCTTCCTTCCACTTAGCTATCATCTAAAGTACAATATTCATTGTCAGTCATTCTAGGCACTTAACTATCTGCCAGCTATGGCCTTGATTGCTTTGGTATTAGAGACTAGAAAACTAGAGTTATTTGTAAATGGCCAATTCCAGGTGAATAAATATTAAATGCTTGTCCAGGGAAATGTTGCCACATCAAGAGATACCTGTTTGTTCAATAAACCAACCTGTGAATGAGTGGACAAAACAATGAACAAACTGGCCCTTAAGATTTTAACTGAGATTTTTTTTTTCCCCATAGTGGGGTAATTACACTTTTCTCCTGATTCCCATGATCTGTTCCTATTTTAGTGTGAAGGGAAAATGCAGAGGAAGAACTTGACTCAAATCTGTCCGTCAAAAAAAAAACTTCATAAGAAAATCAATTATGCAGAGCTCAATATCATTTCTGTACTTTCAGGAGGAAAAAAAAAGAGAGCAGCTGCCTGATGACATTTTTAATTGAATTCAGAAGCTACTACCTATGAGGACCTTTAATTTATTCTTACCCAGTCAATCGAAAACAATTTAAGCAAAGCAGAATCTGTTTTTTTTTTTTTTTTCCTAAGTTGCCACTGAGCTGAGAGCTGCCATGCCAATTTTCACCTACTGTAAATTCAGGACCTGAATGATAAACACCAGTAAAAGATAACCTTTTCTACAATGCCAGCAGGTCTGCTTCAGCCAAGCTTATGCCACTAGGCAACAATCTAAGAAAACCAATATTCTGTTGTTAATTACCCATCTAAAAGCCTAGAGAGGAAATGACAGGAAAAAGCAATTTTCTCCATAATTCCCCCATTAGCCCTACCCTGAGTCCTCCCTTATCCAAGAAAGGGTAAACACTGAAGTTTCAGAGAATCCCAATTTTCATTCAAATGGAGGAAGAGAGGGTTGGCTTCCTTTCAAAGGAATGGGCTTTGCAATTCCATGCAGAGGCAGAGGCCTTACCTCATAGAGTAAATTAGTAGATACAGTAGTGTGTGACACTTACAGGGAAGGCTTCCAGTGAAGTAATAAGAAACACAAATCCCAAAAATGACGTCATTATGGTCAACTATGCAGCAACTTTGACCTACTGATTCACTCACTCACTCACTCACTCACTCAGTCAGTCAGTCATCATTGATGAACTTTATAAAAAACATATACAATCTAATGCAGATGTAAGGGTCAGATGGAAAACGAGTAAACAAGTGAATAATTTTTAAAAATTGTGCTTTGAATAAAGTCCCCAAGGTGATCTGATGAAAACTATCCTGGTAAACCTTCTTAACTGGGGAGTTTAAGGAAGGCTTCTCAAAATCTCAAAGTATTGTTCCAATTTAAAAGGTTTAGGGGCTATAATTCTCTGTAATCTTTTTGAAATTGGGCACAGCAATTGCTTTACCATCTGTGGCAAATATAGATTCTCAACAAGTAGAGGTGTCTTCAGACAACTAATGATGAATCTATGAGAAGGGAGGGGCCAGGAAAGGAAAGAAGGAGACAGTCTCAACACAGTGGCCGAGATGAGCTAACATTTGTCACACTTCTGCCTTAGTGACCATGTGGTGGGCAAAGCATCCTTAGAAAGGCTAACTACTAATACAAACATGAACATTAAAGAAATATTTAGATTTCAAGGATATAAGCTTCCCTCAAAGATACTATTTAAGAAATGAAGTCTAAAACATAAACAAGAAAAATGCATACTATATATGTATGTGTGTCTGTCTGTTCATCCACCCCAACCCTTTGCTTCAGACAGCTTGCCCTAACGGGTGTTTGAGTTTGTCACGTGAATGTGGTATTAGAGACTGCTTCAATTCTGATCTCCACCTCCTCAGGCTAGCAATGTGCGGTGCTACATTCTTTCTATGCTGTACAACAAAGGCCAGCCCCAACTCCCAGCCGGTCACAACCTCAAGGCGACAACATTTAACACCCCACAGTGTATTCTCTTGCTATGCTTAAGCTATTATATTTGGTGGGTTACATAATAACATGCATTTTAACTTGTCATATTTTCAAGGTGTGATGGATTTACTAGAATACAATGCCTTTAAAATTTTTATTTTTTGGGTCTGAAGCTATAGGTTGCTTTGTAGAGTGCTTCCGTAGCATGTGTGAAGCCAAAGGTTCAGACTTCAGCATCATCTGAACTGGGTGCAGCTTGAGTGCCTGTGATGCCAGTATTTACAAGGTAGAGGCAAAACCATCAGGAGGTCACGAACATATTTAGCTGGACAGTGAGTTCAAGGTCAGCGTGGGGAACTGAGAATGAAAAAAATGTATAAATAAAAATAAAGTTGAGTTTTGAAGTCTGGATTCTCCGAGGAGTGATAGTTTTAATATTTCCTCATTGTTGAAGTGTGTGTGTGTGTGTGTGTGTGTGTGTGTGTATGTGTGTGTGTGTGTGTGTGTGTGTGTGTGTGTGTGTGTGTGTGATCAGTGAGACCAAGTACATGGACTGGGATATGGAGACTCTATATGTACACTTTGAAGATATAGAGCTAAAGGAACAGCCATAGTCCCTCAATATTCTCAAAATAGTTCTACTGAACTCACCATCTTAATCTTGAAAGAAAAATCCTTGTGAAAATATTTGAGGTCTGAGCTCACACACAAACAGAAGATGCTTTATAAAGGAAGTCTCTGTGGCCCAGTAGATTGAAGAGAGATGGGATACCTGTCTACATATTTCACATGGTGGACCACCATAAAGTAAAACTTTATTTTTGCCAGCATATTTAACAATTTTATTTTTTCGAGACAGGGTTTCTCTGTGTATCCTTGGCTGTCCTGGAGTCACTCTGTAGACCAGGCTGGCCTTGAACTCACAGCGATCTGCCTGCCTCTGCCTCCCGAGTGCTGGGATTAAAGGTGTGTGCCACCACTGCCCAGCTTTAATAATATTTAAGCAAAGGATATTGTCCTGGTTTGATTTCTATTGCTGTGACAAACAACATGACCAAAATGGACTTGGTGAGGAAAGGGATTTGGGCCTACAGGCTATAGTCTGTTATCCAATGACCTCATCCAATGAGCTCAAGGAAGACCTCAAGCAAAAACATGCAGGCAGACACCATGGAGGAGGAAGAAGAAACTTTGCTTCCTGGATTGCTTCCACTGGATTGCACAGCCACTCTTCTTACACCACCCAGGCTACCTGCCTTTAGATTTATAATCATCAATAGAGATGTGTTTTAAATCCCCACAAGGGCAATTCAATAACACAACATGTCCCCATCTACATTTGAGCCTGATACTTTTCCTTCCATTGCATCTTGAAAAATTGGTTTTTTTTTTTTTATTACATCTTCTTACAGAAACAGTTTCTAGACATTGTCAAAGAGGTTGGACTTTGACCTTCTCCTTATCAACAGCTTTTGTCAAATGCCAAGATCAGAGCTGTCAAATTTCAGAAGGCGGAAGTTGATTTTTTTTTTTAAAGATGAGAAATCTAAGAGTCTGAATTCACCGAGTTTTGATCAGATATAATACAATGAGATTAAATAATACAACTTTATTGAAGTTGAAGCAACAATCTGTTAAATGTGAGTGCTTGTGGAGACAAGGTATTGGGGCCTAAGTCACTAGCAAGCTCAACCCAAACCACAATGCTGCTGCATCATCAACCAGGTCAATCCTTGTCAATGTTGTTGAGAGGATTGTGTAAAAAAATAAGTAAAGGACACACTGCGGCCAAGTATGAATGTTAAGTCTATGAGATTGAGAAGGTTTGGGGATGATGTCAGTGGCAAGTCTTAGGAAAATAATATATAGGCATGATTGTGTTGGCCTACATACGCATGAGGAAATTCCATAGGATCTTCTGCCGGTGTCTGGATTGTCATGAGCATGGGAGATCTTTCCATCTTCTGATATCTTTTTCAATTTCCTTTTTCAGAAACTTGAAGTTCTTGTCACACAAGCCTTTCACGTGCTTGGTTAGAGTTACACCAGAGTGTCTTATATTTATGGCTATTGTGAAAGGTGTTGTTTTCCTAATTTCTTTCCCCTACTCTGAGATTCCATCTTAAATTTGTCAGAATGGCAAAGTTGAAAACTTCAAGTAATAGCACATGCTGGCAAGGATGTGGAGAAAAGGGAGCACTCCTCCATTGCCAGTCGGGGTGCAAACATGTACAACTACCTTGGAAGTCAGTCTGGCAGTTTCTTAGAAAATTGGAAATAGTTCTACCTCAAGACCTATACCACTCCTAGGCATGTACCTGAAAGATTCTCCACCATACAACAGGGGCATTTGCTCAACTATGTTCATGGCAGCTTTATTCATAATAGCTGGAATCTAGAAACAAGCTAGATGTCCTTCAACTGAAGAATGGATAAAGAAATTGTGATATATTTATACAATGGAATACTACTCAGCTATTTAAAAAAAAATCAGGGAATTTGCAGGCATATGGATGGAACTAGAAAAGATCATCCTGAGTGAGGTAACTCAGGCTCAGGAGCACATACAGAGTACAGTATATCCATGCTATAACCCACAGACCAAAGACCAAGGAGGGCCCAAGAATGGAACTGTGTGAGAGAAGGGGTCGGGTAGATTACAAGGGTGGGGACCAGGTGTGGGGAGGGTAGAGGTCAGGAGTGGGTGGGAGAAGGAGGACCTGGAGAGAGAACAGAAATCGGAAAGGCAGCATCTCTGGGAGAGGGGGAGGCCCCTGGGATGATCCTAGCTGAGATCCCTAACAACAGGGGGACACGGAGCCTGAACTCACAGTCTCGTGTAGCCAGAAGGGACTTCCAGTGCAGGGAGGGTGACATCAACCCACCCATAAAACTTTTGACCCAAAATTTGCCTTGCCTACAAGAAGTGTAGGTATAAAGATGGAGCAGGGATTGAGTGAAGGGCCAACCCAATGCCTGGTCCAACTTGAGACCCACACCACAGCAGAGAGCCAACCCTGATACTCTGCTGTGCCTGCAGACAGGAGCCTTTTGAGAGGCTTTATCCAGCAGCTGATGGAAACATAGAGATACTCACAGACAATAGTCCAAGCTCAGAGAGTTTTGCAGAAGAATGAGAGGAAAGATAGAAGGAGCCGGAGGAGTCAAGGACACTGAAAGAAGACCTACAGAGTAAACTAACCTGGGCCAAATGGGGGACTCACAGAGACTAAACCAACAACCAAAGAACATGCATGGGCCGGGACTAGACACCTTACACATACGTAGCCGATATGCACCTCTGTCCCAGCCTGCGGGATCTTCAATGGGTACCTGTGGAGGGGGCAAACCAAGTGGGGGGGGACAGGAGACACAAAGAAAGAAGGGCTAGTCTGGATTCTGATCAAGCCCTGTTTATTGAAAAGTATCACAGAGTTTTTATAGGCATGGAGGCATGGGTATTTGCGTAAGCAAGGGTTGCTATGGATACCTATCTCTGGAATGCTCCAGCAGGTATCTACCTTTACAGCTGATACAATCACAGAAGAGGGAGAAATTCCAGAGAGAAAGGGAAATTGTAAAAGATCTGGTTAGGCAGGAAAAAGTTCTCAGAACTGCTGCTTGCAGGCAGCTGGCCTTTTATCTGATCTTACCAGTAGTCTTACTGGAAAAGCTAGTTTATAGCCAGAAAGGAGTAGCTCTTACCATGAGCTCGGGGGTGGGGGGGTGGGGGTGGGGGGGGCAGGGTGTCTTAGAATGACCATCCCCCACAATAAACCACAACAGGTATCTAATTGCCGAACCACGACAGGGTCAGCTGATTTCTGGTAAATGACAGACTGCTGGAGAAATAGGAACCTAGGCTCTGACAAAATGGAAGAACATTGGCCATATAGCCCATCCCCAACACACCTCGGTCAACATGTGGTTCTCCTAACAAGGGGAGCAGAGGCTGTCCCTGACTCTGTTGCCTGCCTTTGGATCCCTTTCCCATACCTGGCCTTCCTTGACTGGCTGCAGTGGGAAAAGATGAGCTTAGCTCTGCTGTGACTCACTCGAGGTGGCAGCGTGGGTTAGGACCCCTTAGGGACCTCTCCTTCTCTCAGAAGAAGGAGAAGGGGTGAGGGAGGGGTGGGGGAGGACAGGACTGAGAGTAAGAGAGAAGGGCCAGGAATCAGGCTGTAAGTGGATTACATGTTTTTTAAAAAGTGAATCACAAATAAGTAAATAAAGTGGAAACTGAGTCATAGATAAATGAATGATTTTTCTCTCCCAAAGATTCTCAGTAAGTATTTAAAAGGATAATGGCGGGGGGGGTGGGGGGATGGGGACTGTGTAATTATACTTTAAGTTAATAAGAATTGTAATTTTAAAAAAAAGAAAGAAAGAAATGAAGAACTTGGGAATCTGTCGCCTCTTTCCCTGTGACAAAACCCTCATCTGTTATGTCAAAGAAGTGCAGTTTTGGATACAAATATGAAGCTGAATGAAGTCCCCATCCCCACCCTTTGTTGTCAACAGAATTAGTGTGAACACAGCAGTGTGAGCTAGTCGGGGCAGGGAGAAGGATGTCAAAAGTCAGAGGAAGACAAGATGAAAAAAATACATTCACACCTAACTGAGCCTAATGCCTTCATATGAAGTCTAATTTACCAACATTTCCTTGGCTCTTCTGGTAATTAAACTTTGGGCACTGACTGAAAAGCATGTGTTGGCTTTTAGCAAGACCTCAGGAAAATGTTACAGTGAAGGGGAATTTCTCATCTACTTAGCAAACTTTTGGACTGAAGAAAAATCAATACTTCACCCATTCTTGCTGGTGTTGTTTATCTGATATGTCTCCTATGATACTCAGACACAATTTAAACAAGGTCTTAATGAGAAAAAGAGCTGATGGCTGATCTGGAACTGCATTAAATGGCTCTGTAGCCAGTGTGATGCTCACTTAAAATGTTTCTTAAAGGACAAATCCATTACTTGTTGCCACTTTTTCCAAGGTCTGTGGAGAAATGAGCTTAATTATTTCTTTGGTTGCCAGAACAGACAAACAGTCCCCTTTGAGAAAGGGCAAATGCTATTATTCACTGGCTTTGAGAAATTCTTGCATAAATCAAAATATTGAAATAGGTAGATCAGGCCACTAGACACCTTTCTCTGAAGAATAGAGTATATATTAGCTCTTCAGTACAGAGACAGAAGAAACTAAGAGTTTTATTAGAGGCTGTTTCAAAATATGGGGGTGGGAGTGGGGAAATATGGGAACCCCTGTCATTTGGAGATCTCATACACGTCTAGAAAGAGTGGCCTCCTATCTGCGATCAAGTTGGTGTATTGTATGAATTGTTGAGTGCACGCTGGAATGTAATATCCACTAGCAATCATGGAAGGGTGTAAATAACTCAGAAGCAGTCATTTAAAAGAAAATCAAAAGAAAAATAAGAGAAGGCAGAACTAATGGAGAAAAGGTTCAGGCTAAGAAGTCGATCACCCCTCCCTCCATCCCCGTTTCTAGGTTCTCTCTGGTACTCAGTCCCCATGCCCTTTCCTCTCAGAGCGGCAGTTCATCCAGCTGCCTGCTTCTTGCCTCGGTCAAGAACATTCTGTCAACCACTCCATAACTTGAGATAAGGAGGGAAAACATGACCCTATCTTAGCTAAGCCTGTTGTGCTTCCATGGAGTTTACATTGGGCAATTTTCCATGAGGGCTGTGAGCAAGTGAGTTCTCTGTCTTTTGAATTTATTCATCTTGAGAGATTTGGTCATGATAATCCATTCTACGTCTCTCAGGGGTAGTGGGCTCCCATTTGCCTAACTCTGAAAAGCAATCTGAGTAGAACCTTGTTGGCAAGGTCTCTCTCAGAACTATGCTATGGTAGCCTCCCAAACTCAATTCCCCATGTCTTATAGAGTCCAGAGCCTATTAACAAACAAACAAAAACAAAACCTATTAGCCAGTAACCTTGGGCAAGGAGCAAGGGAGTGGGCTTGAGGCCACAGCTTTTGTTCTAGAATCTTCAACAGAGAGATCTTATCCCAGAGATCTGCAAGAAAAGTATTAATTTTGAAAATCCCATCATAAGCATGATCTCCCCGCTCTGTTGCCATTCATGACCTGGTAAACAGATGACATGGCCCTCTTGTTCGTAACAGCTCACGGTGTGGAACATGGAGGAAAGTCTTCCTAAGCTGGTGTTTAAGACATGTTTTCAAGTGTGTTTACTATCCCCGCCTCAGGACAGTCCCTGCTCTTGTCTAGAACCAATACTTCACAATCTGTTTTTCCACTTAGGCAGCAGAATTTGAAAAAGTCATGGTATCTGAGCCATAGCGTCTCATGTCTTAGACTGGAAAAGGCACTGGCTATTCTAGGGCTGCTTCTGGTCTGCGTGACATTTCACCTGGAGAGCTCTCTTTCCACAAACAGAAACTAGATGCCTGAGAGTTGGTACGTGGAAAGTTATTACTGCCCAAGAGTGACCCTTCACCTACTAAACTTCCTCTTGTTGACTGAGCTGCCAGGCAGTGCCGGCTGGGCTGTGGGTGTGGGTGTGCCACTGACCTTTTACCTACTTCATCTGACTTGGGAAAGCAAGGTAGTACCTGCTCAGTTTCTGCAAGGCGAGCTGCTTCTTTATTCAAAAAACAGTTCCGATAACAGGAAGTGCCTTTGTTTGCAAACAAGACTTGAGTTCCTCTTCTGGCAGAGCAAAACTCTCCTTTTGCTCAAAACGGCATGTTTTCAGGAGCCTAGACACTGAAAGAAGAGTTGGTGATAGGGATAGTGTGAAAAGAGCAGAAGAATGGGAGGAAAAGGGGATCCCCAACCTTTCCTTTTCTACCCGTGTCCTCTTTGGCCTCAGCACTGGTTGTTGAAATCCAGCCAAGTCCCTATTTGTCACTCAAGATCATAAACATGTTTCTGCACTCAGTACTTTGGACCTACCAGTTTATTTTTGGAGCAAAGGTTCTAAATAAGGTAAGGACTCTATGTCTATGTGATAATTATTAAAACGGAAGACGTTAGTGGAGCGGCTACTGTCAGATCGTGGGCCCCGGCAGCCCTTACAAACCAGGCTCCTCCACAAGTCCTCAGTAAGGCCATTAAAGAGACAAGGAATAAAACACAGGAAAATGCATTCAGGTGCCCGCAGTGCCAAGTTCAGTTCTCCCTCCCGATTCTATCCTTGGGGTGTAAATAGAGAGTGAGAGGTATGCATAATTAAACAGTTCTGGTCAGGGTGGATCCCCATCTTTGACCTTATCTTGCCTGGCAGGTGGCTCAAAAAATTGACAGAATTGTATAAAACCTCTTCCTGGGCACTACACTCCTATGGCTGGCATCAGACTTCACCTTCTTTCTTCTCCCAACAGGAGATTCCAGGAGAAATTCCCTTGCGGACTACTGTCTCATTAGTCTCTGATAGACAAAAGGAGGGGACAAATGTCTCTAGAATATCTTAACTCCTGCCAGGATGGGTACAAAGATAGTCTAGTTTCTCTCAGACAGATCTGGTCCAGCTCTGCGTATAAAAGAGCATCATAAAACATCAGTATCATTCAAGAAACAAAAATATAGAGTACACAGTAACAGGTGTATTTTGAACTCACATAACACTGTTGCCTGGTTTTGATCAACACAGTAAAGAGAAGTTCTTAGCCATAAGATATCAAAAACACTAACGTAAAAAAAAAGTGTGTGCATTTTTAAAGCATTTACAAATTGGAAAAATTAGCATTTATGAGGGTCAGGCGAGAAGAAATTTCTTCTCAAACTGAGGTTTAACAGACTCGTGCTTCCTGCTAACTCTCTCAGTTGTCTTTTGCAAGGGAAGATTGTAAAGAAGTAAAACAGTGCTATTTTTTAACCTCTGATAGTTGTCCTAAGGGCTTGTCCTTCTGTGTCATTGAAGAAAGGCACAGCAGGCCAGAAGGTGCCACTAACAGCCCAAATGGACCCCTGGGTCAAGAGTAAGAACCAAATCTCCCCAAGCTAGAAACAAATTCGTGACCACCTGGAGTGCTGACTGGCAAGGCTCAGCTAGACCAAACAGGAAAGAGCACTGCTACTTTCAGGGTAGCAATCCCAGCAGAATCTGGAAGGATTAATCACCACTTGTAAAACTTGCTTGATTCAACTAGGATTTTCAGGCAAAGAGTTTTGGGATAACATCTGGGTACCTGTCCTTTGACGGCCAAGAAGCAGTGACAGCTACACAAACCAAGGGCAGAGCAGGAAAAACATTGAAGTTTTCTACTTAAAGAGTTTTCTACATGAATTCTGTGAGTGGTGGGGCTTCATGGAAGGAGACGAAATATCCTGTTTGGTGATGATTTTGGGAAATTTAGGCAATGGTTGGCAATCAGAGGAAAGGAATAAACGTTGGAAGGATGCCAAATTTCAGCCTGCTGTAGCTCAATATCAGCTCCCAGAAGACATGAGCACAAGTGATAAGGGTACAAACTCCTTAGATCCTAAGTCTTACTTCATGGCAAGGGGATTGAAAGGATGACAAGAGGGCTACTGGACCATTTCTATTACCTTATGTACCTTCTAATTAATTTAAAAAAAAAAACCTTTTTAAGAGAATGTATTTGCCAAACTCTTCCAGTTCTCTTACTGTATCTATTACTCTTGAAGTAATACTTATTTTCGTATAGTTAAAAACTAGCATTTTTTTTTGTTTAACATTCAGAAAAGTACTTAAGAAGCAAAGATAGATAGTAGGAACTCTACCACAAACATAAAACCACTACGGAATGTCGGCTATGTCTTCATAGTGTGTACACCGGTGCCAAGGTTTCAAAATATTAATCACATGTGTTTCTTTGAAACATTTCTTATGATCCCATGACCCCTTCTCCCATTTGGGAAGAAGGAGCAGAACTCAGAAGAAGCCAAAAATACTTAGTAGAAATTTAAGATCAACCTTACTGAGGAATTAAAATATTGGTCTGCCTTTTTTTTCCCTCAGATCCACAAGATCAAAGAGTGGTTTTTATGACCTACACACTGTCTCCTTTTACGGTTCACTGGAATCTGTGGTTAGTTCTTGTACTTTTATCCCCTCTGTGCCAAGACACTCTTTCATAGTTCGAGCAATAATTGTGGGAATCTTTATGTGATTTATTGTAGAGTCACACTACTACAAATGGCTTCAAATTTTAAGTTTTAGAACTCATGCTGCCACCAAGATACTCAGAAGGCAGCAGGAACAGAACTGTCTGCCTAGGGACTGCAGAGACACAGGTGTGGACCAGCCTTGTGCATTTTGTGGCAGCCCCAATGTGCTATTCAGGACAGCAAGGCCCTGGAGTGGATGGGTACAAGCTTATGTGTCAGTATGCTTTAGGAGCAGCAAAATGAAATACTTCCCAGAGATTTGGACAAAAGCACACAGAGAGGGTGTGCCAGACACAAATTGGTCTTTTGGATGGGAATAACCATATTAAATCAATAGCTTACTTGAACTAACAATCTAGGACCACATCTGATAAGAAGCATTTCTGTGGATGCTAACAGATTAGATGTGCATTGCCCTGACATTTTGGGTGTTTATACACTCCTGAGAATATAAATGCAGTCCTGAACAAAAAGATTTTAAAAGGAAAAGAAAAGAAAGAAAGAAAGAAAGAAAGAAAGGAAGAAAGAGTAAAATCTTCGAGCAAGAGTCTTACAATAAAAGTCAGAAGAAAGCAAAATCAACATTTGCACATTTAATGTTTATGGACTGAAGTTTGTACCCACACTCTATATTTAGAGTAGTTTAACAAGGGTTAATTTTTCAAGCAGTGGAACATAAAGAGGCAGTTAAAAGTTTTCTCAAGGGACTTGATACCCTAGCATCATATTGAGGGGGAGGAGGTCCCCCTCAGTCACAGTCATAGGGAAGGGGACTGGGGTGAAAACGGGAGGGAGGGAGGAATGGGAGGATGCATGGGATGGGATAGCAAATGAGATGTAATATGAATTATTTCATTTTTCAATAAAAAAGTTTTCTCAAGGGTAAAATTATAGTATTGGACCCTGGAGGTATGGTTGGCTAAGAGTGAGGTGGAAACTTACAAGGAATGAAGGGAGGGTGAAAAGGGAGCCTTCAAAATCCTGAGGTATTGTACTTGAGAAAAGGGTGGACTTAAATGGTTGAGTCAAAGTACAAAAGGCAGTATTCAAGGAATGGAGTGCCGACACCAGATTATTTAGTCACGGCGTATGATCTGCCAAGACACTAAGGGTATGATCATGGAAATGGGGAATTGAGCTGGGTTCTAGGGAGAGAGTAAGGTGAAGAGATTGGTTAATAGTGGGAACAGTTGTGCCCAAATTGTTCACAGGAATGTTGCCTTCAACCACAATGATGACAGGAATCATATTGGCAAGGATGACAGAAGCCAAGCATTATGAATGGTGGTAACAAAAGGTCGGGAGCTGGATTGCCTGACATCTTGATCTGCACAGACCCGGTTGTGCTCAAGACTTGATGTGAGGTGTATGAAGGCAGCAGGAATCACAGATGAGATGGAGGATGAGAAGCAACTATTTCACCGTCAGACCAAATGCCTAGGGAGAGAGAAGTGATCCCTACTTGAGACTACATGATATGTGGTGTCCTCGGATTACAGCAAGAAAACAAAAGTGAAGATTCAGAGAAGAAACTGCAGGTGTGGGGAGTATGAAAACGAACTCTGAGCTGCCAGGGAACAGGAACGTTTGGAAGAAAAGTGAGGAGACTGAGAACTACGTCAGATTAGAGGATGCCTGAAACAACTGAGAGGAGGGACTAGTCAAATATGGATGAAACGATGGAGAAAGGGCCCAGAGGTGCCTCAGTTAACTTAGGACCTGAGGCATGATTTAAGTGGAACCACGTAGACTCTGCCATTCAGTAAACACAATATAAAGATAGTCATTCAACTGTACTATTGGAACCAAAGGCCACTGTTGACTCCTGCCTCTATATATGCTACAGAGGCGATTCCTCCATGTACAGAAGGTTCAGCAAAAAACCTGGCCATTTATCTACTGTTGTGCTATAGCACGGTAGACTAGGAAAGGGGTTGGAAACATCACTAGGAAAATAATGCTTACTAACCGGAAAGCCAGAAGATGAGACTGGAAGAAGTGATGGAGACGGGTTGCAGGCTAGAGAGTGGAGGTGGAAAACAGGGCGAATGAGTGTGTACCCCTGTGTGAGTAAGGGGGGTGGACTAGGATCAAAAGATCTTCATGGATCTCACCTCAGCAAGATCACGGAGAGTGTACAAATAAAGAAGCTGGAAGAAGAGGTTTGGGGAGTCCAGAGACAAGGAATTGCCATCCCCTCTGACTTTAGGGATGAAGTAATTCTACCTGAGAACCACAGATCACAGCCCACAGGTGCTCCCACAACACAACAGGTGTAACTGGGCAATTTATGAAGAACGGAAGGTAGACAGCCCAAGCTTAGGCTGCCAGCAACTTTGTTCCCTGTCAGGAGCTGCTCTTGGTTATCAAGAGAGTGTCTTGCTGATCCCTTGGAAGGGAAACGGCTGGTCCTCACGTGCCATAAGAGCTGATGAGCAGTGAGAGCTTAAGCTAGTCCCTCCAGCCTTTATATGAATAACTACTCCATCTGAGGGAGCAGAGCCTTCTTTGCCCAAAACTTCACCCCTTAGCATCACTTCTGAGGTTTTCACCGTGAAACGCTGAGGAAGCACATTCACACCCTAACATCTGGTGTGTGCGACATGCCCTTGGAAATGGGTGACAGAAATGCAGTAGGGGTCAAAGTTACTGGGGACTCCATGGTTAGAAAGACTATGAATACAAGATTGGATGCTTGACCTTTGAAGTTGTCTCAGGCAATATTTGTCTCTAGAACACACTGGCACCGAGTCAGCAAATATGGCTGGATCTTCATGCTTCATCATGCTGCAGTTTATTTCTAGAAACGATGTTCTCCTTACCTAACCCAGCCCTCTGCACAACGGCAGCACAGCCTCAGACAACAAGCAGAACAAGCAGTGGTCATCAACAATAGTAGACGTCACATGCCTAGTTGTCCCAAGTCACTGTTGGTGTGTCCTGTAAGATCCTGAGAAAATAACGTCGTAGATCAGTCTGCCCTTACACACTGATCGTGGAAGGACCGCTGCTGGCTTTAGTCCACAGTATGCTGAGCTGAGCGCCACGGAGAATGCAAGGGAGAGCTGAGGACTAAGAAGTGAAAATTCCTCCCACCGTGCGTCTGCAATGCCTCCATTGCTTGGTTTGTTTCCCTCTGAGACATTGTGCTCAGATCAATTCATATTCACATACGCACCATGTTTCTGCCTTATAAATAAAAGTTAGAATTCACAACTTACATATGTGTCGGTTTGAAATCTTTTTTTCTAAGCAGATACATGCGTACTGCGTCAGGAATGTGCCAGGATTTACTGGGATAAGCTCAATAGAAGTATTAGCTCTCCAAAGTTACTGTCTTAATAGCATGAGCCTGGAGCACTTTTTTAAATAGTTAACACCAAATCATTCCTTTTTTTAAAATTCTCTAATTTCCAAGGAGTCTATCAATCTATGATGTACGCACAATGCTATGAACTAGATATACATTGTGGAATAGCTGGATGGAACTAATAATATATTACCTTGTGTATAGTTATTTTGTGGTTAGAACACAAAAATCTACTCAACAATTTTCAAGTATACACACACTTCATTGTTTACAGTAGGCACCGTGCTGTGCAAGAGATCTTTTGAGCTTTCAGGTCTGAAACACTGTGGGGTTTGACCAATATCCTCTCAGTCCCCATTCTCCAAGGTTCTGGTGACCACCATTTTAGTCTCTGTTTTGAGGAGTCCAACTGTTTTTTTTTTTTCTTTTGATGTGTCCAACATTTCCTTTCCATATTTCATATACAAGTAAAATCACAAATATTTGTACTTTGTACCTAGCTTGTTTCTCCAAACTTAATGTTTTTTATTTTTTTTTTTTTTTTTTTTTTTTGGTTCTTTCAGACAGGGTTTTTCTGTGTAGCCTTGGCTGTCCTAGACTCGCTTTGTAGACCAAGCTGGCCTCGAACTCACAGCGATCTGCCTGCCTCCTGAGTGCTGGGCTTAAAGGCATGCGCCACCACACCCATCCACTTAATGTCTTCTTAATGACAGGAATTCTTTATGTTTTAAGTTTGAACAGTATTCCATTCTGCATTATGACATATTATCTTTATCTCTTCACCACTGACTGGCCACTTAAGCCTATGAAAAGTGTTCCAACAAACCTGGGACTGAAAACGCCTCTCACATACTAACACGCACTTCTTGTCTGAGGCCTTACCTACTTCAGGAAGCCTGATCTCAACAAATATGCATTTCTCTCTTACATTTTTGGGAAATCTGCATACTGTTTTCCACAGTGGCAGCACCAGTTATTATGCTCCAACTGAAACACCGTGTCCAGCATAGGAACTTGTGCTTCTCTGCAGGAGTAGTGCCGACTGCTACTGCAACATCTTGTCATCAGGCAGAGGTCACCTTCAAAAGACCACCCAGTTAACACAAAGGAGTGCAAGTGCCTGAAAATGTGCTTTTAAAAAATGTGGTGCCAGCATCCCTAAATGTGGATGACACCTCTGCAAATTCATTTAGCAGGGGAGTGCGGGCTTTAAACTCGACATTTCTTGTTTTGACAGCTCTAGCACCATAGACCAAAGTCTCAGTATAGCATTACTCCAAGTTCTATCTACCAAGTATGTAAATCCATATCATATATATGTGTGCACACGTGTGTGTGTGTGTGTGTGTGTGTGTGTGTATATATATATATATCACACATTCACACATATTTGGGGCCCTGAGAAATAACCTCTACCTACCCAGTGTGGGACTCATATGGGAATTGTTTGCTCCAGCTCAGACCTGGGTGAAAGACAGTCTGATCTCATTTCCCTTTAGGGAGGAAGCAGGGGAAAGCAGGGCCATTTCCAACT
Organism: Acomys percivali; assembly: GCA_907169655.1. Classification (NCBI taxonomy): domain Eukaryota; kingdom Metazoa; phylum Chordata; class Mammalia; order Rodentia; family Muridae; genus Acomys; species Acomys percivali. The sequence goes on from OU015744.1 coordinate 111,636,475, forward strand.
GTGATATATATTTGAATCCTGAGACAGGAAAGGAGGCACAGCAAGCAGAACTGAGCAGGGTAGACTTTGCTGGGCCTCAGAAGGCCTGGGATGGACATATGGGCAGTCCTTCAGGTGCTTGCCCACCACTTAGAGAGCTCTGGGAAGGGCACTACTCAGTGCAGATCTTGTAAGGGTCCTCCAGTGTTACAGCCTGGAGCTATCAGCTAATTCCATTCGCCAAAACTCACAGCAAGCTTTTCTTCAGTCAAGAGTTGGGTGGCAGACCTCCAAGGCTCCTGGGGAGCTTCACCTCACGCGTCACATTGGCTATATTTCATTCCTGAGGTAGGCAGGTTCTGTGACTTGTGTTGTTGCAGGTAGTGCTACGGTGAGATATCTTATACATAAATAATGCTACAATGGGGTGTCTTATACGTAAATCTTCATTTTTCTCTGTCCTTAATGCTGGAGGGCAGACCTCTAGAATTAAAGGGACGAGGCTCAAATATACCCATTACTAAACTCCCCATCAGCTCAGCTAATTGCTGTTTTTACCCCAACAGAAAGAGCATTGAATGGCGCTCGCTACCCCAAACCTTACAAACAGATTCCATTAGCTTTTTCTTTTCTGTTAATCTGCCAATCTGATGGCAGACAATAATGCCTTAACATCTTACTTTATCTTCTTAATCATCAGTACTTCAGGCATGCTTCTGTTTATTTATTATACATTTATTTTTCTTCTTTGCTTAGTTTCTCATTTCCAGCGCTCATCTTCCCTCCATGGTTCATAAAAGCAAACATGAAATGTAATTGGAAAAATTCTTGGGAGAAAAATGAATGATAAGTTATGACGAGGCAAACACTCTTCTTATCTACCTGAAAAAAAAATGTCAAGAGTTTCAGAATTCACTCTTTTTCTTTTCCTTCTTTCCTAGCTCTCTTCCTTCTTCCTTCCCTCCCTCCCTCCCCCTCTCCTTCCCCATCCCTCCCTCCCTCCCCCTCCCCATCCCCATCCCTCCCTCTCTCCCTCCTCCTCCCTCTTTCCCCCATCCCTCCCTCTCTCCCTCCCCCTTCCCCTTTCCCCCATCCCTCCCCCTCCCCATCCCTCCCTCTCTCCCTCCCCCTTTCCCCATCCCTCCCCCTCCCCCTCCTCATCCCTCCCTCTCTCCCTCCTCCTCCCTCTTTCCCCCATCTCTCCCTCTCTCCCTCCCCTCCCCTTTCCCCATCCCTCCCCCTCCCCCTCCCCCCCCCTCCCCCTCTCCCTCCCCCTCCCCCTTTCCCCCATCCCTCCCTCTCTCCCTTCTCTCCTTCCTTTTTCTGGTAGGTCTGGAGTCACAAGGACAGCAAGAAGAATGAGTTGGCTTTTCCGTGTGGTGAAGCACTAGGGACGTGAAGTGTGTGAGAAACCTGAGATGAAGACAAAAGCCTGTTCCAGAAAGACTGCAATCTAAGGGGAAAGTGAGCTGTAGTCGGAGGGTAGACAAAGAGGCCTTTGAGTGAAGATTCTGGGAACAGAAGCCACACCCACGTCACTTTTCAGCAGTGACGGGGTGACCTCTGAGTTCTCATCTTCCCTCTTGGTAGTAAGGACTCTTCCACAGCTTCTCATTGACAAACACATTCCCAAACAAGCTCATCACTTGAGCTGTCCTCCAATCAGCCCAGCCTGAATCTACCAATGGTCTTTCTTTCAGAGATGAAATCACCTCCTGCCAGTAGCACAGACTCAGAACACAAGAGAACTTCAAAAAGAAAAAAGAAAGGAGAAAAGAAAGAAAGAAAGAAAGAAAGAAAGAAAGAAAGAAAGAAAGAAATTAGTACACTTCGTTCTTGTGTTTGCCAAAGCCCAGCGATGCTACAACCACAGTTGCTTCTTCTTACTTCTCCTCAAAAATTCTTTGCTTGCATATGAGGGAGGGTCTCTTCCACCATCAGAACACACATGGTGTGTCACCTCTTCCAAGGAACTTTTCCCTGACTGCTTACTCCATACTCACACAAAGCTGATGACATTGGTTTTGTTGTTGTTGTTGTTGTTGTTGTTTTGTTTTGTTCGGTTGGGTTATTTTTGTCTTTGTTTTTTGTTTTTGTCAAGATTATTCACAAATATTTCTACCATCCTTTAGGTATAAGTGTCCCATTTTTATCTTTACAGTCCTAACATCTGTCATAGTACCCGTTATACAATAAGCCCTCAATAGAGTTTAGTGGAATTAAATTGCTGCTAATAAATTTGAACAAGCAGCCCAACCTCATTCCCTCTTCTCTCAGGACGCTCGAGGCAATAGGCAAACTAAACCATTAATCCTCTTGTATGTCTGTGGCTCAGAATACTCTTTGTTGATCAAGACACAAACATTCTTCCTTGTTACCTACCAGTAACTTGCTAATCTTACTCATCCTTCTAAGGTCCTCCTAAATACCAGCTCTCAGGGGTACAAGTCCCTGATCACCAACCTAGCTCTCCCTCTAAAGGCCCCTTTGCCTCAATAGCATTGCTATTGTATCTGGCAATATTGCTGTCACCACAGCCTGTAACACATTGATTATCTTTCTTTTGGACTGTTGTTTTAATGCCTAATTTAGTTACAACTTTTAGGCTATTGATCAAATGAAACTCTCATAAATTTCAAAATAAATGACCATTGTTTTCCATCATCCACTCTGAGTGTGGAGTACTTCAGAGTAGATGATGTCGCATCTACCAAGACACCTAATTCTGCTCCTCAACCAAATCTCTTCTAAACGACCAGCAGCTGGAAGAAATGTTAGGCCCTGGTCTACCCTGTTATTTACAGTTGCTTTCACTAGCATTCTCTGCCATGCCCAACAGAAAGCTACTCCATCTCACTTAATGGTCATTCTCTCCACCAAGTCCAAGGTCACACCAGCTCATATCTTCTTCTTGGGCATTTTCCTCTATAGCTCTCACCTAGCTTACTCTATAGTCTCAGTGTCCATTTGCTTTAGCAATGACCACACCCTACTCAAGTGCACAGTCTCCGGGATGGAACAAACCACGACTGCTTTGATCCTGCTGAAACACCCACTTCTGAACTAACTATTTGTCAAATATTTTGTAAATGTTTGCTCCAAGTGTGCCAGTCTTTAACTATAAATAACTGTGGATAGTCTATGGTCAAATATGCTAACTTTTCCATCCTGGCTTTGGAGTTCGGCTATGTGTATTTTTTCATTGCTTCCTCGGACTGTGGCCCTAGAGTGAGGGGAAAAAGGATTTGGTTTCTTTTTTTAAAGGTTTTGATGCATTCTGTCAATGTGACCAACACACACGCATGCGCGCGCACATGCACACCCACATGCACATCCACACCCACATGCACACACACACACACAGACACAGACACACACACACACACACACACACACCTTCTAGACAAACTGACTTACATTCTAAAAGCTTCCCTAACAACATTATATTGTTAGATGCTGAACAATATAATGTAGGTGAAAGTACAGCTGGCAGAATGAAGAACCTTCTGTTTCAAGCTGGAATGTTGTATCCAGCAGGTTCTGCAAAGGGGCCTCATGGAGTACCACTCCCCAGCATTGAGTCAGATAGTAGATTTCTCACACCTTGTGCTTACTCAAACGAACACATGAATCGATTCGCTCCCGAGATTCCCAAATAATTTGTGTGCTTCACCTTTTTCTCAATTGACTCCCCTCCAGAATCTAAGGCCAGTCTAAGGATAGAGATCCCAGGCCACTGTCTAATTATGGTACCACATGGCACATTTGCCAACTAGGTAAAAACCTGACCTGGTCATTCCGGCTCAGGCACAGTCCATGTTGGTAATAATAACATCAGTGAGCATCACACATAAGTGACACAGAAGAATGCAGTGTGCTGAGAGCAACCTGGTAAATATTATTGGGTAGGATAACATGGTGACAACATTTTCGTGACCTCGGTTCACACTTAGCCTTTAGTCATCTCTGTGAGCATCATGTGACTCCACCCTTAATCACCTTACAGCACCACAGGGGAAAGCTGAGCACACAATAGGCTTGAGAAAAATGGGACTTTCTTTCTAAATGAGATTTACGTAGTGTACTCTACACAGTTTCCTTCCCACTCCAGATTAGAATATCCTCCTTCGTAGTATGGAATTTCACCTATGCCTGATCTCATACTTGAAAGGAGATGTGAGTGTGTGACTTTCATTTCTTGGGATGTAGTTCAGGATAGAAAGGGAACTTTTACCTTATGTTCACTTGCTTCATCAAAGAGAGTCTTACTTCACTTTTTGCCCTCCTGGACACTTCTTTTCTCCCGAAAGCTTTATATTACATAGGATTCTGAGCACAACGTATGAGTTCTGGTGGCGTCAGCGCTGTCACTAAGGTGCGGTTGCCTATGTCATTTCATTCATCTCCAGATCATTCCTCAGTGTCTTTTTTAAAGAACCCATCCCTTACCCTCATTATCAGAACACTACGAATGTTGAATGTCTCCACAGGATTTTTTCCAATAGGTCAGAGCAAAATGGCTGGTACCAAGGCAATCATAAATGCTAGAGTTTATAGGTGATGACTAGACAGAGGCAGGAGATGAAAAGAAGCCAGCGTGATATTTCTGACCATGTCACACAAGTTGACACAGAATTTGACAGGACTAGCTCAGAACCCCCAGTAATCACAATGGATTGTTTATTTGTTTGTTTGTTTGTTTGTTTATAGACACGGTTTCTCTGTGTAGCTCAGGCCTATCTGGACTCACGTTGTAGACCAGGCTGGCCTCGAACTCACAGAGATCTGCCTGCCTCTACCTCCCGAGTGTTGGGATTAAAGGCGTGAGCCACCACCTGCAGCTTGGCAATGGACTTGAGAGGAAAACTGATGCTAGACATGTGAAGAGACAAGTCAGATAAACAGTAGGATACTGGAGTCTGGCTCCAAGGGCAGAGTTTGCACTAGAGATAGAAATTGGACATCAGTCCTGTGACTGGGTAAGATCTCACAGGAAAAAATGAAAAGTGGGAGCATACCCTAGGGTCGTCCATGACTTCCATAACACCCCATTCTCCTTAAACGCAAGGGTAGAAGGCTAGCAGGGACCTATGACAACAAACTGACCTTGCCTCCTCATTAGTTTTCATTCCTATACATTTGGAACCAAGTTGTTACCAGAGTCCCTAAATACTGGGCTCAGTCTACAGTCCATTTGGAGTGGATGGAAAGGAGAGAGAGGTGAGGCGAGTTTTATGACAGGCTAATATGTTTCAATAGCAGTCATTAGCTGAGCAAATATTGAGTTCTAACAAAGCAGGAGAGGATGCACTGAGTATCTGACAGAGCCCTAACCTCTGTCAGGGGCAGACTCTAAAGAGCCCAAAGAACTACACTATGCTACCATGGCTACAATTGGCAAAGGCTGCATTTAGAAGGAGGGCAGCCAGGCAGTGAAGAAAGCTTTTGAAGCAGATAGTTTGTGAGGGGCATTCGTGAGCAAACTAGAAGGCCTTAGACAAAGAAGGGTGAACAAATTCTCTGACGAGGGAGGTGGAGACAAAGCCAGTCAAACCGGCAGCTAATCCTTTTCGGTTGCATTTAATTAACAAGTAGAAAGTATTACAAAAGAGAATCGAACTGGTCTTTTCCCCTACAAGAATAAAGAGCCTTTTAAGGCAGTTTCTAAACTCAAAGCGGTGAGCTGTTTGCTAAGAAGAAAGTGGGTCAAACTATAGAGGGGTCTGCTTTCGCGGTCCAATGGCAGGGAAGCCCATACTTTGTTAAGCAGCTGATTGGCTACTGTAAAAGTCCCGCTCTGAGCGAGCACCAATGCACGCTCAGCGCCGAGATTCTTGGAAACAGTTTCTGGCGAGGAATTCATGACATTGAGATGGCTCTTGAGTGGTAAACAAGGACAAGTCTGGGCGGGCCCGAAGCCCCTGGTGTCCTGGGACTTGTCCCAAGGGGCTAATCTCCTGCCCACGCGTCCCGGATGCCCTCGGTAGCTCCCCCACCCCCACCGCCTCCTTAGCCTCTCTCTCACCCTGTGCCCCTCGCGGGCCAAAGCACCCCTGTCGGGATCATGGTGCCAGGACTTTCTGGTGACCGTGGCCAAGGGGCGGGGCCCAAAGTTCCTTCCCTGAGCTGATTGGTGTGGCCCCAAGTTCGATGTCCGAGTGACTCCTCCCGGCTAGAGTTGTGGAGAGGGCGGAGTGTGTATGGGGGGGGGGGGGCGGTAGGGTAGATAAAAAGGCTCGGCAGCCAGAGGTGGGGAGACGCGAGTGCCAGCCATTCACCCAGCCTCGAGCACCCCGGGACCCTGAGTTCACAGCACGCTCCTGCTCCACAGCCCCTCGCCACCTCAACAGATCCAGCCTAGGTGGGCGTCAGGATGAAGGCGGCCCGCTTCGTGATGCGCAGCGCCAGCTCCCTGAGCAGTGCCGGCCTGGTCCCCAGGGAGGTCCCCAGGGAGGTCGAGCTGTTCTCGCGCTACAGCCCGTCCCCGCTGTCCATGAAGCAGCTGCTGGATTTCGGTGAGAGGAGATGCAGGGCCCAGGAGGGTGGCGCTGAGGCTGGGGAGTTCTCAGGATAGGAAGGGCCGAGCTCACCGGTAGGATAACTGAGGTCCACTTGGCTAAAGGACCCAGGAGCCTCAAAAAGCACCTGTTTTCCTAGTTTGGCTGCTTGCTGACAGTTTCTCTAGGTCACCTGAGCATCATACTGATGTTCAACTTCGACTTCTTTCTCCTCTTCTCACTGTCTAGATCTTAGCAATGGACTAGAAACTTCCTCCTTTCTTCCCAAAGTGGGAAGACGCCAGAGTCACTGCTAAAAGAGGAAAGGAGGAAAAGAGAAAGAACGAGACACTAAAAATATGTCCTTAAAGTATCTATAAACACTAACCTAACTGTGGTTAAGGTATCGTTTTAGAATGTCCTTCATATTTAGTATTTAATTTCATTTTTCCCTAAAATGTGATACTTCCTAAAAAACATAAACTTAATCTTGTACCCACCCACCTCCATGATCCCTTGGCATGCCTTAGCAGACATCTTTACCACCGTAACAGACATCTTTTACCGGTTTGCCTTTATTATTTTACAAGTGTTTACATTGCCACCAAAAGAAAAACCGGATACTCCCTTTCTGCAGGGATGTCATAAGAACATTTAAAGAGGTTAACGTGGTATTGTTTTTTTGCTAGTCTGGAAATCCCTCTGCCTCCTACCTTTTGAGTTCATACTCACTAGAGAGTGTGTTGTTGACTTTACCGTGCAAGCTGGTCCAGCACTCATGGGTAGGAATAACTGGAGAGTGCTCTGATATCTCCAGAGGACTTTCCTCAGAAAGAAAATAAACAGCAATTCACCTATGTTGGTGAATTTTTTTTGAAATTTTTGAAATAAATATTTGGTATTTCTTTTCGTTTTTTCCCCCAAAGCTGAACATGTTTCAACCATTGCAGGTTCAGAAAACGCCTGTGAAAGGACTTCTTTTTCTTTCCTGCGGCAGGAATTGCCCGTAAGACTAGCCAATATCCTGAAAGAGATTGACATCCTCCCTGACCGATTAGTGAACACCTCCTCGGTGCAGCTGGTGAAGAGCTGGTAAGGGGCCCATTGCTTTGAAGTCTCTGACTTCAAAAGTTACCTGAGTACTGCTTCTAATACCATATTAGAATCATACCTGGATAATACGTGATCTTAAAAGAGAACAGTTTTGAATGTTGTAAATAAGTTTGTACTAATTTAAGGCAGGTTATCTTTAGGACAGTTATAAATCTACAAATAGACATTTGTTCATATAAACAAGATAACTCTCCTTTACTTTAGGGGGTTTGTGCTCTTGTCTTTTCTTTTTCTTTTTCTTTTTCCTTTCCTTTCTCTTTTTCCCCTTGTTATTTGTTGTTCAAGACAGGATCTCGTGTGTCAAGGCTTCCTGGAAATCCTAGAACTTATTATACAGCTTAGGATGACCTCAAAGTGTTCTCTACTTATCTTCACCTCCTAGTTGCTGAGATTATAAACATGCACCGCCATACACAACTTCCACTATATCATAATTTTGATTTATAGGATAAGTTTGAGAAATAATTAACATATGCAGGTTTTTAAATTTTGTGGTTTACATTACAAAGGACAAGATCTGGAATTGCACAAACAATTCTTTGTGTTGATGGAGATGTCTGGTGTTTAGAGAGGGTCTGTGTTTTGTTCCTTATCAGCAACTAGCAACAGAAGCCTTGGGTTCAGATTCTGCCTTTCTGTCTCCCTTGGTGTCTTCTCAAGTGTTCGACCCTCGCTGCCTCAGCTGCCCCACCTATTGTTACAAGAGTTGTTGGGTATAATTAAATGAAGTAATTTATTTCTTTTAAACACTTAAACTAACACATATAGTACGCGGCCAGCATTTAAAGTCAGTTACTGGGCGTGGTGGCACATGCCTTTAATCCCAGCACTCAGGAGGCAGAGGCAGGCGGATTGCTGTGAGTTCAAGGCCAGCCTGGTCTACAAAGTGAGTCTAGGACAGGCAAGGCTAATACAGAGAGACCCTGTCTCTAAAAACAAACAAACAAACAAAAGTCAGTTACTATGATTTTGTTTTTCAACTAACTGTAATGATGCCTAGCAAACAGATCCATGCTATAGACTATAGTAGATAAAGAGACCCACCCTCGTCCACTGACTGTATGGCATTTCATCCAGTGGTTGAAAAAATATGAGATGCCCATGGATGATTCCAATCTGAAAAGTTATGTGCAGTCTGTGTTACTGCTGTTGTCAAGACTTCAGTTCTCTCTCCTGCGGAGGAAAAAAGAACAACCAGAAACACTTTCTAAGTTGATTCTGAGTGGTTTTAGTAGAAGAAATGAAAACATCTGAAAACCAAAGTGGCCAAGAAAGTAGAGGGTGGAAAATTGCAGCTCTAAAAACATCTTAACATGTTATTTTCCAAACGTCTTGAAGGTCCAATTTTAAACATTGTGGTTCCCTTTTTCCCTTTCCAATCATTTCAAATGGCATTTTATTTGCAGCCACTTATTTGCATGGTGACATTAGTTTCAAAACTTCTCCCTTCGTAGGTACATTCAGAGTTTGATGGACCTGGTGGAGTTTCATGAGAAGAGCCCAGAAGACCAGAAAGCTCTATCCGAGTAAGCTTCTCTTGTGAAAATACATGTTTAGAAATCTGAGTCCATCTGGATACATCTCACGGATCTTTTCTAAGCTTAAGGAGTTCTGACTTTTCACAGTGAATTGCTACCCCTTATAAATTTTGGCTCATTATGGTTTTAGAAATTAAGAAATATGGCTGAAGTTAATACTAGATATGAACAAATATACAGGACGTGCAGTTTTTCCTTTCTAAGGAGTTCCATGTTTACTTTAAATTTACTCCAAAGATTCTATTTGCGAAAGAACTTGCCATAACATAAGTTTAATGGACTCCAGGGGCATTAGTGATTACAAATTTTCTTTTAGTGTGATGCTTTCTAACCAGCTAAATAGCAATCTTTTTCAAAACCTGACAGAAAACTTCAAGGGTTTTATTTTCTGCAATGACATGCTAGAATCATCTTTGATTGTAATTATTCTCTCACAAGTAGGCTTAATGAATATTTTTAATGAATGAGCCAGTCATAGAGTGAGGAGGTTTACATGGAACCTAGAAATACAAACCCTTTCATGAAGCTGCCTCTTCTGCTACCGTAGAAGATTGTGGAGTGAGCATCCAAGAGAAGCTTCACCCAGAATTTTGTAACTGGCCGTGCTTAGGTTGGCTATGCAAAAAGAGCTTTAGTTTTCTCTGCAGTGACCTAAGGAAGAGACGTGGGGGGAGCGTTCTTAATGTCCACTAACTATAAATGTTCTGGTTTAGCTTTGTAGACACGCTCATCAAAGTTCGAAACAGGCACCATAATGTGGTCCCTACGATGGCTCAAGGGATCCTCGAGTATAAAGACAGCTGCACAGTTGATCCCGTTACCAATCAAAATCTTCAGTATTTTTTGGACCGGTTTTATATGAATCGCATCTCTACTCGGATGCTGATGAACCAGCACAGTAAGTGAGCTTCTCAACAGATGGTCCAGAGCTGTGGGTACTGTGTATCAATCATGCTGAGGCTGGGTCCAGGATTGGGGACTCACAGCCTCTGTGGCAGTTCTAATAGCCACCCTGTGTTTTTGTTTTCATTTTTTCAACAGTCCTTATATTCAGCGACTCAAAGACAGGCAACCCAAGCCACATCGGAAGCATTGACCCAAGCTGTGATGTGGTAGCTGTGGTCCAAGGTAATTTCTAGACTTCTATATTTCTCTTAGTGAAAATGTATAATACATGGTTGGCAAATCTGTAATGTAGGTCATTCTGTAAATGAATTTGTGTTCACCATGTTCTGTTTCTGCTTTATAAATTCCACCATCAAGGTCCCTTGCTTTGGAGTGCCTGGAGTGTAAGCACTCATTTAGAGTATGATAAAATATTTAAACATAAGCGGTCCATGTGCCATATTCTTATATATTGCATTTGATCTCTGAAGTGCACGTGTCTCTATTGCTACAACTTCAATAAAATATTATGTTTTAATAAAATATTAAAGAGACATTTTTCATACATATAGGCCAATTCTCCAGTGAATAGAATTTTAGATTAAGTGTAGTAAACACATTGGATATCACTTGACAACTGTACTTGGAGCAAATTTATTTCATTGTTATAAAATAAAACATTTTTATTCCAGATGCCTTTGAGTGTGCAAAGATGCTCTGTGATCAGTATTATCTAACATCACCAGAACTGAAGCTCACACAAGTAAATGGTAAGCTAGCAGCGAGATACAAGGAAACCTAAGAAAACATTTTTTTTGTAAACATAAGGCAGGCTTTGTGTTCCTTTAAGTCTCCTGGGCTTACTTAGAATTGGTACAAAGTTTGGCTTTGCTTTGCTTTGTTTTTTTAAGACAAACTTCTTCCTAATTGCCTCAGCTGAAAAGCTTCAACTGTGCATATCACTTACTAACAATGATTCATAAGGAAGAAGGTTTGGACAAAGATGTACCCAGGCTGCTATACCTTAGATCAAGGAAAGACGGCTTATTGTTAGCTCCAGGCATGGCACCTGTAACCACAACACTTGGGAAATGGAGGAGTTCATGTCCTTCCTACACTTCAACCTCCAGACTTATATAGGACCCTGTCTCAAAAAAAAAAAAAAAAAAAAAAAAAAGAAAGAAAGAAAGAAAGAAAAGAAAAAGAAAGAAAGAAAGAATAAAAAGTAGAATATGAAGAACAAGGATATTTGAAGTATGGAAAACAGTTGTGAATGGAGATATCCTTTTCAAGACGTTAGTCATAGGACCAGTCAACAAGAATATTTCCTAACTTGCCGTATAAGGAATAAGATAGCTCAGAGCCAGTGCACTTATATCTCAGCAATACATTAGTGGCAAGATTAGCAGTTGTCTGATTTAAGTAGACTAAGTCACAGACCAAGGACAGAGCATGTCAGTGAACACTCAGATAAAGCCGGCGGGCTAACGACGACCAGCTCAGAGTAAGCAGAATTGGATAATACTTGCAGATAAACTGCTTGAACTGTTGGACAAAACAAAGGCAGGATTGTCCCAGACCTTCCTCGTGTTTACTCATTCAAAATTTCCAAGTCCTGGGACATCAAAGAATACTTTTATTTTTCTTTTCAAGCAGTGTCAGGACGTTTTTTGTTTCTGTTTTCTTTATCCTGCAAAGAAATGCAGACTCTAGTCTTGAATACCAAGGAATAGCTGGAACAGCATTCAGAACGTAAGCCAACTGTGTTTACTGTTTCAAAGGGAGAAAAATGGCAGTTATCTCAATCCTATCTAAAACTAAAACATTACTCAGACAAGGAAGTTCATATCAGCAAAATATGTTTCTCAATTCTAATGAGTTTAATTTTCTTCTAGGAAAGTTTCCAGGGCAGCCAATCCACATCGTGTATGTCCCTTCCCACCTCCATCATATGCTCTTTGAACTTTTCAAGGTATGACAATTCACAGCAGCCAAGGGCTTGCCTTGAGTAGTTCACTGCTCACAGTCGCATCATTCCCCAGTTAATAAGAACCTCTATATATTCTCCCAAGAATGCTTTGGTATATAATAGCCAAAGAGCTGATGTATGGAAAAGTGCTTGAAAATACACCTGGTTCATTCTATCCCAGGACTGTAGAATGGAAAGGGTGTCCCCATCATTCCTTCAGGGGTGGAACAAAGCACTAGTCTTCATGCTTGGGGTGAGTGCTTTAGTGAATGAAATCTTGGAACTTCTGGGCCATAGGCTCCAGCTGCAGATTCCAAGGTATAGGTTCTAGAGGTGGAGTGGCCACATTCTGAATCCAGAACAGCCCGTCCCATCACATGAATATGAATCACGAGTCGACTGCGTTAAAACACAAAGTCTGGTGCTAGTCTGGAGTGGTGTCCAGGATTCTGACTTTCCAAGGACACGATGGTTATCCACAGTCCATGCTTTCTAAGCAGCCTGCAGAACTCTGATTCGCAGACAGTGTGTGCCTCAGCCATCTACAGGCCTTGACAAAAGACAGATGCATGGAGCTATTTACGTTCTGTAGGTCTGAGAATTTGTACCTGTAGTACTCTGAAGACACAAATGTCTCTACTCTGGGTAACTAAACACTGATACCAAATCCTTTTATGCATTCTAAGACCATTCTAACACTCTGAACTTAAGCAAGAAAATAAGAATCACTTGAAGTTTGTCATGATCTAAGATGATTTCATAGATTGACAGGAGGACGTCTTTTAAAAAGTAAAATCTGCCTCTAATATGGACATAAAGCTAGAATGTATTGTTTTCCAACTTACTCTAATGTTTTGCAGTTAGGAATTGATTAAACTCTAAATACCTGATCTATTTTATTTCACCTCAGTGGATATCTGATATCATACAGAGATACCAAAAGATAGTCAGAAAGGAAAATAGACTAATGAAATGAGATTTTACCTACGGGGCATTATCCCTGTAAGCATAAGACTTGTTTTAGTTTACTTTGTGTTAAGGAACACGTGATACTTTTTCATCAGTTTAGTTTGTTTTTAATTGAATGCTCTAACTCACAGAGTTATTCTGCCATCACTGGTAAAAGTTAAGATGATATTCAAATGCAAATAGAAATTTAATTTAGAATTATTGACTGTCCTTTTAATAGTAACAATCTTTATTTCCAAGCAAGTTTTTATAAAAGCCAATAAATTGGTTCAATGATTCACTGTTTATTCCTTATGTAATAGTCTTTGGTGTTTGGATATAAAATGTAATGGAAAGACAGAAAAATGGAGCACTAGGAAATGGACTATAAAAACCAATTTCTACATTTAAATTAAGCTTACAAATAAGAAGTTGACAGCCAGCAGAATTGTTTTTACATTAGATATTACTCCCAGAAGCTATATTACATGCTAAATGAAGATTTTTCATTATACATTCTACATGACACATTCATAAACTGCTGTATTTACAGAGATGTTTTATCACTCACTTAAGAAATAGAAAGTTTGAATTACCCTCTGCTGCTTTTATTTTAAACATAAAACCAGTTATTTAGTGTCTCTCCTTCTTCTCCATTGAATTCCTTTGATCTTGCTGTCTTTAGAATGCCATGAGGGCCACGGTTGAGCATCAAGAAAATCGCCCTTCCCTGACACCAGTCGAAGCAACTGTCGTCTTGGGAAAAGAAGACCTTACAATCAAGGTAACTGCTCCCCGCCTTTGCTTTTGGTTCTGTTTAGAGAGAACTCAAAGGGGCCAATAATAACATGGCTTTCTATTTGGTGTAACTCTCGAAGTCATGTGTGCCATGTGACTTTTAAAGGAAAGGAAGACTTTTTTCTTTAGATAGAGGTCCATTGTTGTTAAAGTATAGCTCTGACCTATTTGTTTGCCTGTTTCAGATTTCTGACCGAGGAGGTGGTGTTCCTCTGAGGATTACTGACCGCCTCTTTAGTTACACATATTCCACTGCTCCAACGCCTGTCATGGACAATTCCCGGAATGCCCCTTTGGTAAGGCCAAGGATACAGCTGACGCCATCTCAGGCACCTAGTGCTAAATGTAGGGTGGGAACTGTAGAAATAGTATTTGGGCAAGCTAATAGATTTAGTGAAACAGGCGTGTGGGCATATGAGAAATATGACAAAGTGAGCTAAGTTTAGAGTGATGATCCTAAGGACCTCTGATTGGGAGAAGAAGGTATTTATTTAGGTACTCAAACATGGGTACCAGTGAGGAACCTAGACCCTCGTGTCTGCTTTTTTGCTAACACTTGATCTTCCATCTCCAGGCTGGCTTTGGTTATGGCTTGCCAATTTCTCGTCTCTATGCCAAGTATTTTCAAGGAGATCTGAATCTCTACTCTATGTCAGGCTATGGGACAGACGCCATCATCTACTTAAAGGTATGCTTTGAACTCAATAGAAAGCCATTTTTTAAAGTCGTGGCTTCATTTAAATCTCTGAGTTCTATGGACCTCTATGAACTCTTCAAACTAAGTTAATCTAAGTAACATCCATTTATTAAAAAGTTCCTGTTTTGGTGTGTGCACACCATACTTAATATGCCACTTACTTACCCAAGAGAAAGCCAAGCCATGCTACCTGCCATGCCAAGGGCTGACCCAGAGACAGATTGTTTGAGAGTGACAGCACACTGATGCAAACCTTTTTCAGACAATGTCCCTTGACAGATGTGAGGGTAGCTAGAGTTCTATTTTCCTCACCCTTATGGGTAATACATGCTAACGATGCTCCAGACTAAAACAATACAAATCAAGAACTTTGTAACTTTAAACTGATTCTATTTAAAACCCAGAGAAAAGATTGCTCAGGAGCTGTCAGTGGGGTGCCAGGAATTTCCTGTTTAAATTTTAAAAAAGAGGACATGTTTTTCTGTCTCAGATAAAGCCTGTATTTGTTAAGATCACCATCCCAGCTCTGTTCATCATTAGTCAACTATTTCAACTGAAATTTTATATACAGCTAGTAAGAACTGCAGCATCAAGTTTCTAGGCTTGTGTTTTGTTCATTGGAATTAAATGCTGAAGTGCCGTCTGACTGTCTCAAATAGTCCTGTATGTATTCATTTCTGAAATGGGCAAAAGTGTTCAAATTGTAGAGAAATAACCCTTTAATAGATGAATAATATCATCTTAGGTTTTTATCAGAGATATGTGTGTTTTTTTTCTGGAAAGAATTGCTTTCTTATTCAACTCCGTTACATCAGAGGTACCCATGTAAATATTGAACACAAAATCTGTACCCAAATTCACAATCCCATACCTACTACTTAGGCTTCTATTGAAATAAAATAATAGGTTTCTTGGTCTTGTTTTGTAAAATACCTAGAACACTATGGATTTAGTATATTTTTACTGCAATGTCAACTAAATGAGACTAGTTGGATATTGAATCATACCTCTGAGTCTATTGTGAATAATGACGTACAGCCACGAGTAATTCCTTTAATTTGATGTTCTCTCTACTCTCTATTTAGGCTTTATCTTCTGAGTCTGTAGAAAAGCTCCCCGTCTTTAACAAGTCAGCCTTCAAGCATTATCAGATGAGTTCTGAGGCTGATGACTGGTGCATGCCAAGCAGGGAACCGAAGAACCTGGCAAAGGAGGCGGCAGTGTGAAGAGGACCACGTGGGGCACTTTACGGGATCAAAGTGGGTCTACGGCAGCGCTGCTTCAGGAATGTGTGTGGATGCTTGTTTCCGCAAAACAAAATAAAACCAAGCAAGCAAAAAACAAACCCTAGGACAGACATTGCTCCAGTGAGGGATGGAGCTCCGTTGTGTGACCCGGGAGAAGCCAGGGACAGAATTCCAGTAGATAACAGGTGGCCTGCTCCTCATTTGGCAATGCAGAATGACTCAAGATAATTCCAAATACCGGAAAAGAAGTCCGACTCTGAGTAACATTTCTTTCTCAACAAGTACCGGGTTTGAGGTTAGCAATTTCAACAGCTGGGTGTTTTAGAATTCTTGTTACCATCCAAATCTATTGGTGTCCGGTGAACATCAAGGATTAAGACATCAGTGTTTCCCTGCCATGCGAAGATTAAAGCGTTACTAGAAATGTATATAAATGTACATTTTATAGGTGTGGATAGGATGGAAGGGGTCAAAGTACTTTATTGAGCTCGAGCAGCTTATTTGCAAACTCCGAGGAAAGGTTCTCTACCAAGTCCTGCTATCACGGAGCCTTTTTTGATTGGGCTGCACTCAATAAGCCAGTGTTTTTTGTTTTCTCTACGGTGAAGTGTTAAATATGCACTGAATTCAGGAAGTTGAGTTGGAAAGGGAGATAAAAGTGATCCAAAGATTGTATGTGGGAAAAAAAAAAAACATATTAGGGAGAGAAATCACATATTCAGAACTTAATTGGTAATTGGGAAGAAATCGCTGTTCTGTAGTTAAAAGTGATGACCAATCCAAGGGCATCTATCTACTCCCCAGGTGTAGATGTGTGTTTCATATTTTAATTACATTCTCTACACTCCAACATTAACATATGTGCTCGAAATTTTCTAGTTGACAATTGGCTTGAGAGCATTAAAATTTAAATCATTTTTGTTTTTTGTTTTTTTGTTTTTTATTTTTTGTTTTTGTTTGTTTGTTTTTTGAGTAGTCTGGAGGTAAAAGGTTCTCATGCTAGAATGATGTCATTTGTGAATCATGGAGACATGGAGAGCTAGTAACTAAAAGCTGTGATGCGCATGGTGCTTGGGGGGGATGAAGGTGTAATTGGCAGGGGGAGGTCATCCATGCAGATCAGCTTTAGAAAGAAAGAAAAGGAAAGGCAAGGAACAAAGAAAGGAACGGAGGGTGGGAGGAAGGAAGGAAAGAACCAGAAGGCAGCCATCTTCCTACTTCCCCAAGCTAACCCCAGAGATCCTCCATGTTTCCCTGGGTGGGGAGGAGGAGAAAGTGGTGCCTTTGAAAGCAGTATGGCTTCTTAAATGGGTCACACTCTGACAAGATAAGGGGCTTTGTGAGATAATAAATTCATTCGTGTCAAGTTAACGTCAATTACTAGTCCTGTGTGTCAGTTGAGTTTGAAATTTGTATTTAATCTCGCAGTGACCTAGCGCTGAGGTGCTTCTGGTTGTGGCAACAGAGGCTGCAACTCTTTGGGATTTCAGATTCATCTTTGAAATTCCTGGGCAGTGATTGTGAAGGCAGGGCTTCCGCTCCTGCATTGGTTGATCACCCAAAACTGTTAGCATTCAGGTTACCTGTTGTATCATTGTTGTTGGTTTGTTTTTTTTTAATTGAAATTTTAGCTACATGTTTGTGCATATTAATAGTTGTGTTTACCAAAGATCTAAGGCATTTAGTTGATTAGTCCAATACTGTGAGCTATGTTAAAAAAAAGAGAGAGACAGAGAGCGAGAGAGGGAGGGAGAGAATCTTTAGGATTTTAATAACATCTGTGTAAATTTAATAACATCTGTCCTCCCTCTTATTTGTAAACCCATAGGAAACTTTAAACTCTAGTAAATGTACAGTAAATGCCCAAGCCCACTTAACTTATTAATGTGTGCATTACATTTCTGTTTTTAGGTCATGTTTGGAGAAATGTGAAATTTTATAATAAATATTTTTATTATAATGGTGATGTGGTCTTATAAACTTCTTTTTAAAAATAATCTTAAAGTATAATGAATGATTTTGGCTAAAGGGATTCTTCACTTTACAGGATCAAAGTGAGTCCACAGCAAGTTTCTGCAAATGAGAACTAGGAAAGGAAAAGAAAGAGAAAGAAAATTTAGAGTAATGAGATTAGTGGGATGGGCTAGCCATAACTAAATTTTGAAACATTACAAAGCTAATTATATTTAAAGCAAGAAATACCACCACCTTTAAAAACCTGCACAGTGGGTTGTTACCAATGATGCTATTTCTTCTGCTTCTTCTGCTGGCTTCATTTTCCTTCTGTCTAGTTGAAGGACACAGTAATTTCTGAAGAAAACATGTACATCTATCTATCTATCTATCTATCTATCTATCTATCTATCTATTTATCTATCTATCTTCTATCTACCTATCATTTGTCTATCATCTATCATCTTTTTCTATCATCTCTCTATCATCTTGTTTCTGTCTCTGTCTCTCTCTCTCTGTCTGTCTCTGTCTGTCTCTGTCTCTCTCTCTCTGTCTCTCTCTCTGTCTCTCTCTCTCTCTCTCTCTCTCTCTCTCTCTCTCTCACACACACACACACACACACACACACACACACACACACACACAGAGAGAGAGGGGGAAGGTGGTTAGCTGTAAAGTTTCCTTGGTTCGAGCTGCTTGACAGGTAGAAAATAACATTTTAAATTTTCACTCATGTACCTTTGTGTATGTGAGCAGATGTGTATGCATGTGTGCAAATGTGTATGCATGTATGTGTGCATGGAGGCCAGAATTTAACCTGGGGTATTGTATTTCAGGAGCTACTCACCTCCCATTTTTGAGACAGTGCATACCACCATGCCTAGCCTTTTACATGGGTTTTGTCAAATGTAACCCAGATCCTTATGCTTGTGCAAGAAACAATTTACCCTCTGTCCTATCTCTTAATTCCAAAATGTTATCTTTTTTACTCAAGCTGATGTGTACATCCCCATAGGAGATTATTTTCTTTAATGAACAAACGAGACATATCTTTGTACAGACTGTGTCTAGACCCTTTCACCCACATTTCAAATTTAGTTATAAATGGTAAGATTATTTGGTCTCCATTTCTGTGACTTACCCGAACAGAGATCATTGGAGGCAGAAGCAGGTCATGGACTTCCATCAATTGCTTTGATCTCCTGCTGTACTTTGAAGGAATCCATTTCATTTGCCTTTGTACCCACACTGCAAAGTATGTGACATCATCTGGTCACTTTGATCTGGCCTGTGGCTGGAAGATGGGAGGTACTTCTATTCTTCCACTGGAACCTACATAAGAAGTCAAGGAATTTCCATCATGAACACTTAAAGTGAAACATTCTGACCCTCACCGCTCTTCTAGCCTCCTTCACTTACAGGGTTCGATTTTATCACTTACAGCCAGTCATTTAAGTACTCAATGCACATTCACTCAGGAAATGCATAAGGAACATGCTTGTCAACTTCTGGTCCTGGAACAGGTCCTTGTTATTAGAACAGATTTGAATTCTGACAGATAACTGTACATATATTATATAGGATTTATACTTTAAGTTATAGCCAAGGAGTTCTGCAGGGTTTCAGAGACCCCAGAATCTGCTTCCAAACTAGGCTTTTCTTTAATGTCACCTCCAGTGATCACCTTTAGCCTTTGGAAATTACCATGTATTTCACAAGAACTTAAATAAAAGTTTAGGTAATCATTTCTGAGACAATTTCTTGAGCAAGTGGTCTAGTTTTTTTGTTTGTAGGTTGGTTGGCTTGTTGGGTTTTTTGTTTGTTTTGGTTTAGATTTTATGGGTATTCTCCTGTCTTGCTCACTTGAGCCCTGATGAAAACCTGTTATTGTCCACATATCAAAGCTCCCTGTTGGAAATGAGAGTTTTCAGTTCTTTCCCAAGTGTAAACTAGCATTAAAATCCACTCAAAACGGAAATACCAATGGCCTTGATAATATGTAAAATCTATTAAATGATGTGAAAATGATATAAGCCCATGTAATGACAAATCCAGTAATAAAACCATAGAGTTTATTAACAAAATATAAGATATTATTTTCATTTCCCTTCTACCACTTAATACAGTGGTGGTAACACCCAGAGTGGTGCCAAATAATGCAGTACAGCTAGAAATTATTTATTAGTATATTACCTTCCATAAATATAAATGAAAACTTTAATATCTAAGTTTGTTTGTCGAATGAAAATCCAGAGATTTGATCTATTTCACAAAGCTATGCCATTCTGGTGAGCTATGACCACTAAATACTCCTTGGCATTTAGTAGTTTTTTCCATTTAAATTCATTTCCAAGCAAAATAACTTTATTATGGGTTGCAATTTAAAGAAGGGACTTCAAATTCAAAATGTATAGAATCTATATTTCCTATTAATTGCTTACAGAATAACTCCTCTTGACAGATAGATAGGTAGATATCTGCTTCGAGGTGAATTCCCTTAAACCAGCCTTCTCATAATATTACTGCAAGCCAAAAAAAAAAAAAAAAACCTTTACTAATTTCCCAATGTCCACAAATCTGGTATTTATACAAGGCTTGTGGTTTTCTACAACCCAGCCTAACATATCAGTCTTGCAATTTCTATCTGTCCAGTGTGCTGTCATCTGAGCAATGAATACATATATTTCTCTCAGTCTTAAGCCTCATTCTCTCTCCTCTTTTGTCTTAATACTAACCAATCTCCTAGACCCATCTCAAATCCCAACCACTGACTGGGCATCTCTGCATCCTCTGAACTCTCAAATGGTCAGGAACATTGTAGTGCTTATCACATAACTACCAGGATTATTGGTTAAAGGTTATATCAATAGATATACAATAAAAATCTTGCTGGAGTCTTTCTTGGTCACTATGTACACTATTAATTTAGGCAGAGCCTTTGGCTTGAAAACAAAGCTTATCAATAATACAGATAGTCTGGCAAGCCTGATTGCTTTGGTGATCTCTTGTCTCTACTATATGATCAATAGACTTAGAGGTGGCCTCCATGCCTGCTCTGCATTTCTGTGAGATCTGGGCATCCAAACTCCAGACTTCATGATTATACAGTGAATGCTTTAACCACTGAGGAGTCTTCCCAGCTATCTCTATTGTAAAGAGATGCTCATGCAAGAGACATGCATGTGTATGGGATCAGAGAGTAACTTTGACAATTTGACCTCTTCTACTCTAAGTTCCAGGGATCTGACTCAAAACTTCAGGTTTGTGCACTCAGTGCTCTTACTTGAAAAGGCATCATGTTGGCCCTTATCTTAACATTTTTAATGACATGTTTATAAATCCTGTGGGCTATGGTTATAATATGCACACACAACTAACTCGAGCCTTTCATTACATGATCTACACTTGCCCTTTTCTCTCAAGGAGCTAGAGTCCCATTGAAAACTTCAAAAGTCAAAACATGAGTTTATGAAATGTTAAATAGTGACCATGAGTTTTAATGACAGTTTATATCAATAACACAGGAGATGCAACAATCCCTAATATACACAGAAAAATGTACTAATATTGATTAATGTGAAAATTTTCCAGGAAGAAAGTGACTTGAGGTTAGATAGGGATCATTTCTGTAGGGAAGTAGAAGGACCATTGAAGAAAGTATCTGGGGATGTTGCAAAGGAATGTGGGAACTCATGTGGAGAGACTTTGAATGTCTAAGGTACTCACAAGACATTCACTAAGACAAGAAAGTATAAACTAAAATGGAACTACTGACTAAAATCTCAACATTATTCATTTTACAGTCAATTTTCAAAATATTATCAAATGATCATTAAAATGTATGAAAACTAATATTAATATTTGCATAATGTCGAATGTGTTGATGAATGAAAACTATAGGTATCACCTAGGTGTCACAGCTATGAAACCATGCAGCCTCTGAGCACTGGGGGCCTAGATTTCATCCCAGCTCAAATGCCTCAGTTTTCTGGCCTGGGAAATTGAGTTGCTGTTATAATCTCTTCCTTATAGAATTTCTGTGAAAATCAAGACGTTAACACAGATAAAACATGTAATTAGTGTTTAGCACATAGAACGTTTTATATAGATAGTATCCATTTTATCAAAAATGTTGAATAATTGATACTAGGCCTTGTGGTAAATTCCTACAGCAACAATAATAAACATAGTCTTTCAGATTCGAAGGCATGCAACATTAGCTTGCCATGTGTCCGTGACAGCAACAGATCTGACCTATCATAACCCATTGCTCAATTCTAACCTTTGGGCTACATCTCTAGGTTAAAGCATTGTTTATGATCCAACAGTGTTGGAAAGCTGGGAATCAGACCCAGACTTTGGCCTCTTTCGAAATCTATCCAACCAAGAGCTGAGTTGTTGGTGGTGCCATGTGTTTATCCAATGAGGCTTGTCAACATCCTTAGTAACATGAGGCTGCACTTCATGACTACAGAGAAGCCAGCTAGCTCACTGCATATTCTAAATAAACATTCAAAAGTCTCCCACAGCACACACTCACTGGTGACTGCTGAATGGATAAAAATAGGGCCAACCCATTATAATTAACAATTAGGCTTCAGATGTTCCCTCAGCAGCCTTTTCTCCTAAATATCTTATTTCCTCATATGAAAGCAGGCCTCCAAATGACAACAAATATATGGCTTTAAAAGGCCTTTGAAAACATTACTTTGGCTTGTTTGAAAGCAGAGATCATGTTTTAACTTGTGTTCTTAGAATTTCTCATGGTGGTTCTATATACATATCTTGCAATCCGATCAAGTTTACCCCTAATTTTCACACAGCCCAGATAATTCCACTTAGAATATCCTTTCACTGTGAATTAATTTGAGGGAGTTTACTGTGGGGATGAAATTAGCTATTGAATTTGTAGAAACAATTTCTTAATTTGAGACAGCATCATTGATTTAGATGTTGCAACTATATTTTTCAGTGGCTATAAATGTCTATATCATGCATTAGACTCAAAATTAGTTCTATTAGACTTTATTTTATCTCTGAGTTCTTTTCAGGTTAAACAATAAGTATCCAAAACAATCAACAATAAATAGCCCCAAAAAATCTGTTGAATGTGTATCTCTGAGCACTTCGTATTAATTAATTAATTAATTAAATTATCATAAGCCTTATTATATTAACTACCTTATATAATTGGTTTCTTTTATCTTTACAATAACTGTAGCACTACCCTTTCATGGTACAGATGGGAAAGCTACAGAGTTGTTGGGCAAGGTGCAGGTAGCTCTGGAAGCAAAGCCTTCCCTCAGTATAAATAGTCTATCAAGGAAAGTACCCAGGATAACAACAAGATACATTGATGTCCTAGATCAGTCCAAAAGTTACCTATGGAGGAGAAGAACACTGGCACTGTGTTATCATCACCAGGCTGGTCCTATCAGCTACAGGTCCCTGGAATCCTTCAGGTACTACAGGAAAGCGCTACCTATATGCTGAGCCATCACAACTCGAGGGTTTTTAGACCAGCCCTCACATCTACAGGCTGGCATTTAGCCACTCTTCAGGCCCCTGGGAAATCTGCTTATTATTCAACAAGCAATCACCAAAGATTTCTTTAACCCAAATTGTGCCAGGCACTGAGGATATCACAGGAAACTACAAAGGTTCTCACACCAGGAAACCTTATGGCCTCCTTTTGAACATAGAAGTCAGCATTGTAAATATTGATGCTTTAAGCTCTAGCTTCATAAGATTTCTAAGCAGGGACCAACTGTTTGTGCTTACATATGGTAAGGGCTGCATTAGCTCCCTTCCCCCAGATCTTTCTGCCTCCTACAGTGATGGCTAGTACTTTACATTTGCTATACTGGTGATGGAGGCAAAGAAACCCAGGAGAATCTAAGGGTTCATAGGGAAGAGAGAAACTTTATGCTCCCTACTGCGCACATCTTGCCATTTGAGAGAAACAGGAAGGATTCCACATCCCACACGTTGGAATAAAAATACACTCCTGCGCTTTAGATACAAGGCCAGCACCTCTGAATTTACAACTGCTGGAGCATCTCCCCACCCAGGGTGTTCATCAACTCTTGTAATACAAAGAAGCCAGTTTCTTGCTATCCATCCCACTATCTTTTAAGTGACCAATCTGCCCTGCAGCCTAGGTTCTAGTAAAATCATACTGAAAGTATTGTGAAACAGCCCCTCTCTTTCACTTCTTCCCAGCCTTTGCTCTTTAGTGAGGCCCTTCAAGGGAAAAGATAGCACATTTTTCTCCAGGTCAGGGACCAATCCAATTTTGTTCATATGCCTTTTTCAAAATCAGGCAGTGTGAGTGTGCATGGGAAGGGTAGATGAAAATAGAGATGGGGAGGGAAACCTTCCCTGTATCTTCATAAGCTCATTGGCTGAGGTCAGTTAGACCAGCGAAGGATACCTTAACATGAAAGAATGGAATTTCTTAACATGTGCACACACATCCACAGAGATAAATCAATCAATAGATGCTTAGAACTTGAGCCTCTATGGTATCTTTGAAAAAAAGTTGAGAAATAATGAAAAAATTGTAAAGAGAAGGAGGGAAGGAAGGAAGGCAGGAAGGCAGGAAGGAAGGAAGGAAGGAAGAAGGAAGGAAGGAAGGAAGGAAGGAAGGAAGGAAGGAAGGAAGGAAAAGGAAGAAGGGGAAAGGGAGATTGGTGCTTCCTAGGATACCAAACTATAGCAAGGGAAACATGAGGAACTAACAGACTAAAGCTTGGATGTGCTGATACACTTCAGCACACTTTCCAACTTCTTTGTGGTCATAAAACTTCTGGATAAACAGCAGATGAGAGTCTATTTTTTAGAAGATTTCTACTTTCAGTCAAAAGATCTAGGAAGGTTTCTTTGACATATAAAATATCGTTGAGGTCAAAATAATCTTTAGGCCAAAGTGGCATATTTGGGTTTGGTTGGCATTTCTTTGTTCTCTCACAAATCCCCAAGGATTGCATATTCTGTTAGCCTGAAGGTGAGTCATGGGCTACAGGAGTGAAGCTGACAATAGCTGGCCCAATTCCAAGCAGATCAATTCCTGACCCTGCAGGACTGTTTATGATGTTTTCATTATTTTTCTTTGCTGTTTTAAGAACTTTTGAAAAAAAATGTAAAAACCGTTCTTAGCCCCATGATGAGGATCTAGTTTACTGACCCGCTGGTCTTGTGCAAGCAATGAAATTCAACACGGTTTCAGTCATCTGTGATTGTAGAATCCCTGCTAAGAAAGATGAAAGTTAAGAGGCAGTGGATTCCTTCTGACTGCTTTTCTTCAGGGTTCCCTGAAGTCCAAGGGAAGGGATTTTATGGAAACATCCCATTTACGGCTGAGTGGTCGAAGGTCTCTCATTATTTACATATTTATTTTCCCCCCCATCTGCCGAAGGAGGGAGCTTTTCTGGCGATGGCTGAGATTTGCTTTTCTGCATCTGGGATACCTGGGGCAGGAAGTTTTTTTTTTTTTTTTTTTTTTTTTTTACTTTTTTAGTTCCATTCATTTGTCTGAGAATTTCATGAATTCCATGTTGTGAATGTACCACATTTTCTTTTTTCATTCTTCTGTTGAGGGACATATAGATGGTTTCCAGTTTCTGGCTATTATGAATAGGGCAACAAGGAACACAGTTGAGCAAGCAACTCTGTGGTAGGGCAAAGCATCTTTTGGGTTTTATGCCCAAGAGTGGTATAAGGCTGGGTCAATTCCCATCTTCCCAAGGAACCACACCAATTTCCATAGTGGCTGTACAAGTTTTCAGTCCCACCAGCAATGGATGAGTGTTAGTCCATATCCTCTCCAGTAAGAACTGTTTTCATTTGCATTTCCCTGGTGGCTAAGTATGTTGGAATTTTCTTTAAGTGTTTGTCAGACATTTGAGTTTTCTCTTTTGAGAATTCTCTGTTTATATCTATACTCCATTTCTTTTTTTCTTTTTCCTTTTTTATTTTTAACTTGTTCACTGTACATCTCGATTGTTGCCCCATTCCCTGTCACCTCTAGTCCCACCCTCGCTCCCTCATATCCCCTCCCTCCATCCTCTAGTCCTCAGAAGGGGAGCCCTCCTCCTCCAACATCTGACCTCAGCTTATCAAGTCTCATTTGGGCTGCCTGTATCCTCTTCCTGTCTGGACTGGCAAGGCCACCCCACAAGGGGGAAGTGATCAATGTGTGGGGGCCAGAGTCCATGTCAGAGGTAGTCCCTACTCCCAATATTATGAGACCCATAAGGAGACTGTGCTGCCTATCTGCTACAGCTGAGCATAGGGTCTAGGTCCTCACCATGCACAGTCCTTGGTTGGTGCATCAGTCTCTGCAGCACCCTCCTCCTCTGCCCAGATTTGTTGGCTCCATTGGTCTTCTTTTGGATCTCTTGACCCTTCCAGGTCCTTCTATCAGAATGGATAAGATAAAAAACTCAAGTGACAGCACATGCTGGCGAGGATGTGGAGCAAGGGAAACATTCCTCCATTGCTGATGGATGTGCAAACTTATACTACCACTTTGGAAATCAATCTGGCACTTTCTCAAGAAAGTAGGAATAGCTCTACCTCCAGACCCAGCCATAGCACTCCTAGGCATATACCTGAAAGATGCTCCACCACACAATAAGGACATTTGCTCAACTATGTTCATAGCAGCTTTATTCATAATAGCCAGAATCTGGAAACAACCTAGATGTCCCTCAACTAAAGAATGGATAAAGAAACTGTGGTACATTTATACAATGGAATATTACTCAGTTATTAAAAACAAGGAAATCTTGAAGTTTGAAGACAAATGGATGGAACTAGAAACAATTATCCTGCATGAGGAAATCCAGATTCAGAAAGACACGCATGGTATATGCTCACTTATAAGTGGATATTAGCCACGTAACACAGTATAACAACACTGTAATACACAAATCTAAAAAAGCTAAATAACAAGGAAGACCCTATGGAGGATGTTTAATTCTCATTTAGGAGGGCAAATAGAATAGACACCAGAGGCAGTTGAAGAGAAGGAACAAGAAGGGAGGCTACCAGAGAGGTCCTCTGAAAGACTCTACCCAGCAGAGGATATAAGCAGATGCTGAGAGACACAGCAAAATTTCAGGATGGAGCGCAGGGAGTCTGATGGAAGAGTGGGGGAATATATTCCATTTCGTAATTTGGGCATTCATTTTCCTCCTATCTAGATTTTAGTTCTTTATATAGTTTGGATATTAGCCCACTAACTGATATGTAGTATGTAAAAATCTTTTCCTATTCTTTAGACTCCTGCTTTTTCCAAGTCCTTTGAAATGCAGAAGCTTCTCTATTTCATGAGGTATCATTTATTAATTGTTTGATCGTTGTTGTTGTTGTTGTTGTCATTTTGAGACAGGATTTCTCTATGTAGCCTTGGCTATCCTGGACTCGTTGTGTAGACCAGACTGGCTTCCAACTCACAGAGATCCACCTACCTCTGCCTCCTCGAGTGTTGAGACTGCAGGTGTGCACCACTTCACCCAGTTTAATTAATTGTTCCTGATTCCTGTGGTAATGGTGGTCTGTTCAGAAGGTATTTTCCTGTGCCATTAAATTTAAAAATATTCCCTACTTTCCATTTGATCAGATTTGGGGTTGAAGTTGAGTTTTGTGCAGGGTGATAAATATGGATCTACTTGGATTATCCTACATACAGACATCCATTTTGTCCAACACCATTTGTCAAAGGTGCTGCCCTTTTCCAGTGCTTATTTCTGGCTTCCTTATCAGAAATCAGGTGTCTACATATGTGTGGATTTATGTCTGAATCTTCAGTTCAATTCCATATCTGGCACATGGTTTTGTGCTGTTTTTATTACTATCTCTGTAGTACAAGCAGACATCAGGGATACTGATACCTGCAGCAGATTTTCTATAATTCAGGATTGTCTTAACTATCCTATTTTGTTTTGTTTTGGGGTGTGTATGTGTGTGTGTGTTTATATGAAGTTGAAAATTGCTGTTTAAAGAGCTATGAAAATTTGTAGTGAAATTCAGATGGGAATTGCACTGTGTCTGTGATTGTTTTTGGAAGGATGGCCATTTTCACTGTGCTAATCATGCTGATTCATGAGTGTAGAAGATCTTTCCATATTCAGAGTTTCTTCAGTTTCTCCAGTGTCTTAAAGTTTTTATCATACAGATCTCTCTTTCATTTACTTGGTTAGAATTACCCCAAAGATATTTTATATTATTTGAGGCCAGTGTGAAAGGTGTTATACCCCTGACTCCTTTCTTAGTTGATTTGTCATTTTTTTATAGGATGGCTGTTAATTTTTGTGAGCTAATTCTGTATCCAGCCACTTTTATTGAAAGTGTTTATCAACTGGAAGAATTCCCTGTGAAAATTTTAGGGTCACTTATACATACTATTCATATCATCCGCAAGTAAAGATATGTTTACTTCTTAATTTCCAATGTAAGCTGCCCCTGTTGGGGGAGGGAGATCTATAATCATAATATAGTGTATGAAAATCTATTTTCAATAAAAGAAAAATGGAAAAAATACTAAGGTGGAAGGGTACAGAGGGAGACACTTACACTCTGTTTCTGGCCTCCACATGACACACACACACACACACACACACACATACATACACATATATAAGAAAGGACATAAAAAGACAGCCACCTATCTATATTAAATTGATAAAAAGTCAACATAACGTATGCAATAAAAAACTAAAAACAACTCTGAGAGAAAATAAAGATGAGGTAACTCCATGGAGAGACAAATCTATCACAAAATGGAGGTTTACAGATCAAAATACTTATTTTTTTAAGAAGTCAATTCTGTGTGCTTCAAGTTGTTGGTTAGATTCATTGCAATTCTAATCAGAATCTCAGTAGGCGTCTCACTGGTAATTGGCTGACTCACTCTACAGTCCTTACAGAAATGTGATTGAGCTAGAAGAGCCAAAATAAACTTGAGAAAGGAAGACGCAAAAGGAGAAGATGTGTCTGTCTTCAACACTTATAATGAAGCTGTAGTAATCAGGACCTTGTGGAGTCACGACAGACCAAAAGATAAAATCAATTGGTGAGAATGGAGAGTTCAGAAATAAACCCACAAGCCTATGGACAATTGATTTCTGACAAAGGTGCCAAAGAAATCCAACGGAGAAGGTTTAGTGTTTTTGGGAAATGAGCTAGTATGATTGAACTTCCATGTACAAAACAGTGAACTTCAATCACAGGAA
>OU015744.1:111665345-111687051 GCA_907169655.1 Acomys percivali
AGAGTGACTGGCTATGCTCTGTCTGAGAAAAGCCAAGCAATCCCTGGGTTTCTGACTCCTACTCAGTGCTGAATGTTGGAAGCTTTTCTGAAAAAAAAAATCAGGGGTTTCCTTTTGTGTGGTGTGACAAGATGTGTTAGGTGCAGAGCAAAGCAGTGAGCATGCTTTAACAAAACAATGACAGATGTAGAATTTCTGAGAGATTGAAGTTGAGAATGAAACTTGGGGAGATTGGAAGACCAACTGCAACGTTACAGAGTTGTGTTGTTTGTTTATTTGTTTGTTTGTTTTCATGAAGCATATGAGAAACCTCAGAAGAGATACATGAAGGTAGCCCAACACATGTTAAAATTATCCAGTGAAGAACTGTTCAGTTTGTGAGGTGAGTGTCCCCAAACATACAGCAGAACTTGAAAAAGATGGGCAAAGAATGCTACTGTCATGGAGGGTGAGGATTTTGAAGGTTATGGTGTGTGAGATGATGGACCATTGTGCATTGAGGATGGCTAGTGGAAACAGAGGGATACAGGACTGATTCCTTTATTTCCATCACTGCCTGGGGATGGCCCTCCTGATGTTTATACCTGGAGATGAAGAGTAGAGGCAAAGGTTTGGATTGCTCTTTTCTTCTCTTGTGATCCATGTGCAGGATGGCTGTGTTGGCTACTGGCAAGCCTGGTCACCTCAGTCTCCACAGGTGACAGTAACATTTAGGGATCTAGGATTCCTCATATAAGAGTTTGTAGAGAGTCACTGCAGGATGGAGAGCAGACTGGTGCCTCGCCACATGCCCGAGGACTCTCAGAGATGCAAAGGAGGAGGGGAAATGGGGATGCAGCTTTTACACTCAGAAAAATGAAAAAAACCATGCATTGTAGAGACAAGTGCTAGGCAGTATAATCCCAAATGAGGAATGGGGAAAAGGGAAGTGGACTGCATGTGCTGCTTAGAGTCAAGAGGAGAGCTTCTTAGAAGGAAAAAGAATCTGTAGCAGCTTTTAAAGAAATTTAGATTCTAAGAGAGAAAGATATGAGCAGAAAGAACAGAACATGTTAAGCGCCATTCCAGGGTATTCCTATGAGCTTAGGTACATATTTATATGGAAACACACACAGTAGTTTTCATGGAGATAGAGAGAAATGATCAGGTTATGATAAAGCTTATTGCAGAGAAAAGTAAGTTAAGCTAAGATAGAAAAGTCGGTGATGACCAAGGGTCTAGAAGAGCTTAAGTGTGACCTGACACACGGTAAAGAACCAGTATTGATTATCATTAAGAAGCTGAATGATCCAAGGAGTGATTTAGAAAAATTAGAAATACAGTTATGAGCCTGCTAGCCTGGAGAGGAAGTAGGCAGGTTCACAGCTCTGTGCAAGCACGCTAAAAAGCCAAAACATTTTTTAAAATGCCTGTGATTGAAAAAGTCCCTACAACGAATCATTTTCCTCTTTCCTCTCAAAAGAACATTAATGTGATAGATAAAATGATTTCAGTATGCCTTTCCACTCTCTCAAAGAGTATGGAAGAATCATTCTGCCATTTTAATCTGAGGAACACAGGGCTTCAGGGTTTCTATATAAAGACTGGATAGCACTTATTTTCAGCCGATGGCTTAAAAATCATTTCCATTTTTTGTGATTTAAGTTTTAGCATGGAGAAATTGAGGCAGCATCATTTACCAAGAAGTCAAATGGGTGAGAGTTGAAGGCCAAAACCTTTAAAATTAGAGGAGCTCATGTTACTCTGTGCAGACAGAGGAATGACTTAAAATCTTTCCCCCAGGACATCGACTTGTCTCAGAATTATCTTGCCATGGAGTTTTTCTCCCTAACAGAGGTGATGCATAAGTGAACATGTCATCACAGTAAAAAATATATTCTCTTTCCAAGCCTCCCCCTGCACTACACACGTAGTTTTGATCTGTGATTTCAAGGGATGCCCCTCCAAAATAATTGTTTTACTTTAGGTGGTATACTGAGGCAGCTTATTAAAAAATAGAATTGCGTTTCCCAAAAGCATTTCTTCTAAGTCTATGGAGGTACAATTTCAGTTTAGGTGATTCTTAGCCAGGTCCTACAGAGGAAAGCTGAGGTCTAGGGAATGTCAGATTATAAATTTAGGCTTTATTATTTTTACTTTAATTGACAAACAATTAAAATTTATATATAGAATGAATAATATATGCATATATGAACACTGTGAAATAATTAAATTATCACACCCATTATCTAACATTCTTTCTGGTGGAACGTTTTAAAACTGTCCTCTTAGCAGATGGCAGGCATGCAACACATCATTATAATAGCTGCTGAGCTGGAGAGAACTCCAGAACCTCTCCTGTCCAAAGGAAACTTCACTGCCTGAACAATATCTCCCCATGCTCTGCCCCGTCCTGACACTGAGAACTCACTGTTCTATTGATTGCTACTCTGTGTGCATCTGTTTTAGATTCCACATGTGCTGTGCAATCACGTACTATCTGTGCTGTCTGTGCTTGGCTTTTCCCACTTTGCGCAGTGTGTTATTTGTCTGTATTACTGCAAAGCGTAGACCTGGTGTCTTTTCTATAGAAGAACTGTGTTCTGTAGTGTATCCACATTATATTTTCTTCTATTTATCCATTGATCACTTGTCAGGAAATTCCATAATTTGTCTTTCTGAGTAATGCTTCAGTTCCTGGTGAAGTGCAAATATCTCCTCAGCAGTCTGACTTCATTTCCTTTGACCACATGGTTGAAAGGAGAATTATTGGATCACGTGGTAGTTCTTTGTTCATTTTTTTGAGGAACTTCTAATAGTGTTTTCCATAATGAATTTCCTAATTTACATTTTTACCAGCCATGTTTATACAAGAGTTCACTTTTGTCTATATCCTTGGAGCATTCGTAATCTTTTTTATAAAAGTCATTTTTAAAGGTGTGATCTCTGATCGTGATTTTAATTTTACTTTTCGATGATTAGTAGCACAGCCACATGTAATTTGTGTAATTACGGACATGTGGCATGCATCTCTTAGCTAGAGGGATGTCCACTTGGCTCATCTCTAACTGGGTGGTTTATTTTCTTACTGATTTGAATACTTCATGTATTGTAGATATCTATTTCATGTCTGACACACACTTTCCATCTTTCCTGGGCCTCTGGGTGTGCTCTTTTGACTCTGTTTCTTTGCTGTTGTTTGTTGTGTCTGTGCTGAAGCTTTTTAGTTTGTTATAATCTCATTTGTCTATTTTTCTCTGTGAGTGTGTGTGAGCATGCATGCATCATGCCACACCCAAGGAATTTTTGCTTCTATACGTTTTCTTCTGGCAGGTTCACAGTTTCCGGTCTTATGTTTAGCTCTTTAACCCACTTTTAGTTGATTTTTGCACATGGACTAAAATGACCACCTTGTGTACACTTAAGGAGCTTAGCCACCACCAGTCACTGAGATGATTTTCCTTTATTTACCCTGTCATCTTGTGACCACTGTTGAAGACCAGCTGATGAAAATAGACAAGTTTTTCTCTGAACCTCCTCTTCAGTTCCATTAGTCTGCTTGTTCGCTTTCTTTTTCTGCCATTCCATTCTATTTTGTTAACGCTAGCTTTGTAGTGTATTTTGAAGTTAGATTGTCTGGTGCCATCAACTTTGTTATTTTGGCTCAGGGCTGCTTCTTCTTCAGGACCTTTGTATTTCTATACAGATTCTCAGTTTGCCTTTTCTGTTTCTGAAAAAAAAAAGTCAAAGAAACTGCCATTTCTTTGAGTGTATAGATTGCTTTAAGTGATGGAGCCGTTTTTACAATATGCCTACTGATTTTTACACTTAAAACACAGAGTGTACCATGGAGTGACTGACACTCTGATGAGGCACACATCAGGGACTCACTCTGCTGCATTAACCAAGGACAGGAGGTAGGACCCACATCAAGGAGAAGGCAGTTTTAAAACTGAGTAGCAAGGCGTGGTGCATACCTTTAATCCCAGCACTCGGGAGTCAGAGGCAGGGGAATCACTGTAAGTTCTTGGCCAGCCTGGCCTATGAATTGAGTCCAGGACAGCCAAGACTATCACACAGAGAAACCCTGTCTACAAAAACAAAAAACAAAACTTTGAGTAGCAGTTGAACTTTGTCATTCAGGTTTGTCTTCTTGTTCAGTATTCCCCCACTGAATTGACTCTTAAAAGGTAAATGATTTTTAATATGTCCTTCTGTTTTCAGCATGAGAGTAGTTGTATGGCTTTTAAATTGCCTATCAGTGTGTAACTACAAGGGTCTTACTCCACTGTGCCAATGGCCAGGAGAGCCCCAAAAAGCAGTGCACAAGGGGCTGGAGAGATGGCTCAGTGGTTAAGAGCCTCGCCTGGTCTTCCAAAGGTCCTGAGTTCAATTCTCAGCAACTACATGATGGCTCACAACCATCTATAATATGATCTGATACCCTCTTCTGCAGATAAAGCACTCATAAACAATAAATAAATAAATTTTTAAAAAGCAGTGCACAAATTAAGGTACTTGAATATCAGAAAGATGCAGCCTCAAGTTCCTTAAAGTTGAGGTCCCAAATGAAGCACCAGAAAACTTGATTCTTTCTGAGCTGTAGGGAGAAACCATTCCAGGCCTCTCAGCGTCCTACCATGGCAGTGTTCCTAGGCTCCAGGCCTCTCTACTTCCAAAGATGCTGTGCTCCTCCACTCCAGGCAAAGATGCTGTGCTCTTCCACTCCAGGCTTCCACTGCCCGTTTTCATGCTGTCTTCTCCTTCTAGCTCTAGGTCCAAAACTCCCCTCCCTAAGGACACAGTAATGTTAGAATTAATGACCTTATCTTAATGTGATCATGAGCAAAGACCTAATTGGAAAGAAGGTGACAATCACAGCAACATCTGGGTGTGACAGGACCTCAACATCTTTGAGAGGAACACAATTGAATGCACAATGTCAACGTTGACCGAGCTTACCACTCATCCTGGCCTCAAGAATGTTTTGTGTTCTAGGGTAGAACAAGCCAATTTGGAAACATGAAAAATGCAGAATGGGGAGAAAAACAACTCATCTTTTAAAAAGACATGGCATGGGGCTTAGTGGTAGGGCATTTGTTTAGTACACATGAAGCCCTTTGTTTAGTACCATCACCCCCTCCACAAAATACACTGACTGGATTGAGCCAGGTTGACAGTGGAGTACTAGACCCCACTCACTGGAAGAACCTGCGTAAAGCTGCTGGACCAAAAATCTGTCTACAAAAAAGTCTGTTGCTTCACTAGTAATGATCCCACTTTCCTCCCAAGCCCCAGATGTGGCTTTCCTTTGACATCTTGAGTTGAAGAGAGATGGCTCTGGGTAAGGTATTTGCTGTAAAGGCCTGAGGGCCTGAGTTAGGGTCTCCAGCACCCACATAAAAAAGATAGGCTCACAGCATTGCCTTTTCCTCTTGGACTAAGGTGGTGATGGGGAAATAAAACGAACCCTGGGGTTCCATGAACATCAAATCTAACCAGTGAACCAACTGGTGAGCTTCAGCTTCAGAGAGAGACTCCATCTCAGGGAAAAGAAAAAAAAAAAAAGATGCAGGCCTATAGAAATGGCTCAGCAGCCAAGATGGCACATCATGGTCCAGAGGACCTGAATGTGTTTCACAGGCATGTACCACTTCATCTCTGGGGACAGAGGGATGGTGACTCAAAGCCTCTGGCCCCCATGTGCTCCTGCATCCACATTCATATGTCCATACTCAGTCACATATCATTCACAGACTAGAAACAACCAAAGCAAACCTAAAAAAGAAAAGAAAAGAAAACACAAAGCATGTCAGAAGAAGACACCTGATGTTGACCTCTGACCTCTATTTGCACAAATATATACTTAGAGGAGTACTCACATGCACATGTGCTCACACAAGTGGTACATATACCCGGCTTGTTCTTGGTTTTGTCACTTCCTCCTTTCAAGCAGGGTACTCATACCACCAGGCATACTGCTAGGGTTGAGGGTATAAGAAGAGCTCACGAGCCAGAAAGCCCTATTCTTTCAACCCTGTGTTTTTTAGGCAAGACTTTACATAAGCACAGTTAACCCATTTTTTTGGTCAAATTTCACATACACATACACTCACAAAAGTTATAAAAAAGGAACACTGAATATATGGCAAAAGGAAATGAGTGTGGATCATGGCTCACGGGATTCTAATATGCTGCACTTGAGACAGCAAACTGCTTGAAACTAAGCCATATTGTTAGAATTAACATGAAGTTTACTATGTGTGGTTTTAAAGGGTTTGATTATCTAACTACTTATGCAATTAATCATTCTTGATTTTTCATGAGAAAAATCAATATCTATACACTACTAATGGGTCATCTTGAGCAACTGGTGACCAGAATCATGACTTTTGCTTTTTCATGCAACTTTAGTCACAGCCAAATAAGAGTGCTAAGTGGGCTTTCCCTATTAACAATATTATTAGTGGAGAAAATGCCATCTGTATTGTAAACACAAATGTCCCCTAAGGACAGAAGACCCTTTAAAATTTAAGTGGGTTTCCACATAGCTTTTATTTATTTACTTGTATGTTTCTGTATGTGTCATCTAACACTCTAGCAATCCTCCCCAACTCCTGAGAAGCAAAGGCCAGATGCCCTCACCCACACCACGGCAGCAGCCTCATCTCCAGGGAATGTGGAAAACCACAGTTTGTTAACAGAACAAATCTGAGAAGCTGGAGAAGGCAAGATGCCAATGGGGAGACTGTTGGCCCTGGGGACAGTCATAACGGTGACCCTTTCCTCATCCAGTGACCTGACCTTAGTCACATGGCTTCTTACTTGTTTCTTGCCCTCTTATCCCCTCCCCTGTGCATCTCCCTCCAGGCAGGGGCTCCACATAGCAGCATGTGTGCCTAAGGATGACTTAAGGTTCCTTTCCTAAGAGTACAGACTAAGACAACACTTTTGCATAAGTCATTCCTTCCACACCAGGTGTTTCCTCTGGACCAGCCCATCACCAGCTTGTCTCAGAGCAGCCCTCTCTCTCTGTAGCAGTCTGGCTCCCCTGGCATTAACTAACTTACTGCACTCAGGTTTTGGCTTCCTGGATAATTTTGTGACTCTATTCACTTACACTACTCTTACATTATTTTGCACAAAAGTAATTTCTCCCCTTCCTCAAGGCTAGGTAAGACTAGGTTTATTGTTAACAATGCTAATTTCATCCCCACCCCCAGTGTGTGTGTGGAGACCTATGAGCCATTTAGAGGTCAAAGGGCAATGTTCTGGAATAAGCTCTCACCTTCCACCCAGTTGAAACAAGCTTTCTTTTGTTTTTGTTATTTTTCTAGGTATTCCAGGCTACTCGGCCTTTAAGCTTCTAGGCGATTCTCTGGTTTCTGCCTCCAACCATGCCCTATGAATCATGAGACAATTGGCTTTTTGTGTGAATTCCAGGAATCAAGTTTGGGTCTTCAAGTGTGCTCAGCCTCCTGAGCCATCTCTGAGAGTCCTGTTTTGTGGTTGTGTTGTTTGGTTGGTTTTGCTTTGCTTCTTTTTGGCTTATGAAACGTTTTCTCGGCTGCCCTTCATACAGGGCTCTCAAATAAAGCAATGCCCACTGTGGGTGCAGTGTCGGAGGTCAAGGCCAAGTCTACTCTCTGGCTCGAGTCTTGGCTCAACCAGCATTTCTCCCAAACCTATCCTGCCTTCCTGAGGCATCCCAATCAATCAATCAATCTGCCTCCCTATCTGGATCCTGCCTCCCAGATGCAATAGCCCTTCCCCTTACGTGAAGATTTCCTTCCTCTGTCCCTACCTAAAAAAGAAAAGCACAAGGCATGGGTGTGGGAAGCTTTTCTTGAGTCCATTCATATCTACTTGGCAGACTAGTGGCTTAGACCAAGTTATCGGGGAACAGTAGGAGAGCCTCTACCCATCAAAAATAGCCCATAAGTATTTGCCTTAAACCAAAGTTGACTTTACTCTTAAAATCAATTAAACAACCATAATAGCTAATGGAAGGAAACTTGCTGAGCAAAATGGGCTTAGTGATTGCAGCCTCAATTTCCAGCCAACTGGAACGCCAATATTCTTGCTGTTGTTACCTACCCTTTCAAAAGCCTACCCCCAGTCTGAGACCATTATTTCAATATTTAAAGAACTTGTGGTCTGAATTATTTAGAGAATTACTGCTAGGTAGCAATACTTTGAGAAGGGCCCAGACAGTTAAATCCAACATTAAAACTAGGCCTGGGGATCCCTTGTAGACGCCATGCTGGTAAGTAGAGAAAACTGAGCCACTAGCCCAGATCCCACAGCGGAGACCCGCCCATACCCAGGTTCTGTGTTCCATGAATATATAAGTAGATCTTTCCTGAAAGAGAGCTACAGAGAACAAGGACTCAGCCTCAGGACAAGGCTTCTTTCTAATTCAGTCAGGTTGACAGTGAAGTCAAGCCTCATTTAGAGATAGAAACTCCTTATCTGCCTGATGGATTTGTTTTGTTTGTTTGAACAAAGGACTCGATTCAGAGGCGCTGCCAAGAGCCCAGCATCTAGCCAGATGACCGCTGAGCCTTAAGCAACAAAAGCTCCAGCTGCCAATAAAAACACAGAGGCCTGTAACAAAAATACAAGATTTTCCAAGGCTATTCTATTCTCTGACAAACAGATAACAGTTTTGTAAATAAGGATCCAGAAGTCGATGTTAGGATTTAGGGTTTCCGAGTCCTTACATGTAAAATATAAAGATTTTTTCAGGTGCTTGGATTTAGCCCCAAACTCAGCTCACCGTTAAAAGGCAACATTATTTATGTATTTCTCCATTCCTAGGCTCATACTTAAAAATCTAAGCATTTAGTTTATTTCCAGGACCTGGGTTGATTTTCTTGACTTTATATAAGATTTGTTTTATATGTTTATTCTTATTGCTTGTTCTCATGGTAATTAAAATCAGAGTGAGCGTAACACCTACAGTTTTGAAACCTTGCATTCAATGCTAGATGTTCAAACACCATCCACTCCTCCCTTCCTCAAGCTCTTCAGCACTTTTCCTTAACCAGGTAGGAAGTGACACTGGATGCCCTGTGTGGTCCCTCTACCCCTCGAGAACAGGAAGGTCAAAGAACGAAACTATCTAGAGCAGCAGGAGGAATGTTGTGAACCCTGGAGTAAAGCATCCCCCTTCACAAGGTGAAATGAAAACTCAGGGAGATCATTTTATGCTTTCCCCTAAACCAAATCAACAAGTAGAGCATCTTTCTTCACCTCAGTAAAGACTATATGTAAATGGTCTAATAATCTATCCTCTTTGGGTGTCTAGTGATAGCATCTGACACTGGCACACCTTGCCTGATTGCCAAACTCTCTTCAGTCTTTTGCAGCTTATTGAATTCTGCTCCCTTAATGGTTTTTCAGACCTGCTGGGATTTTATTTCCCTCCAATCCCAGTCTTAATGGATTCCACAGATTCTCTCCTTACCAAGATTTTTTGGCACCTCCAGCAGGTCCCAGCTCCGTGGTCTTTGGGATTGTAAAGATATAATTCTAGAGCCATCAGCTTTAGTTTCTGAGCCAGTATAAACATCTACCACCCACACTGGGCCCAGTGGCAGCAATGGGAAGCTTCTCTGGACACCCCCTCCCCCATTCCCTTTGTTTTCTGCTTCTCTTTCTCTGTGGAGGTCACGGACAGAAGACATATGTAAGGGTATGAAGTGTTTTGCTTACCAGTGGTTGGTATGCCCTCAGTCCTTGGCCAGTTTGGCTTCCAAATGCTGCATCTCCTGGGAGACTCCCAGTGATCCTCTGCCTCTTCACTGTATGGCCACCCAGCATAGAACTTCAATCCCCGAGGGCCTCTCACAACCTCCCTTAGTGCCCATTCCGACGTAGTCTAGCCTGAAGATGGCTGCTGCTGGGTCTCTTCTCTTGGTGACTCTCAGGGAGGGTGTTCTTCCTCCATTCTAGTTCAAGTTTAGTACCTTCTGTGGCATCCACTTGCCCTACAGATGATTCTAGTGCCATTTTTCTGCCAGCCAGGACAATGAGCTGCCTTCTCTGGCTTTCCATTCTCTACACCCCAAGTTTGCTTCTTAAATTTCTTTCCCACTGCTCAAGTAGGCAAAAAGAACAAAAGCTAGATTCCAGACTCAACTTCCTACACACAAACGTAATCTCCACAGAACTTCCTCTTGGACCTTGTCATTGGCTTCTTGTTGGAAGGAGCTGAAGAAGAATCACACAACTCTTTCTGCAGTTGTGACTTACAGTTCAACAGGTCCTTCAAGATTATGGTCAGAACGTGATGGCTGGAGTAGAGTGGACTTGCCTTTTGGTAAAGCCCAGTTGTGGTCCTGTCCTCCATGTCACTTATTTGTGACTAACTTTAGAACCAAGTGACCAAATCCTAAGCAATAGGAAAAATCTCCACACACACAATGAATTTTTCCATAGAAAATGCAGGACTTGCAAGATGGCTCAACAGGTAAAGGCTCACAAAACTTGACAACCTGAGTTCAATCCCTGGGAATCACATAGGAAATGGAGAGAAACAACTCCCACAAGTTGTCCTCTGGCTTCCATACACATGATGTGTCACATACATATACCTACACGCATGTACATATGTACATATATAAAATTAATGTAATAAAAATCTAAAGAAATGTTGGCATTTATAGTAACATGGGTAGGACATTTACTCAATGAAATAAACCAGGAAAAAAAAAAGCTGCCACCATCCTCACAAACATGTGTGGCCTCTAAAACGCTGGCACTAGAAAAGGAGACTTGAGTGTTTTGTGGGGACTTTCTCATTTATTCATTCCATGTGCCTACATGTTATCATCTCACTTTACAGATAACATGACAGAGAGTCAAGAAATCTACAGTGGAGCCTGCACTACACGAATGAGTACAGACACCATACGAAGGCAGGGCAATTCCATAACCCCACATCATGTTTGGTATGTGGCCGAGCTCATAACTATCTCTTTTTTGCTCATAACTATTTATTAGATAACCCAACTATGGAAATGAATAGCTCAAGGTCATGCTTAGGAAATGGTGAGCTGGAATTTAAATTCATTGCCTTTGAGTGGTCAGTGAAATCCTCACACTAAAGCTGATGATTCCATTATCCACCAGTTATACCTGTCAGAGCAGCACCTCATTTATCTCCCCGTGTTGGAATCTAGCCACGTGATGGCTGCCTTCCCACACATGTGAAAGCAATTAGCAGGTCCCAGGCCCAGCATGAGTGTATCGTGCCTGGGCTTGGCTTTCTGTATTTTGCATAGTGCATTTTTCTCCCTTGCCCAAGTCACTTACATTCACCAACATCATTCTCTCCTAAGCGTTTCCATTTTCAGTTGTTTGATAAGTGATAAGTATATATGACCATTTTCATTTTATAATTGCCATAGATTTTTACATGATTTCTTCCTCCACCATATAAGAGGTAGTCTGTCATACTTAGGTGCTAAACACATAGAATATAATTGATACTATGGATGGATGGATGGATGGATGGATGAATAAAAGGATGGATGTAACTGAGATGAATTTTTAACCTCAGGTGGTTGACACAATGTAGATGCATCTTGGTTAATGGTAGTTTTAAAATTTTTTTTTAAAAAGTGACTGAGTCTTAGAAACTCAGTTTAACGACTTTGAAACAAAGAGCTATGTCTTATATAAGCATAAGCAACATATGAAAGGCTCGCTTTACATATATTTAAAAGTAAAAGGAAATAGTGCTGGATTTTATGTGCCCTAATTTAAAGCAATCAATGTGGATAGATTTGGGTTGTAGCTGAGCCAAGGTGATGCACCGAGAAAATAGGGTTCTCAGGGAAGGGGAGGAGGCATGTGCAGGGTCTGACATCAAAGCCAGGTTTTCCTCAACTTTGCTGGTACTGGCTGAGTTGGGTGTCCTTTGCTTTCTTTTCCACAGCTAAACCAAAGAGTCCTGGCTGCGCGGACTCTCTATTTTCACTCATGGCAGGGGTGGGAGGGACGGAGAGGTGATTAATGGTTCATCTACCCTGGCTCCACTCCAAAGTTCCACGGTCTGAGTTCCTGAGACACAAACTAAAAGAAAGTAGAAAGAATCTATTGACTTGTGGCCCTGGAGAACAAGAGTACAATTGCCCAGAGGTTTACTGGCCTCCAGTAGTCATTGGAAGATGAACCAAGGATTGAGAAGTGTAGAAGAGCTTTGGACACAGTTAGTGTGGGAGGCCAGAGGAGAAAAGAGGGGCGTGGCCTCCCAGCACCACACAATGTCCCTGTCTGAGCAGAAAGCAGCCCGGGTGTTTGTTCTTGGCATTGATCTAACCCTCTCATGAGTTCCTGGCTACTTGCCAGACAGAACAACATGTTCCCCGCGTGGAGTGCCTAAACGACTTACAAATACGTTTGCTTGTGCAACCAGCAAATGAAGTTGCTCCTTGTCACAAACTACCTCTCTGAGGTGTCAGGAGGAGGCCTCTTGCTTAAGTCCCACCCATCACCTTACACAAGGTACATCAGTGGTATGGTCATGACACTCAATTTAGTTAGAGCAAAAATAAAATTTTACGGAGCCTAAATGTTCCTGTAAAACGTGGTTCAGAAATACTCATTTGCAAGGAGTAAACATAGATATGGTCTCACCTAGCCCCCTTTGCCCTCACAGAGGCAGCTTTTAGAGGCTTGCACCTGTTTTCCCCTGAGCTCCCCTGGCTAGGCATGATTACTCACCCTGTGGGAGCTAAGATAACACAGATTAACGCCAGCCTGCCGATGCCAGCATGTGGGCACTGGCTGAACATCTCATTCTTCCTCATCTGGAGGGTAAATTTCCAGCAGAGATGGGAGTTGGGGGTGGGGGTGAGGGCTGGGGATGTTAATCAGCCAGCCTGAGGGGGGTCCTGGATGGGCCTCACAGGCCTAGCTCCAAGTGAACAGAAAAGTGGTCATTGGGATTACTGTTTACCCAGGCTCACTGGGTAAACAATCTAGGTTCATGTACTTGAACTCTAACAACAAACAGCAGCCACAGTATTATACAGTATTTTAGGGAGATACCACCAGACACTGCACCACACACCATCCACCCCACCCCACTTCTTATGAACAAGGGGAACCATAAAAAGTGGAGTCACCAATAGAACTTTCTTTCCTCAAAGCTGGCTGTTTCCCAACCTCCCAATACATGCCACACATTGTAGATTTTTCTTTCAGGGTGAAAGAAAGTTTTTCTTTCTTGCCCTGTGGAGACTGACTGTACACTCTTTTTGTAACTGCTCTCCTGACTTGCAATTTTTCTCCTAACGTGTCATAGCTCTACTGGAAATTTTCATCCTTATCCACAAACCCCTCAGATTTAACAGGACCACAGTTAATTTTGGTGTGAGGGACAGTAGAGTGTAGATGTTCAGCAACAACACAAAACAAGGTCAGAAATTACTTGTCAGTGATTGAGTTTGTCTCCTCTGTCTAGCTGTGTGAC
This sequence comes from Acomys percivali, assembly GCA_907169655.1. Classification (NCBI taxonomy): domain Eukaryota; kingdom Metazoa; phylum Chordata; class Mammalia; order Rodentia; family Muridae; genus Acomys; species Acomys percivali. Next base: position 111,678,808 of record OU015744.1, read on the forward strand.
ACTGGCCGATTGCATGAAACTTCCCTGCTGAAGTTCAGTAGTCTAGACAAAGCAAACCACAGTCTTTTCATAAGGTTGGAGTAAGAAGAAGCCTGACAAACCATATGTTCTGTCAGCATCAATATGTCTATTTATTTATAGCCAAAAAGGAAGTAACAGATGAGCCAGTATTTAATTAATTGACCTACTAACACATAGAACCCAAAGCATACAACAAAGGATTTGAGAATTCCAGATGTGACCAGCGCACTAGACATTATGACTCAAGGGTCTTGATAAAGTCATAGAACTTCCCAGTTCTCATTTCCTGAACTGTGAAGTAAGGGTGCACTGTACCTAAGGGCTGTTTTATGGTAATTTCTGCTGGTGGCGTTCAGCTTAGGCCTTTGTAAGAACATAACAATCATTTAAGAATGACCACCTGATGACAGATGATATGCCATCCATTTAGTCATAATAATTGGTGTATCAAGTATCTGCTGTCCCTAGGCAAGGGCAGCAACAAGGAACATTCTAGCTAAGAAGGGACTAGCTGCTATGTGAGAATGGACTTCTCTTTTCTAATTTTTATTCCAGTGAGGCCCTTATTAGCACTTGCTTGATGGTGCCACTCATGGGCAAAAAGGACCTTCTCCGTGTCCAGTGCCTGACACAGCGGTCATCTCTATTCAGGATTTACAGACATACCCAGAAGTTTGTCTTTGCAATTTCCTAGGTTGTCTCACAATAAACCATCATTGCAAGTCAAATCTAATGTCGTTCACACTCAGCAAAACCTACACTAAAACTCCAGAGAGAACCACTATGCACTCAGCACAATTGAAGCTGGGAAACTAACATCATTAACTGGGCAAGAATGCTTAGCATTCTTAGCTTGTGTGCTATTGGTGGACACGAAAATGGGTGGCACTTGGGATTTTTTTTTTTTTTTTTACACATTTTCTTTAGGGAAGTTGAAAATAAGTCCCTACCACTGAAGACATTTTGGACATAGAAGTCTGAGGAATCAGGATGGAGCTGACCCAGACACATCCTATCTGAGGAATAGCTTTCATAGTAGCAGAAGGTACCATACAAGCTGTCAACAGAGGAAAGAAATCAATAGCTTTACCCAGATAAAACACCTATGAATAAAAAGAGATTAACAGAGCAAGATATCCCTAAAGGTGCAATAGTGGTACTTACTCATATCTTGGAGGTAAGCAACAACTGTCTAATGAGATGTAAGGCCCTCTCAACAGAAAGGAAATCATTCCTGTTACTATAAATTTAGTCAAATACCTATGGCTAGTAAGGTCATGGGTCTTGGATAAAAAACTTTTACTGCTACTTTCCTAAACCAGTAGAATTTCTAACTCTACTCTAAATACTCATCCTTATGCCCATAAGTGGAGGTCTTGCTTCTCACCAAAGAAGCTTTTTTTTTTTGCCCATCAAAGACCATTACAGAAATCCACAACTAGCCAAAACACAGAGAACAAGTGACAACTCTCATTGTTATATCTACAACACAACCCCTACACCCAAGATTTAAGAAATGTCATGGAAGAGAGAGTAAATGGATTGGTAGAGCCAGAGAACCAGTAAATTTTGGGGGAGATGTGTCTTCTAGAAATGACAGGGAAGTGACACCCATGAAATTTCAAAAGTATAGCTGCCTAAACAGGACTTTGACAATCCACTGATAAGTGGATGTGCCAGCCTGTGTTTGAAAAATCTCATGGAGCCCTAAGCCTAGATGAAGAGCTAAAGCAATTAAGAACTCTGGGAAGAGGGAGAACTTCCTCAAGGATGAGGCTCCCTAACTGGTTCTCCAATGCCAAGTAGTCGCCTCTGAAATCATGTACATACAAGCAACACTAAGCCAGCTCAATAAACTCTCTTGATCCAAGAAAAAAAAAAATGAAAGCATGTCCACAAAATCACATAAGCAAGAATATTTAGATCACATTTATCCACTATATTCAGTCACGACTTACTAGATAAATATCCAATGGATTGGATATGTAGCTGTGTTGCTTAATGCGGGAGATATGCTCTAATGACTATAGTCATTGTGTGAACATGATGGTGTTTACTTACATAACCCTACATGGCACAGCCTTGTATTAGTCATGTTTCTGCTACTGTGATAAAATACCATGACTAGAAACAATTTAAGGAGGAAAGGGTTTATTTCAGAGGGATGTGGTCCATCACTGTAGAAGGCTTGCCATGGCAACAGGGAAAGGAAGGTGTCTGATCTGATCACATCTTTATTCTTTCAGAGGAAGCGGGGGGGGGGGGGGGGGCAGTGAAGGAGAGAGAGACAGAGAGAAACAGGGAGTAAAGTGAGGCTATAAACCACTAAAAACCTACATCTTGTAATGACCTTCCTCCAGCGAGGCTTCCAGTCCCAAACACATGAGCTTATTGGAGACATTTCTCATTCAAACCTCTACACCCCCCAGCTTTTTATCCTGCAGGTCACAACCCCATATGGGAACATGTTGTAGAATGTGGAGGTGGTGACAATTTTGCAACAGTAAAACTTTTCTCAACAACAACAACTCATTCAAAACGAAGCATACGGTGAATCTGCAGTGTCTAAGTAGCTCGTACCTCTTTTGTAGCACATGTCTTCACTGCAGCCCAGGTTCTGAACAGACATGTATACCTTTCTCTGTATGTGCCAACCCCAGGTAACTGCCCCCCCAAGCCCACTATTGTGTGTTAGAAATTCCTCTGGTTTTACTGTACGAAGCTTTCTTCTCTTGTAGACACATATACATTTAAATTAAAAAAAAAAAAAAAAACTTGATGTTTTCCTGTGCCTGTATATAACTTGAGTTGTGTGTTTGAGAATGGTCTATATTCAAATATTTTAGTTTGGGTTGTTAAGTTTCATTAAAAAAAAAAAAATTAAATGAATTTTGACCTGGCTGTAGGACAAACTTTCTAACAACTTCTTATATGCTTCTTTTGATCCAAAGAGACCCACAACGCAGTACCGATTGTCCTAGCCCACTTCCAAGGCCTTCTAGGTTTGTAATACTGACCATGAGCCTCAGAGAGCATCGAGCCTAGAACCCAGAAATGATGAATCTATTTCGTCTTGCCCATCAACTCCAAGCAATTAGGAGAGGGAGCCTAGATACAGCATGAAGAGGCTTCTGCAGGTAGGTCAAGACTCAATGGAAGAGAGAGAGATTGTCCATGGTCAACACTGCCTGCAGTGCTATGCCTTTGCCACCTCAGAGCAGCATGAGTTTAAGCAGCACATAATACTCAAGTAAGGCAAACTGTGAGGAAGTACATGTTGAGTGAATTAGATAGCTCTGTTTCAATGCAGAAAAAAAAAAAAAGATATGAAGATTGGATGAAAAACTGGCTCAGATATCGGCATGTTGGGGGGGGCCCTTCTGAGCAGATGGAACTATGCTGCCTGTCTCCCCTCTACTACTGGGCAAGTTTCCTTCCTGCCAACTGCTGCATGTGGAGTAACCTCACAGACACTGTCATGCATTCCACTCACTTGTGGTCGTTACATACGTGTGTCTAGCCCTTGATGACTTGCTTGTTGGCTACACATCATTTCCTTATATACAATTAGCAGGAAAAAACCAAGTATAAATAATAACTGTAATTTGTCAAAAGTTGGGCTGGTGATGTAATTCAGTGTTTGTGGTAGAATATTTTCTTGGCATGCTTGAGGACCTGGATCAGGCAGGAGGAGTTAGAGAAATAGGAGGAGAAAGAGAATGATAACCGGGTACCGCGGCTCACGCCTGTAATCCCAGCACTCAGGAGGCAGAGGCAGGTGGATCTCTATGAGTTTGAGGCCAGCCTCGTCGACAAAGCAAGTCCAGAACAGCCAAGGCTACACAGAGAAACCCTGTCTTGGAGAGAAAGAGAGAGAGAGAGAGAGAGAGAGAGAGAGAGAGAGAGAGAATATGAAGAGAAAGAGAAGAATAGGGGGGGAGGAGAAGGGAGAGAAGGAGGAAGAGAAAGGGACTTTATTTTACTGTTCCATCAACTACCATGAAAGACAAGCACTCTTAGTGCTCAAAGGTAGACATTGCCTCTGAGCTAGGCAGTGGCCAGCTGTTCTGATGTCTCTGGGAAATAATTAGCTTGTGATTCCCCAAAGAAAGCTCTTTTATGATCTTTACGCCTGCCCATGATGAGCTTGTCTGACTCCGTGAATACCAACATGTGAGGCAGGATGACGCAGATCAGATACTTGGTCCTCTTCTCTGATGTCGTAGGGAAACAGGCAGACACCTGAAGGCCATTTAGGAAGCCTTTCTTGCAAGATCTCTGATAGTTTTTGTTTTTTAGCTTGGCCCAAACCACTCAATCTGTTGCTAGAAAGAAAAGATCTTTTCCACATGTGGGGCTTCCAAATTGGGATCAAAGATACAGAATTAAGGACAGGGTGGGAGGAGGGCAATTTTCCTACTTTGTGCATGGATTAAGGATAATCTAAACGCATCCCATAATTTACAGAATACACGAGTCACGTGTTAAGGATATCACAATATACCTTCTAGATGATACCCATTCTGAAATCCTACCCCAGAGGTGGCAAGAAGCTTAGCCCAGAAAGCAGATAAAAGACAGAAAGAGGGAAAAGTGGGAAAGGGAAAGAGGGAGGGATGAAGGGAGGGAAGGAGGGATGAAGGGATGAAGGGAGGGAGGGAGGGAGGATAGGAGGGAGGGAAGGAGGCAAGGAGGATGGAAAAAACAGAAAGCTAAATTAACAGAACTATATGAGTGGAATTGCCTACTTCTGGGCTGCACACAGAAACACTAACCCTATGTGAGCACTTGTTGTAGAACTGGTTGCTGCCTACTTTGCCCCTGCTCAGAATTATGATATAAGGAAGTTCTCCCACAGTGCCCCCTTCAGACCACACTTCCAAAAGCCAAGAGCCATTAATAGGTCAGCTCTGACTGCTGCATCATGGAGGGTTACTAGGCAGTGTGGAAAATAGTTGCATGAAAGAGCAATAAGCTGGTCAGAAGTTGTGTCTCAGCCTCACGAGCCCTGGCATGCCATCCAGCACTACAGTGTAGGTGTCTCCAAATAGTGGGGCGCCTTCCAACATTGATAGGAGATTAAGGACATCCATGAGCCTTACATGTATGGTGTGTGTCATTTCATTTCATTCCCCAAAGGGGCATGTGTAAAGGGTATTTAATCGCGATTATCCAAATTTAAAAAAAAAAAATAAGATCTGGGTTTGTGGCTGCATGGGCCAGTGCCTTCCTAGTCCTTGTAACAACTTGGGTTTTAAGTCCCAGCACTGTAAAAATAAATAAATGAAGGGAGGGAGGGAGGAAGAGAGGGAGGGAGGGAGAGAGGGAGGGAGGGGGGGGGATCCGCACTTTAGATAAGAAGTTGACTGAACTTATGTAGATAATTGTTGGGACTGTCCTCTACCATCTTGGGGAGTTAAATAGTGCTCCCTTTCAAAAGGAATATCTTGGAGGGGTGAGAAGGTCACAACACCCTCACCTGAATATTTAGCTGCTCCCTTCCACCTTGCCTTAATTGCACATGGCCTATGGAGGAGCTGGAGTGTGCAGACCAGAGAAAGACCAGGGTGAGGTTATCTACTACAAGGACAGCCTCATCCCAGCTAGGCAAAGGCTTTCTAGATGTAGCTTGCTGCAGGATGGGAGCACTCATAGGCCCGTAGGTAACCTTTGACCTGTGTTCTGTAAGGAAGCTCAGTAAACCCATTGGCTTTCCAGAGTGGACTTTGGTGGGATCCTGCCTCAGTTTGTCAGGGGGACCTCTGGAGAAGGGGTAGCTATTGCTCACATCTCCCTCTGAGAAAGAATCTTAGTAATGGTAATAAGTGACACCATCAAGGTTCTTGTCCTTATACCTTAGTACAGTCCTAGCTTGGGGTGAACATTTCATTTCTGGATGACTTCACTGCAGAGTGAACAACAGTTACTTAAGACACGATTTGCTGACACCTAATCTGTCCCTCCTGGGTTGCCCTCAGAATCTCTCATGGTCCATCCGATATTGGTCCTGGGATGTCCCTGACCTGGAAGACTATAAACATCCTCTGCCTCTATAAACAGTCTAACCACGAGTCCTGTTGTGCTGCGAATGGCAGGGACCCTGAAGCTCCAAAGACTGCGACCAGTCTTCCAGGTCACTTTACTTCATAGACTTTTTAAGTAGTTATGTTTAAATATTTTAATATGTAAGAATATTTTAAAATGTAATCCCTCTCCTATTCAAGAATAAATCAGTCTGTAAGACTGGAGTGTTTTATAGGGAAAGAGAAAGCATTAATTAGTGTCGTGAATGCATAATTTTTCAACACTGTGTATTTATTTATCATTTGGTTGTTAGTTTGAAGAATTAAGGGCAGTGGAGAGGTGGAGAAGTTGGTGATAACATGATTCTCCAGGACCTTTTCCTGTGATTCAAGATATTTTATCAAGTGACTCTAGCAATTTCTGTCTTCCTTCTGCCCTTTTATGGGAAATGGTCATCTCTCCTTCCAATCGTGACTATAAGTTTGGTGTTGGTGACTATCAATTCCAGTGCCAACCATTTCTCTAATCTTAATGGCTCCCCAACACTCTTCTTAGCTCAATCCCATACTGTCTTACATCATAAATCTAGTCCACCTGTGTGCTGTCTGCCTTCCCTGTCACCACAAATACCAAGGCTACCCCATGCTTTCATTGCCCAGGCACTGCTTTATGTTTCTGCACCCATCAGGATCCCTAGAGGACCTGAAAGGAAGACTGAAGAGAGTTTAGTCAAAGCCCATTCACATGGAAAAGAGCAAGGCATCCTGAAATGCCCCAACCAGAGGAAACGGTAGTTCAGTGGAAGTTTTGTCTTCTCCTAGGGCTGAAGGAACAAGAGGATTGAGTGTTGGGAGATGGTCTGATGTATTTTGATGTTAATTACTGCTTTCTATCTGTGACCCACCTTTTGTTTAATAAAAAGCCATCCCACCTAGGCAGGGCAGAGGAGATCGGTGGGACTTAGAGACAGAAGAATTCTGGGAAGAAGAAGGACCACCACCAGGAGAAGGAGACCTGAAATGAAAAGAGAATAGCTGCCATGGGTTAGCTGGAGAAGCACGTGGCCTGCGGCATGGATGGAGAATCCCGCCCAGATGAAGAACATGAGCAAGTATTTGGGATTATGGACAGGAGGTAGCCTGATAGAAGTTATTAGAAGTAGAGGGCATGGGATTGAGACAGGGATCCCATGCCTGTCCCACTATGGGAGGCAACTTAGAGGATTGAGATCTGCCCTGCCCCAGGTTAACTAAGGCTATCTTAAAATATAGCAAGTGTCTGTGTCTTGATTGATTGCTAGCCGGGCCTACAGATAATACTGATAATACAGATAAAATTTAAAAACAATAGGGAGCAAGCCAATCCAATAACCCAGGGAGAGTGGAAATGTACGAGGAAGGTCTCTCCCAGGAGGCGTGGCCATGTCAAGAAGCCCATCCCCTAGCAAGCATCTTAGCAAGAGGGAGCCAGGTCTTCCCAGTGACCGGACACAAGGAGCAGGGATTCCAGTTGAGACTTGCCTGGAAGTCACCGTGCCAAGACCCTGAGCAGGAGAAAGAGGGCCTGGGTTCAGATGGGCCGCTCAGGTTGTACATTTCCCTTCCTTCATCAAGTGGCTTAAAATTTCCATTAGAATTTCCTGCCCATTAGCCATGTACTGACTTTCAGCTTTCTCCAAACCTGCAAGCGGAGGGGGTCTTTCTTTATGTCTCTGAGCCCACAGTACGTGAGGCCCTGACTCCCCTTCTCAACCTCTGAAAGTGCCTTACACATCCCACAGTTAAAAAAAAACTCTGCTCTGTTAGTCCCTCCCTATCTGGCAACCACAAAAATCTAAGTAATCCAGCGCCATACTTAATTTTGAAAATACAAAGCACATTCCTGTTTTATTTCTTGGGTTCAATTAGCATATATCTGCATAGTTGTTCTCTGACATCAATGAGGTATACCGCTATTTGAGAAAAACCATTAGTGAAGAACAAATTTTAAACACACCTAATCCACTTTGTGTTGCTTAAAAAGACAGGGAGACCAAAAGAAAATCAGCCTGTGCTGTGTTGTGGACTGCATCTCAACCATGGCAGGTGTGACTACACACTTAAGGCATTGTAGCCCTGGAATACAGCTTCCAAAACTCAACGCATTCCACCATTTTATGACAAAAAAAAAAAAAAAAAAAAAAAAAAAAAAAAAAAAAAA
>OU015744.1:111702813-111717942 GCA_907169655.1 Acomys percivali
TGTGTGTGTGTGTGTGTGTGTGTGTGTGTGTGTGTGTGTGTGTGTGTTCATGAGGAAGAACACTACACATAGTGCAACAGGCTCACCCCACTCCAGAATGGCTTCATTGCTATCCCAGTGGTGCTATCTATGGTAACTCTGTTTCCAAGCACATTCACAAGCTGATGTGTTAGAAATTGGGGCTTCTACACACCCCTTTTTAAAATTTGGGGTATAAAGGAGGAATGTATCTCAAACTCATAAAATAACAAATGCAACATGATACACAAAAATATAATCACATAGATTCAACTTTATTGTAATTATATCACAGTTTAACAAGGCGAACACCCCTCCCTCCTCCTCCTCTTCCTCCTCCTCCTTCTTTTCTCTCTCTCTCTCTCTCTCTCTCTCTCTCTCTCTCTCTCTCTCTCTCTCTGTCTCTGTCTGTCTGTCTGTCTGTCTGTCTCTCTCTTTCTCTCTCTCTCTCTCTCTCTCTCTCTCTGTGTCTCTCTCTCTCTCTCCCTTATCCAGGGTATCACTAATATAGCCCCGTCTTGCCTCTAACAGCCTATCTCTCCCTCCTGGGGGAGGGATTAAAGGCATGCATTACCATGCCCTGATATGAAAAGAAAACATTTTTTTCTTGATGTAAAATTGCTCCCTGCCCTCCTACTCTCTTCCCAATTAGAAGCTCATTCAGCCATAGGTAACTCTAGCTGCTTCATAAACCTGTTCAGATAGGCAAGTCTTTTCATTTTTTAGTCCTGCCACTTGTGTGCAGAACTCTGAACCAGACAGTTTGGTCTCCTAAGCATGAACAGAAGAGCCATAAGAAAATATTGCTCTGTTTTACTTCCTTCCCTAAACATTTGACTATGATGTTTGCTGCTCTGTTCTTTTCTCTGGCTCTGGCTCTCAGTAAAGTATTCACAGTTTGTCCTCTCTATCAATCATACTCATTTCCCACGCAATGTCTACTTCAAGGGATTCCCAGCTTTCCTAAACATTGCTGCTCCTGACATCCTTGCATGTTCTTGCACACCAGTGATCATGTGCTGGAGTTTTGTGTAAGATAGAGTTGTACAAAAACACCCAACTGAGCTCTCTTTTCCTTTTTTTTTTTTTTTTTTTTTTTTTTTTGGTTTTTTTTTTGTTTGTTTGTTTGTTTGTTTGTTTACAGAGATAGCTTCCATTCTAAAGTTGATGGTGTTTTAATCATTTTTCCTATTGCCTTTGATTGAATTATCATTCAATGAAATATAATTATTTTAATTTATTTCTATGAGCTTACATTTTTTCCCTGCTCTAAACAATTACCATATTCAAAGTAGTCAAGGCAATCCCCAGGAGGGTAGAAGCATCCTATCTTCTGCCTTTCTCTTCCACCGCCCTGTGGCTTTGTGAATGAAGGACACAGCCAAAGGGCGGAGATAGTGCAGCCTCTCTATCGAATACGCTTCTGGTGCAAAGCAGATGAGCCACAGCCAGGAAGAGAGAAGGAGAGGAGTCCAATTTTAAATCAAAGTTGAGTTCTTAATCAGCCATGGATATCTAACTTTTGAATTGCGACTGAAAGGTTTTCTTATATGGGCAACTTTTTGTTATCCAAGATTTAGTGGAAAGGTCATGAATTTGCCTCAGCTTTCATTCCACAATAGGGAAGAAATTAGATCTCCTAGATAATTACTAATTTAAGGAGACAGCAGCATAAAAACCAGAAATGTTTCATGACAATTTCACATGTATCACATATGACCTAATTATAGTTGCCCATGCCCAGTAAAATGTTTAAGTAGGATATCTCCTGGCACATTTTTTAAGAATTCAAGACTCTGTGGACATGTATTTGTTGGCTTCATATATTTAAAATAACAGTTAAAGGTGAGCCTAGTGGCATAGCCTATAACAGCAACTCTTCAGAGCCTGAGGCAAGATTAAGGTTAGCTTGAGTGACAGAGTGAATTCAAGTCCAGACTGGGTAGCTTAGGCCTTACTATAAAATAAATAAAGTAAAAAAAAAAAAAAAAAAAAAAACCTGCCCAGAATGCATGTGGTCCTAGTTTCAACTCCATAGAGATCTGCATTTATTAAGCCCTTTAAATTTCTGAATATTATAGAAAAATGGAAGTATACCAGGTTTTGTTCCTTAACAAATAATCTACTTTTTCCTTGTTCAGTTGTTTTATGATTTACTACTTTTATTGTTGAAACTTCTTATATTACAAAGATATGACTACATTTATATTTTTCATTAATTTTTCTAAGGACAAAACCTGTCCATGTCATCTCTAAATGAATTTGTATTTTAATATTCTATCCTTTTTGAAATAATAGTCATAGTTTTAAATAAAATATTCACCTATATTTTGGAAACTATAAAACCTTCCTTTTAAAAAAGTTCTTATTATTGTGTTGGGTAATTTGACACAAAATAGGGTTATGTTGGAAGAGGGAACCTCAATTGAGAAAATACCCCCACAAGATTGACCTGTGGGAGAGCCTGTGGTGCATTTTCTTCATTGCTGTGGATGAGTTCAGCCTACTGTGGGCAGTGTCATTGTGCCTATTTATCCTTGGTAGAAAACAGGCGGAGTAAGCCATGGGAGCAAGCCAGTGAGCCACACTCCTCCATGACCTCTGCTTTAGTTCCTACCTGCAGGTTCCTGCCTCGAGTTCCTGTTCTCACTTCCCTCTGCAGTGGAGTGCGATTCCTGAGCTGAAACAAACCTTCCTAAAGTTGCTTTTGGTCATATTTTAACACAGCAATAGGAACCCTAACTCAGATGCTATCTATTCATTATCAAGATACCAGCATTGATTTTTTTTAAAATCCCTTCTCACCACTTTTTAGCTGCAATCTTTAAGAATACAAATGAAAACATGGCAATTTGTCATGACATCCTCTTCACATCATCATGAAAAACTATACTTTTCTTAGAAAACGTAAGTGGGATGGAACATTTATGGTGTCATGGATTACAGTGACTTGTGACATATGTGAATACAAAGGAAATATTAAAACATATGGGTAGTAAAGATATCTGGAAGAAATTGATTGAATTTACTAACTTCAGGAAGAAGTTGAGTTCCCAGTCAGCTGTCTGCTTTACTGGGGTTGTTTCATCTTTCTTCTTCCCCTTTGGTCTCACTGGCTTGAACTACACCTGCCTTGGTGTGAAGGGTAGCAGTAGACTTCTACGCAGGTAAATCACAGCATGTTTGTTCAGTGCTCCCTTACGAACATATTAATAAAATCTATTTTGGAGCATTCCACAGGAGTTTTACATACAATGTCTCACTTATTAACACTAGTATTACCTTCAAGACATCTATTACTCAAAGGTTAGACCTAGTATTTTTCCTGTTCAGAGCTCTTCATTGTCCATGAGTTCTGGGATTATTTCTCAAGTCTGCTTCTTTGTCAAGGATGTAATTTTGCACAGTGTCAAGTTTGTTATTAACTGTCAGGAAAGCACATTTTCAGTTGCCTGCTTTTTTCTTGTTTCAATTTTGTCCTTTCCGTCTACAATCTAAAGCAAATATATTTCCTTGTGTCTTCCGTAGTCTTGTCTTAAGTGAAATCTCAAATGGAAGGCCATTGTCCTTAAGGTCCCATTCCTCAAGAACTTGCACAGCCCATGGTATCAGCAGAACCAGCCCCTGTAGGCTGGCCTTTAAAGTTTATGTCACAAAGTCAGGGTTTCTTTTACTCTTGCTTTTAGTAATCTCACCAACCCTAATGACTCCTCTATTTTCATGGAAGATGGATGTTTCTGGCTCACTCTTTCTTTTCTCTCTATACTGACACCGTTCTGCAATTATATGTGTAGACCGTCCAGCATCCTCACAGTCATGATTCTTGACTCTTCTGGGGATAATTTCATCACCATTATCAAATACCTGGGTGGACCTGCCTGTTGTGGATTCTCTAATAAATGCTTACCCCTGTCCACACTGTTAGGCTCACTTTGAGTCCCTGGTTTAAGTTTTCCAGGTGCCCTTGGCCAAGTCTTTCAGCCTTTCTTTAATTGCCAATATATGCTAATTTTTCCTAAGGATATAATTTAATCAGTGTAATTTAAGTGTGCTTCTGTGAGAATATTCAAATGCCCAAAGCTTAGAGCAATGGAAGGCCTTCACTCATAGCCCCCGGGTACTAGATGCAGGTGACAAACCTGAGAATCAAATGTCCTCTATTTGCTCCCTCAGGAAGCCCAGTCTAACCAGCATGGTGGCTTTTTCATCATGATATGGAGGCTCCTCAACCGAGTGACACATGGTTATTTCTCAGGGAGAAAAAAAAAAAAACTTGAAATCCCCATATGAATTTTTCACTGCACAAAGCCAAGAGTACCTCTGTCTCTTCCATATAATGGAACACCTTTCCTTGATAAAAAGACAATGAGCTGTTGATGTATTCTTGCTTTGTCCCGTTGTTTCAAGAAACATCATGCTGAGTGAAAGAAGCCAGTTACAGAGGATCACTGACTGTGTGAGTCTCTTCATATGTCAAGTCCAAAGTGGACAAGAAAGTAGAGACAGAAAGCAGGTCAGTGGTTGCCTATGAGAAGAAACCTGGGGAAAATAGAGGGTGATTGCTGAGGAATACTGCGTGGGTTTCTGGTTGGGTGATGATGTCGTGTTCCAAAATTGACCATGGTCATGGCTACACAACTGCGCACAAGTTCCCGCTCTAGCTTCTGTGAATACATTTTACTATAGTAAATAAGAAAGACTTCGTTGAGTTGTTATGTTAAGGAAGAAATGGCCTAAATGTTTACTGTACTCAGTATCATAAAGAAAAAATAAAACTAAGTGATGGCCAGAGTAGTGAGGAACGCAACGGTAGGTGGTTTTGTTGTTGTTGTTGTTAGTTTGTTTTGTTTTCTGTGATGGGTATCTAGGGATGTGTCATGCTGAGGAAGAGAACATGTAAGTTCATGGCAAAGGGCACTCCAGACAGAGGAAACCACAAAGCCAAAGGTTCTGAGTTGGAACAAGGTTTTCATGTCCACAGAACATAAAGAAGGCCAGCACTGAAGAGACAAGAAAAAGGAAAGTAGAAAGTAGCAGGAGGGGAAGTGGTGAAGAACCAGGAAACACACAGAGAAGAACCAACCACAAATACCTCTGTCACTGCTTGGCCAGGTGGAAGAGACCATGAAAGCAAAGACATTCCTGGAACTCTACGATCGCAGTCACAAGTAACCACTGTTCTTGGAGTCGGCTGGCTATGAAGGTTGTAACCAGAAGTGGTCCTTGTGGGCAGAGATTTTGGTGGCACTGGCAGGGGCCATTGTGGGTTGTAAGACACAGTAAAAGTGGGAAACAAAGATGTCTACCGCCTTTTCCCTATGAGCAACTGCAAGAAGAGGACTATCATTTACTGAGACAGGGTAGCTGCGGGGGCGGGAACAGCTCTTTTCTTGGTGTTAACTTGGACGTTACTATTAACTCTCCTGGGGCGATGAGTTTTACAGAGTGGGATAGAGGGTTCTGGATGTCCGGCAAGAGGGCCAGGTTGTTAAATCTCAAGTGAACACCATTGCATGATACTGAAGGTCCAGGACTGGGTGCGATGGGTTCAGCTATATTTGAATTTGGAAAACTTGTAGAGGCACCCAACACGTCACTGCAGAAAAGAGAACGAGTTGAAGACAGCGCCCATGGAAACTAGCTGGGATTATAGGCATATGACACTAGGCTCAACTAAGAAGGGGACCTTGAAGAAAGACCTTCTACTAGTACAGTTTGGGTGGTCGCCACCTGTTGTGTCCAGGGCTCCCTATGTGTCATGGGGAAAAACTGAGACTGATAACCAAGTCCTCAGAAAAAGCCGATGGGGCAGGGGTGATTCTTAGGCAAAATAGTTGGTGGTAGTTAGCTTCCTATTACTGTTGTAGCACACTATCACAAATGAAGTGGCTTGTCAAGGCACAAGTACAATTCCAAAGGCCAGAGATTGGACACAGCAAAAGTGGTAGTTAATTTTATCTATCAACTTGTCTGGACCATATGGCCAAATATTTTATTGGATATTTCTCTAGATGTTTCTGTGAAGGTGTTTGGTTTTTATTGTTAATTTGTTTAGTTATGATATAAAATACTGGGTTTCATTATGATGCATATATATGTATATATGTATATATATGTGTGTATATATATATACACACACACACATATATACATTGATCCACTTGCTCCCTCACTAAACAGACCCCCTTCTGCTTTCATTTCCTGTACATATATGAAACTCACACATATATTTTACACACATGAAAAAAGGTCAACATTTTCTCTTACTTCCTGCCCTCACTGCTCCCTTGTTTCCATTTGTGGAAGTGAGTTTTGGGTAAGATTCTTGCTTGAATCAGTAGACTCTAAATAAAGGCAGATTGTCTTTCCAACCTGCAAGAAAGATCCTGGTCACTGGCCGCTGCTCTTCCCTGGGCCTGCCTCGGATGGGAAGCAGGAAGGGAGACTGATGACGTATACAAGGCCTCATAGGCTCGCTGCACTCAATGTGAGTTTCTTTTCTAGCTACGAGGATCATTATTCCAGACTAGTGTTTCCCAAATTCTATTCTATGACATATTAGTACTGGGTGGCATATTTAAAAAAAAAAAAAAAACTCTATGATTAGGTGTGTGTGTGTGTGTGTGTGTGTGTGTGTGTGTATTCTGTACAGCTTTGTGTGGGTATAAACCATGTTAGCGTGCACAAAATCTGAGAGAAGCTATCTTCTTTAACAAGAGCTTCCCCAGGATTATTTCATCAGCGAGCCTTCTGTACCACACCTGTTAACCACGTAAAACTGTGGCCTTGGGAGAATGAGTTCCTAGGCAGAAGCAAAGATGCTACACAGACCGAACATGAAAGGACATGATGCAGGTATGGGGGGGCCTCGGAGTCTTGTTTGGTTTAACCATTACCCCAAATGCTGAGTCACTTGGCCTATTCACAGTGTCTCCATTTAGTAGGTGAGAGCTGAGATTCATTCTGGCTCTGTTCTACACAAGTAGTGAATAAAAGCCAGGACTTCAACTCAGGAAACGTTACAGCAAAACGGATACTCTTAGGAATGACTTTTGAATTTACTTTTTTCACAAGCAAGACAGATGTGTGCCCAATCCCCGCTGTGATCCGACCTGTAATGTTAGCAAAGAAAGAAGTGCTATAAAACTGTGATTTTTCCCTTAACAGAAGCACCAGAGAATTCAGGTTCACTGGCTGACGTTCAGGTTATAGTGGAGACAAACTTTCTCTGAACAGGGCAACAGGAAAGAAAGTCCAGGACGGTCCCAGGACTGCGTTACCTTACCAGTAACTCTCACTAGCAAAGATGAGACAGCACCACCTGGTGGGCAGCTTGGGTACTCTGTATTGAGGTCAGTCTATAGCTACAATCTGAGTTTACTAGTTAAACCATTTGCCCACAGCTCTGTTTTAAGTTTGTAATGGAGATGATATATCTAACCTCACGAGATAGTCATGAAAGTTAAGGAGAGCATGGATAAAATTTCAGATGTGTAATAAAGCACCGTGCATGTATTTTTTTATTCCTTTTTTTCCCCCAAAACTGGAATCTATAGCCCAGCCTGGCCTAGAATTTTCCATCCTCATGCCTCAGTCCCTCATACCTGCAGTGCCATCATACCTCGAGTTCTTACAATTATTATTAAGTCCATCCTTCCTTTTTTCTGAGGTTCTTTTGACCTCATCTACATTAATTCAACTTTGCTTACAGAGAACAAATTCACTTCTACCATGCCACTTCTTAGCTGTGTCTGGTCCTATTCACTGGGGAAAGGTTTAAGGAGCTACCAAACTCCTAAAACCTTAGTGAACAAGGGCCAGGGATGCCATGTGTCTTCGGGGTGTCTCTCAGTATATTAGCTAAGACCTCTTCTCTCTTCTGGGGCGATGTTTTGTCTCAGAAAAGACAAGTGCTTTTCTCCAGTTCCCACAGGCTTTCCAATGAGTGGAGATATACTAGGAGCTGGCATTTGCCTGACACTTTTGCCATTTTCCCTCATTGTGAGTTTTCTCACTTAGATTAATAGAAGGCTGAGATGAGAGCCTCGGGATCTTGTTGATTTAACCATTACCTCCAAATATGAGCCCTTGATCCCCTGATGAAATTGTTTAGATTATCTTCTGTAAGTTATTGCTTACAAAGAAAACACTGCCTTTCAGTTTCCTAATCTGATGTCTTTTTTTTTTTTTTTCTAAATGGTGTTTAAAATGTTCACAGGATAATGAGATCAGGCTCTTCTAAGCAAGGAAGATATTATAGAAGTGTTGTTGGGGAAAAAAATAAAGTAGTTCAGGCCCAAGGAAATGTCATCCTTTAATTTCTGGTTCTAGGTGCTTTGAAAGGAAGCTGCAATGGTTCCTGAAGCGGGGGACTTAAAAGCTGACAAAGCTGACTGGGGAAGGAAACTGAATGTGCCCTTAGAAGGATTCTGAAAATGCTAGATGCTGGGGCCTTCTGTGAACAGCAAGGTCTCACAATTCTGTGTTTGAGAAAAATAGATTGCAATAGTGTTGTGGGTAAGGACAAAGTAATTGGTGATTAGATTTTTAAAGAATTAAAACTTTAAAAAGCAGCAAAGTGGTCACAGGTGAGTTTAGGGGCAGGAGGTTTACGTTGCACCAGGCTGTTTCTTTTATCTGGTATCTTGCAGCATCACCTTGCTGGAGGCCGGAGCTTCGCATTGTACCTAGCCAGCTGCTTCTGTTACTTAATTTCTTGCAATTCTGGAGGCCAAAATTTGGAAATTGATCAAAGTGGTGCTTTTAATTACAGGGTTTAATCTTAAGAAAAATGAATGGATTTTTAATATAACTTCTTCAATCACTCACCTCCACCTACTTGTATCGTTACTGCAAATCAGAAAACCCAATGAAGTCATCATTGTCCTATTCAAAAGGACAGAATTGTTCTCCCTTCTGAGAGTCTGCTTATAAAACTAGACCTTCTGCATGCTGGGAAATGATGCAGTGAAGACAAATGACTGTTCATGGGCAGGAGCCAAAGAAGTATCAACTATTTTTCATGTCTTTTAATTAAGCACACTTACTATACCCAGCTGCCTCCTCAAACTCTAGAAAAGCCTTCCAAACACCTCGTGGTGGTTGACTTTTTTCAAGCTCATGAAACATTGATATTTTCAAGCTAATGGGACTGTTAAGCTTCTCAGATCATGTCAAGAAAGCACAAAGTTTTGTTGAATTCTTTAATTAGTCCACTTTCTCAGAAGGAAGCACAGTGTACAGTTTGCAGAGAGACCCAGTAGGACCCGCAAGGACTCCATGCAAATTGCACTGAGTCTGACACAAGCTAGGCAAGCCTCCTTTAACTTCCTCAAGTTTCTGACTTCTCGTCTGTGAAATGAGGAAAATGATGTTCACTTCACACGCTTGTCAAAAGGATTGAACGAGACATTTTATTCTAAAGCACCTGACATGCCCAGACTGTACATGCCTTAATATACGCTATTTTCCTTTCCATTTTCCCCTTCGTGTGCATATATGCTGGAGACATCAATTTCTTTTATGCATAGAGCTGATGCTGTTAACTTTATTAAGCAAGCTTTTTTCATTAAGCATTTATCCTTATTCATTAGCTTGGAGGGCTGGCGCACAAAGATATTAAATTATTTACTCAAGTTTAATGAATGAAATTGAAAACCTTTTTCCCCTGCTTAACATGAATGTGCCCTTTTCAGTATGCAGAGCCTTGTTGCATTTATTCAGAAGCTATTGCTAAGTGCTTAGTTTGGAACACAGGATTAATGAGCCCAGAGACATAGCGTTGGTCACCATGGCGACCAAACTAGCTTTCCTCTGCTCCAAGCTCAAACAACGGATGTAGGATGCTTAGCTCTGGCCTGCACTGTATAGCTGGGTGGTTTTTCATATATCTGACTCCCTGTTGCTGCTTCCAATTATTTCCTAATTCCTTTGGAAAAATAAATAAAAAGAACATCCCCGGTTCTTTGGGGGCTTTGCTTCTTCTGCTACTCCACCTATCTATCCTCCCTGAGGTCATTTATCTCCCCATCAGTTCTGTAGCTCCGACACCTGAATCACATTTTCCTTCAGTCCGTAAATGCTTGCCATTCTTTTGGGTGTCTATCAAATTCACAGGCAGCTGACCCGATGCCCTTGTCTCTCAGAGTTTGGATCTCATTCTCTCGGGTGACTTTCCCTCCCCCGTGACCCCTACTCATAGTCAAGCCTGGACTGAGCCATGGCTGACGTTAGTTGGTCTCTGACAGTCACTAACTCACACATCCAGTTCTCTGACAGAACCTTCTAGCTTTACATCTCGCTTGCTTGCTATTCGCTGCAGACACTCTGGGGGACTTGTCCTTTCTTCCCTATAATCTCTTTGCCCATTAGGAGTTCCTTACTTTCGTCCTATGGCCTCCAGATAGTTCTATTTCCTACCAGTCCTCTCCCGCCAAAACTTGAAATTCTCACCATTTCACCACAGCAGCCACTCATGCTCGGATTGACAGTGAACCCTGAGGGACCGAGGCCCAGTGTCAGTGCCTGCTCCCAAACAGCTGGATGTCATGGGGCGAGAACCGCACCGCTGCTGTCGTAGCTTCAGAAACACAACTGGCATCGTCACGAAGGTCAGCAGAGAAGTTTGGCTGCCCCCTCCAGGCAGCCCAGCATTTGTCTTCCTAACTTATTCCCTGTGCCCTGTAATCATCATGCCAAATGTCTTGCTGCCAGTCTTTAATCCTTGCCCTTCTCAGGACTCCTTATGACTTGATTTACTTAGAAAATACAATGCAAATGGAGACTTCTTCAAACCCTGATAGCCTGCCCTTAGTGCCCTAAGTCATGATAGAAGTGGGATTTTTCCCCTCCAAGGGCAAACTTATTGCCTCCTGTGGACCTCATTCGCCACACTTCCCAGAAACCTCATACCATAAATTATTCCTCCTCTCTTCCTTGTCTTCAAACTTTGAACACAGAGTACAATTTCCATCACTTTGTATGTTCAGGTGATGTGAGATACACACACACACACACACACACACACACACACACACACGCACGCACGCGCACACACACACACATACACACACATACCTTTCTTGCCTTCTCTGGACAATACTTTTAAAAGGTTTTGTCCACACTCATGGACAACCTTTCTGTAGTTGTCAGTATCCTCAGTTCTGTTTCTGTCTCTCGGGTTCTAACAGCATCCATGACACCTGAGCAACAGAAATCTTTTAATCCTCAACTTACTATATGTCACAGGAACACTGAATATATCTGAGTTCTCTCTTCTGGCAAGTTAATTCACATGGGAAAGGAGAAATGAATGCAATAACCCAAAGCTGAATACAGTTTTTCCGGTAGTGGTGATGGATGGCGGTAGCTCTTGTTCCGGGTTGAAGATTTAATATAGATTCTACAGTCAGCCAGCAAAATGTACTATGCATTTAGCTCTGCTGGAAGAAACGACATCTGTCCCCATGACACTCACAAATAGACATTAGTCAAGGAGTAAGGACCGTAGATGTATATAAGCATGATAAAAGGAAAAAAACACAGCGTCCAGTAAGAATATAGCAATGTCCTATGGAAATAGAGAGCACAGCCTGCACTTTTAATGGTGCTCGTGGGAAACGGACTTCAGAGTGGATGGCTATTTTCAAGACGCGCGTGGGAGCTTATTTTAGCTCTGCTAGGAGAGGGTACTATGCCAGAGTGTAGGTTCGTGTGCTGTGATTGCACTGCCTGCAGCCCACCAGCTAGGGTACTGGCAATTCGACCTTGAGTCTCTAGGGAGAGGCCAGTTAAATGTTTCCTTTAGAGAATCTAACCAGAAAAAAAAAAAAAAATCCTCAATGACTAATCTAGCCAAATCCCCCAATGAGTGAGGCTAATAATTTACAAACTTCACTTGGATTTCAGTCATTCCATCTTAGATGAAGGGAGACAGCCAGCAATTATAAAACAACCCAGACACTGTCTGTAGCAATCCTATCAGAAAGTGAGCATAAAGGTAAAACTGTGTAACACAGGAAAGCAGCCACAGGAGCAAAGCCAGGGGACTAATATTCAAATAATAGCAAAACATGAAGAAAAACATTCCAGAATAGTTCTCAAAATGGGCAGAGAAGTATTGCAGGGGTTGGAAGAACCCAGGAAAGTAGATAAAAACAAATGCATTAAAGCAGACCCTTGTGAAATTTCAGAACGGGGGTGGTGGGTGGGGGAGAGAAACCCCTAAACTCTCCAGGAATGAATATCATAGGTCACAAGCAAAGGCTGAAAAAAATAAATGGCTTCAGATTTTTCCAGCTGCATCTGGAAAGCCGAGGCTGTGGGGGAATGCTTTTATCATGATAGAAGGAAGTGATTATGAAGCTGGGCTTCTCTGTCAATCAAGGAAGAGCAAACGCACAGTGGTGTTTATCATAGACGGCACAGATTTCTCCAAGCTCTTGTTAAGGATATGGTCGGCTCAAAAAGCAACAAAGTAAGATTTCAAAAAGGCATGAGGTGGGGAGGGGACAATCTGACCTAAGAAAAGGAGGGAGGCTGGGATGGCAAGGGAAGGTCCTGGGGGTGGCAGTGGTTCCCAGAGCTGACAGGAACAAGAATGAAGGCTCTGCAAGGGGCTTTTCCCTCCCAGAAAATGAAGTTGGTTAAAATATTCCTTGAAGTTAAATATCTTTAAATGAAAGGTATTGAAAAAAAAAAGGCTAAAATATCAATGAATACATGGAAATCTAAGCAAAAATATGATAAAATGATGATGAGGAGGAGGTAGGAACCATCCCACCCGCCAATTTATGTCAATGTTCTCATTCAGTATAGGAGAAAGGTAAAGGAAGGCAGCATTCGGAAGACAAGGCAATTTAGAGATGTCCTCTGTCATCCTAACAGAGATGGCCTCAAATGGCATTGCCTATAATTTACTGTTTTTGTTTCTCTCTTTGCGCAATGAGAGATTTTTCCCTTCGGTTCTTATTTTTAATAGTGATATGTAATTTCCTTTTAAAGTGATTTTAACAAACCATGTCAACTTAAAGAAAAAAAATTAAATTCAAATTGCCTAGGTATACTCAAAATATGACAGAAGTGGTAAGCATCTTTAGAGTGGCCTGCAAATGAATGAAGTGGCCAGATTTGTGCTGTCCCAGTGAATAACACAAGGGATGGGAAGGTGGACAGCAGTGAGGTGAGGAGGGACACGTCTGTCCAGCAGGTGTGTGGCTGCTTCCTTATTAAAACGAAGGCATCATTGGTCAGAGACTTTCCTGAGTAGGTGGCTTGTGTTACTGTGGCACTCAGGAGCAAGGGGCGGTTTTTTTTTTTTGTTAAAGACAGGGTCTTCTTTACATTGCCCCTCATGCTACATTTTGTTAGAAGCCATTTGAATTTTTATAGCCTTCCTCAGGTAACAAATTTTCCTCCTACTGTAGGGATTTGCTTCATGCGGCGCAAAGCAAGCAGCATTCATTTTCCTCTTAGGAAAGGGGATGGATAGAAATAATGTAGCGCTTAGGAGCCAGCCAAACCTGACCTGACTCTCTTTATTCATAGGGAAATGCAGGAAGCAAAGAACAGACATTTTCGTGGAGGTAAATAAGCCCTCTCAACTGATGAACACCATTATACTAATACCAAAGGAAACAAAGGCCAGAAGATGGTGGACTAAGTAGAAAGGCAAACAGAAAAATAGCAGGCAAAATCCAGCCTGGGACAAAGCCGGCTCTGCAACAGTGAAAAACAGGACAAAATCCTTCAAGAGAAAATTGCATGCAATTTTTTGGACTCAATTAGCCTTTTCTACAAAGAGCACTTTCCACAAAGAGCCCATTAAATAGCAAATGAAATTACGTCGGTTTTCAGTTGCCATGGCACTGGTCCCTTCCTCTAATGGACTTCTCTGGTCCCGGATTTCATGTTAGCCTGGCTTATTTTCTTTGCCTGTGCACTGTCTCAATTCCCTCTGCCCTGCCATGAAGACATGTATGTGACTTCTTCCCCAAAACGCTTATCTCCGACATAATCCTGGGAAGACAGCTGAATTCCCTAGAGGCTGAGGGTGTGAAACCAAGCAGAATCTCCCTGTCACGAGCCGTGAACACGATAGTTCGCACTAATTTATGGTAGAAGGTGCAGCCATGTGCTCAGGGCTCCTGGAGCTGTCCTCTGACCAAGGACTGTTTAACAAATGCTGTCCCCTGGGCTGAGGAAAGAAAGATGCCCAGAAAGGTATGAAGGTTGCTCAGACTCTTCTGGGCTCTCTAGACGAGAGAACTGGCCCACAGTCTGCTTTTCCTTCATCCAAAGAAATGAGGGGGAGGCACAATTATTTTATTTGCAATTTTGTTTTTCTATTGATTCGTATTAGCCAGATACCCTACTTCCAAATAGGTAGAGAGAGCGGGAGCTGGAGCTTAGATGCTAGAATGGTTGCCTGACATGTGTAGGGCCCAGCATTGAATAAACTTACACCCCTGCAATCTCAGAACTTGGGTGGTAGAGGCAGGGGAAATGAAAGCCCCAGGTCATCCTAGATTCCATCCCAAGCCAAAGGGCAGCCTGGGTTAAATGGGACCTTATCATTAAAAACAAAAACAAAAAACATGCTAAAACTTAAGGGTCCTAATTTCTAGATGTGCCTTAAAAAATTGCTTAGGAGCCAGGGAGAAGGGGCTCAACAGGCACATGATAAACCCACATGATGGAAGGAGACAGCTGACTCCCAGAAGTGTCTTTCTCAACTCCACACAATAACAACAGAGCACATGTGCAGGCTATAAACACACATGTACTATAAAACAATTGCAAAAAGTTATTTAGATACTGTTAAATATTATCTTACATAATGTTTGATGAATAACTTAGCTATGATACACAGTTTATACCTTCCTATAAAAGGCTATTTTAAAACTTTTAAACATTAACCAAATTCGGTGCCCATTCCTGTACCCTAGCACTCAGGAAGCCAAGAAAAGAACATTTCTACAAGTTGGAGGCTACCTTAGGTTGAGTACCGGGCCAAACAGAGCTACAACTGAGACTCTATATAAATAGATAAGAAAGAAAGAAAGAAAGAAAGAAAGAAAGAAAGAAAGAAAGAAAGAAAGAAAGAAAGAAAGA
>OU015744.1:111717952-111748470 GCA_907169655.1 Acomys percivali
AGAAAGAAAGAAAGAAAGAAAGAAAGAAAGAAAGAAAGAAAGAAAGACTGTCCATATAAATGAACACCCTTATGCATCATTTAATGTGTCCATGGGAAACAGATAGCATAACAAAATATTCTACTAAGAAAACAAGTATTTTTACAATTTCCAGTTATATACATCAGTCTGTGATGGTGAAAGTAAATCAGATATTCCTAAGATTGTGCAATATACAAATGTACACAAACACATACATACATATGGGTATGTATGTGTAATATGGAAAGTTTGGAAATTCCAGCATGCAGTTTACGAATTGTATAATTTATATACAAATTGGACAATTAGATCATCTTTTTACTCATCAAAACTTCCAACATGAAAGTAACAAGTGGATGTCTGATACCCACACTGTCCTGAAGGACCACAGGATGCAGCCCAGCCCAGTCCTAAACTCCTGCTAAATGTGTCCAGCTTGCCTTTTCTGTGCTCGCTGACTCTCTGAATAGCCTTGTTTGGAGGGAAGAGCTAAAGCTTAAATTTGAGGCTGGGAATAAATAGGAGTCCCGGATCCAAAGTCCAGAATGAATCTCTAATCTCAGAAGTTGGGATCCCAGAGTTAAAGTTGATGTGTGTTGTCAAGAGTCCCTACAGCCTGCACTCCCCTCACCCCTAGCTGAGGAGCTCTCAGCAGCCCAGCCAACCATGTGAAGAATCATTCTACTTGGCAATGCAGCCGCTGCTAGGCAGCCCAGCCTCCAGTAGGTGGCCCCACACCCACGCTTATATGGAAGGACTAATTGAACTTAGTGGATTATTTTTTAAAAGAAGGGGGGAGGTGAGAGAAGACACGAAGCTGGAGGCGAATATATTAGGGGTAATTGAGCGAGGTTTAAAAAGCAGAAACTAGATGGTGGGCATCATCACACTTCATTCCACACATGGGTAAAATTCTGAATGTTTAAAACTAGGAAACAAGAGTGTGAGGGCAGTCAGAGCACTCCTTGTGTGCCCCAGGGTGTCCTTATCACCCTTCTGTCTTTGCTAACAGAACAACCGATCTATAATTTCTTAGGATATGAAAGATAAAGTTTAAGCTAATTAAAATATAAACAAAATTTAAACTCAAACTAACTCAAGAAAGGAAGGAAATATAAAATGTGGAGGTGTCCAGAACATAGGAACTGAGAGAGTTGGTCTCATTGATCCATTCATCCCCATTCTGTGTGTGTGTGTGTGTGTGTGTGTGTGTGTGTGTGTGTGTGTTTCTCTCTCCCTCTGTCTCTCTCTCTTGCTCCTCTCACACTCTCAGTCTCCCCCTTGCCCTCTCTCTCTCTTCTTTCTCTTTCCCCCCTCCCATCCCCCTTTCTCCTCAGGAAGCATCAGCCAAGCTGATGGGCCATCTTCGTTCCCAGGGTTTGAGAAGCATCTTTTAGGACCTCAGTAATCCTACAGCACTTCCTGAGTGAATTATTCTTGCATTCTTCCCCACTCTCATAGAAATGTCTACCTTTCTTGCTCTCCCTCGTTTTCAGCTGATGACTTTGCTTCGGCATTGTTGAGGGGAAACACATTAGACTTGAACAGCCTCACCTTACCATCATTAAATCTGTTCTGGCTTTGACAAGCATCTTTTATGATATGCTTAATAAAAACGGAGGTGTGTCTCATCATCTACAAATTGCATCCTATCTCTGCTTTGGAAAACTGGATCTATGAAAGGGTACTAAGTAACGCCATCGTTCCCATCCTCACAGTATTCCTTCGGCGTCCGTGTTGTCACTTTTATCCCCGGCTGTAGATGATGCCCCCCCTGTGGCCTCCTCCATCATCACAATCAGACTGTTGCACTGTTTCTCCAGTTCTTTCTACAGTTGTCAGCACATTCTCTTCCAAAGACCCATTTACACTCTCCCTAGTCTAACCTGGCTCCCACATCATGACATCAAACTGTGTTGTTGTTGTTGTTGTTATTGTTGTTGTGGTTGTGGTTGTTGTGGTTGTTCTTGCTGTTGTTGTTGTTGTTTTGGTTTGTTTAGTTTTGCTGATTTGCTCTGTTGGTGTTAACCTGTCACCTGATTTAAAGAATATCTTATTTAACATTGATAACTTTCCCCGTAGCTGCCTAGTCTTTGCTTCTTTAATTCACTTCTCTCTTAATCCTGTGTTACCAAAAGCAGGTTCAGGTCCCTTATTCCTCTGTCAGTCGATCCTGCCCTCCTACACTGGTTCCTGCTTAAGCTCTGGTTGTTTAAATGTTAGCATTTATCATGACTTTGCTTAGATTCATTCTTTGTAATTTGTGTTATTTCTTCTTGTGTTTTTCAAATAATTTCTCATTGATTTTGTAGTTTGAACTGGCCTGAAACCTGTCACGCTCCTGTCTCAGTCCCCAAAGTGATAGAATTCTTAAATTCCAGGACTGCATGGACTAGATTGCTAGTTATGCCTTATCACAAAAAAAGATGAGAAAAGAAAAAGAGAAAGGAAGGAATGAAATAGAGAAAGATGGGAAAAGGAGAGAGCGAGGAAGGGGTAGAAACAGGTGATGTGATGGCATGCAAACAAACTGTATATATGGTAAAGGCAAACTATGTATCTCCTATCCAGAATAACCAAGCAGCGAGCAGCTCATTCATTAAAAAGGAGCCAAAGACATAGACAGATATTTCTCCAAGGTAAATATCATCTGTCCAATAAACATAAGATGACATTCGCAGCATGTCTGTAATATAGTCTGTAAGGAAAGTCAGACTATAACCACAAGGAGACACTGCCACATACTAATTTTGTTGTTGTTGTTTTGTTTTTCGAAACAAAGTTTCTCTGTGTAGTCTTGGTTGTCCTGGACTCGCTTTGTAGACCAGGCTGGCCTCGAACTCACAGCGATCCACCTGCCTCTGCTGGGATTAAAGGCGTGCACCACCACACCCGACTTTTTTTTTAAAGATTTATTTATTTATTATTATGTATACAGTGCTCTGCCTACACATACACCTGCAGGCCAGAAGAGGGCATCAGATCACATTATGGTTGGAGCCACCATGTGGTTGCTGGGAATTGAACTCACAACCTCTGGAGAAGCAGTCAGTGCTCTTAACCTTTGAGCCATCTCTCCAGCCCCTACATACTTATTAGCTTCCTTTTTTTTTTTTTTTTTTTTTTTTTTTTTTTCTTTTGAGACAGGCCTTCTCCGTGTAACAGCCTTGCCTGTCCTAGACTTACTTTGTAGACCAGGCTGGCCTTAAACTCACAGAAATCCCCCTGCCTCTGCCTGTTGAGTACTAGGATTAAACAAACAGCTGTGCCGCCATGCCTGGCTCTAAACTTTACTCACCATAGATGATATTTTCTCCTGGATAGCACTTCCCTGCTTTTATAATTGAAATTTATTTTGTTACTATTATATCTTCTTCTACTGAAATATGTGCATATATACAGATATTCATGTATACATCTATACATACATATAAGTTGAGAGTGGGAACTGTTTTCTCTCTGTTACCACATTACCTGATGCATAGGAAGGGATCAATAAGGATGTTAAGTAACTGCAAAAATAAATACATTTCTCAAATATTCAAATGTATATTGATTTTCATCCTGAATCACGTTGAAGGTATTGAAATGCCTACCACATTGCCTGAGGAAGGAAGGATGGCCAAGTCCCCAAACCACGTGTATATCCACCCCCATTATAATCCATGTGTGTAAAACACAACACCAGCCACCCACCAAGTCTTACCTCGCCACACCAACTGCTTGGCACAGAGGATGGAGCTTGGTGTGGTGCAGAAGTGCAAAGCCGTGTGTCCGCTCAGGGAGTAGCAGTTGAGCTTTGCACCACGGTCACAGAGAACCTTCACGCAGTCGAGGTTGGCCATTTCGCAAGCCACATGAAGAGGGGTCTTCCCGTTGGGCCGGCAGTTGATGGTAGCGTTGTGGTCCAGCAGCACCATCAGGCACTCCACGTGACCAAACAAGACTGAGAGGTGCAGGCCTGTTGCCCAGGAAGACTTCAACTTGTAACTGGGCAACCAATAGCCTGAAAAAGGAAAAGAAGGAAAGTTTACTTTTCAGCCCAGTGTTTCTCAGTTTTGTGAGGATTTTGACAGGATGTTTTACTTGTGTCACAATTATAAAATTGAAGGGAAAACGGATCAGGAGTTTGTCACTGACAGTTGATGAGTCTCACAGAGCTTTGCTCTGAGGACTGGCATGGTGAGAACTGGCATGGGTCAGGTTTTCTGCCACTCTTACACTCCTGTCCCTTCCCAGATCTCAAACGCATGGCTGGGTAACATTGTGTATGGTTCAAGTCATTCCAAAGCTCTCAATTACGAGCTTATAATTTTTATTTGTGCCCATTTTCATCCCTGGACATACAGTTGTCAGTCAGTGTGTGATTTGGTTGAATTTTTAAATTTTTCACAGCCATATTTTGCCTGCCTATTGGTTTATGCAGTATTTCTTTCTAAGGAAAAACTTTGGGCAAATCACAAAGTTGTATCCAAGATTCTTTTACTAATCTATAAAATATGACAAAGGGGGAAAAGGGAAAGTAAGAGAGGTTCTCAAAATATGAATTCTGTGCTTGTGCTAGAACAGGATTGTAAAGCTCATTTTGAACTTCCTAGCAGACAAAACAAACAAGGGACCCAGAAGTGTCACACGCACAACTGTGCCCACAGAGCAGGTACAAATAGTCAAGAGAAGGGTTCCTTAAACTAAGATCTTTAGACGAATTATTCTCACTACTTAAAATGTTCTGCCTCCCTTCTCCTGATCCAGCTTTTTGAAACAGAGTCTCACTGTGTAGCCCAGATGGGCCTTGAACTCACAGCAATCCTCCTGCCTCAGCTTCTCTAGTACTGGGACTACAGGCATGCTCCACTGTACTCAGCTCATCCTAACTTTCTATAGTCGGCATTCCTCAACAAGCATCTTATAATGATAGTTTCTCTATCTGCTTAGAAAGGTGTTAATTCTAAACCTGAAAAAAAAAAACCAAAGGGTATTTTGCCCGCATTATATTGGCAAAGACCAGACACTGTCTTGCTGCAACCGATTGAAAACTCATACCTGCAACTGCATAGGATTAAAAAAAAAAAAAAGCGATCCTGGAAAAAACAGCAGAAAGCTAAGAAAATACCATTTCTGGGGGAATGGCCAACCAATGACTGGCCCAGCTTGAGACCCAGGCCACGAGATGGAGCCTACCCCTGACACTATTAATGATATTCTGCTATACTTGCAGGCAGGAGCCTAGCCTAACTGTCATCAGAGAGGCTTCACCCAGCGGCTGACAGAAGCAGATGAAGAGACCCAAGGTCAAATATTAGATGGAGCTTTAGGGACTCCTGTGGAAGAGGGGGAAGAAAGATTAAAGGAGCCAGAGGGGTCAAGGACACCACAAGAAAACCCACAGCATTGTAGGAGCTTCATAGAAATGGAACCACCAACCAGAGAGCATGCATGGGACTGACCAAAGCCCTCTGCACGTGTGTAACAGCTGTGCAGCTGGATCTTCATGTGGATCTCCTAAAGCAGGAGCATTGGCTGTCTCTGACTACATTGCCTGCCTTTGAATCCCTTTCCCCTCACTGGGCTGCCTTGTCTAGACAGAAGATGCTTCTAGTCTTACTGCAACTTGATATGCCAAGGCTGGTGGCTATCCATGGGAGGCTTCCCCTTTTCTGAGGAGAAAGGGAGGAGGGGTGGATGGGGGTAGAAGAGGTGAGAGGCATGGGCTATGAGGAGAGGATGGAGGAGAAGTTGCAATCTGGATTTAAGGTAAATAAATATCTTAATTAATAATAAAAAAAAAAAAAACAGAAGAAAAGACAAAACCGTTTTGAGGTAAAAATCAAAGAAACCCGGAATGTTGGCACTGGAAGGAAGATGACCACGCTCAATCTTACTGCCACCTTTTCAGCCTGCTAGAGCCACAGACCGCCTGCTTCAGTCTAATCTCGTGGACTGGGGCTATCTGTCACGTAAAGCTTCCTTGTGTATTTGACTTTGTGGAAGCAGGATAGGTTTAGCTCTTGGCCTGTGCTACAGATGACAGAGAAGGGAAGGTGCACCTGAATGCATCTGTAGCATGCACATTGCTGGCGCAGAAAGGGTTTGTTTGTTTATGGTGCTTCTTCCTCCTAGATTCCCAGCAGCACCAAAAGAGTTTTCTTTGCACATTTATTATATGGACTAGTCAATCATCCTTGGCTTTCAAAATGTCGGTTTCATCTGTGTCTCCAATAATCATGGCTGGTAACTGGAGTATCAATCAGGCTCTAGCAGACTGCAGCATCCTGAAGTTTCACCAAACACCTAACTGCTGCCCCTAAGGGACTGGGTAGGAACTGCAGGAGCAGGTGACTGAAGGCTGGAGATATGCTCATGTCTGCTTTGAACCTACACTTCAGAACATTGGTGGTAGAGTTGGAGGTGGACATGGGAGGGGCTGGATAACTCAGCTTGCAGCAAACTGTGAGAGCCAGGTTCTCTAGTAAGTATGGAAAGAGGCCGACTTAGCCTCACACAGATCCGAGGTCATGTGAGCTCCTGAAGCCAAAGATGAGGGACGCCAATTGGCTGTGCTATATAGTTAATGTTGATATGTCAAAATATCAGAGTTTCCCCAAGTGCTCAGACTGCACAAGGGGCAGGCTGGAGAGGAGGAAGAAACAAAGCCCTGGTCAGGGCAGGTGGGGACGTGAAGAAGGTGCTGCCTCCCTCTGGGAAAAGCCACTCATATTCCATATTGCCATGGCCTCAAGTGGCAGGCAGACACAGATTCAGGAAAGCTTGGCTTCAGCGAAGGGCTCAATTGAAAAGAGGCTGAGACAGAACCAAGGCTATTCCTATGCATAAACCCCACTCCAAACCCCCCACTCCAACCCCCAGTACAAGCCATGCACCTGGGGATCTGTAGCCCTCACTGTCACGCCTGCCCTTTCCTCACATCATACTATACAACCTGCTCACTCTCACCTACAGTGTGTATCACGTGTGTGCAGGGCACTCCGAGTCCTGCAGGGTCTCCATGAGACACTTAGGGTGGGTAGAGACAAAATAGCAGAACACATCCACATTTGTATATCCACTAGATGCAGAGGCCAAACTCTCTGCATTTGTTGTTTGACACCTACGTTGGCTCCCTAACTCGGCCGTAGCACATGGTGCTGTGATAAGCACGGCTCTGCAAGTGTCTCTGCGGCTTGTGCCAAAGGCAGGAGAATAGGGGAGGAGAGTGTGACAGTGTTTCTAGGCACCATGGAACTTTCCTTCAGTCATAAAAGGGAATCAAGGTATATTGTTTGCAGGAAATAGATGTGACTGAAAATGACCACGGTGATCCAGTCTCAGAAAAGTAATATGTTTCTGTTCCATTTGCGCTCCCTAGATGCCATATAGTAAATACACATATGTGCACAGACTAAGTGAAGCAGAAGCGAAATTGTTCAGGGGAACAAAAGAGATTGATGGGAAGAGAAGAGGGGGGAGGGGAGATAGGGAAGGTGGGGAGGGGCAGGGGAGGATATGTTTAGCATATCATATATACCTGTAAGAAAGAAAGGACTTTAAAAGTTAAAAAAAAAAAAAATGTTTTTCTTAACTCTCAAACTCTAATCTCCCCTAAATCTGTCAGAAGCTACCTCTGGTCTGCAGTTCACCACACACAGCTAAAAAGTTCGAAAGATGCATTTACAAGTTTCACCCTTTCAAACCTTTGCAGGACTAATCCCTATGTGAGCACTTAATGAGTGTTTTCCTTTAAATCTGCAACTGAAGTCGTAAGCCTGCGAGGCTAGGCAGAAAGTCCCCTTCTGCAAGAAACTTGGTGAGGAGGGAAAGGTCACAGTCCGCTCCAGAGCCTGGAAAGGATGCACATCTCAGGTTAAACTAAAGCTAAGCCCAGGCTTTGAGGCAGTTATCAGTGCTAACGTTATCAACGGAAACCCAGCCCCACACCGGAGAAGCCTCTGGCTGCCGCCAAAGCTTGCACACACTGCTCTGGCTGGATTAGCAGATATTTGCTCGGACCATGTCCACATATTTACACAGCCCTGAAAGGTTATAGACCCAAGCACAATTCTAGGCTACCGCTTTAATAGCTAACATTCTTAGGATTATTCTCATAGGCACCTAGAGCGACTCAAGCTTGAAATGCAAAGTTTTAAAAAAGAGAAACTTTCCCCAGCAGCTAGGAAAGGGGAAGAAGCCCCGCTCCCCCACCCTGGCCAGTAATTAATTAAAAAAATAAAATAAAAAAATAAAAAAATAAAAAAACAGGAAAATAAATTTATAAAAATGGGAGAAAAATAGATAAGGAAAAAAATCATTTGTTAGCAATAAAAAGTGTTCGTGAAACTTGGGCATTGGCAACTACCTAGGAACGTAGACAGAATACCTGCCAGAAAATTTTCAAGTGAAGTCATTCATTGATTACTTGAATTAAAATTAATATGACCGTGCAAGGGCACCAGGAGCTGCTGTGGCCCATAAATGAAACACTTAAAGTGCATTACACTGATTAATATAGGCTGTTCGTTAACCTCGCTAACTAGGGAGCTTCATGCCAGAGACTGGTTTGATACTCTGCCTGACTCGTTAGGGAGCTAAAGATCGTACATCTGCAGGAGACCCAGGGTGTGTAGCTGGGGAAAGCGTTAAAAGCGGCCTCGACGGCAGCCGTCCATGGTTCCAGTGCACAGGGAACCAGCATGATAGAGAGCCTTGGAGACTTCCCCTTCCTTTGATGTTACCCTAAATATTTTCTACTTACCTCAGAATAAACTGTGTCATGACATCCCTTAACCCTTGAATTGCTAGTTGCATCCAGCAACCAGTTAAAAACTCACTTGGGGACGGACTCACTGTTTCTTTGTGTCTTTGTATTTCAAAGTGACTGTCTGGGGCTGAGTTGGTGCTTGCTGCCAAGCACCTGAGTCTGAGCAGTAAAGGATGCCAAAAAATAAAAATAAAGTGACTGTCCAGTAGATGATATATATATATATATATATATATATATATATATATATATATATAGTCTTATTTTCCTATGCTTTTAGATCTCTTGCCTGCCATTCTCTGGGACTTGTCTCCAGAGCAAACCAGCATGTCTTGATTGTTTGTTAGTGTTACAAAGGGGAAAAAAAAGTGGACTTTTTACATTAACAAACCGGGATTTTATTGGAAGATTTTAGGGTAAAGCTAAAACTGACGGGGTGTGGGGAGAGAATGAGACCTAACTTGAGGAACTAGGTGACATGCTGCCAAACCCCTGGCACACGCTGAGAATTACTGTCGATGGTGCTGTGACTGTCGCCTTCACTGTTTCCCAAGGACAAGGACCCAAATCAGCAAGTAGGAAGAGTGCTCCATACACCTCACAAAACGCACACCGGCTTAGGGGTCATCTTCTAATTACTGGTGCATGTCATACATCTTAGATTAGTCAGGGGGGGTGGTGGGATATTTACAGTCTAAGATGATTTCTTTGCCTACAGAGGTCTCAGTTACTTTTCCAAACAGACCCTCACGGGCTGATTCTGACATTAGATGGGACATGCTGTATTTAGTAACCAATTCAACCACTTTGGAAATTCTGTGGGAAAGGATGAAGGCTGTTTTTTTAGACCCTGCATTGGATTGGATAAGGGTTGACTGCAGACCAGCTAAACCCCCTGAGGATAATCAACTGGTGAACACTGAATCCCGTTGTCAGTTACTTAAGAGAGTTTCAAAGTGGCCAATATCTGTTGCCTGCATTATATTCTGTTTTATTTATGTAGTAGGTATCCGTCTGGAAATAACAGGACTTGGGTTTGTATTTTCAGGGCTGTCCAGGAGATGAGTGTGCACATGTGCACACAGTGTGTATAGAAATAACCAAGCAGAAGACCCCCATTCTCGGAGCGTAAACAGCTATGATCCCTTTCTGAGACTGGATGTGAGTGATTCAGCTTCTTCGCTTCTTTTATTAAAAAAAAAAAAAAAGAAGAAGAAGAATCAAACTGCATAGGGGAGTTTCATGGACACTTCTTGTTCACTTTTAGGAGTACAGCCCTTCCATTTAGGTTTTTTTTTAAAAAAATCAAAGAGTACCATGTAACCTTTCAACATCCAAGATGTCAGCTTTTACCTTATTTTTTAAAAAGTTCTCAGGAACAGGAGTCCAGCCACACGTCCCTCAAGGCCACACGGAGGCTGTTCCTGTCCTTTAGACAAACTCCAGAAGGGCCTGAGTGAGTGACTAATTACCTAGCAAGTTGTAGACTGCTCCACCACACAGTGTTCTGAGAATTGCTTTGTGAGGTTAAGACACTGATATCACCACTTAGGTCTACTTTACTGGGCCAGAAACAGGGTTCTGTTCACTGCTTCCATTCGCGCCCCTAACAGTGGGAAAGCTGGCGTTAAGCTGGAGGCACCTTAGAAAAGTTTCAGGTAACTTTCAGGAAGTGGGATGTCACCCGAGGCTCATCCTGACTCACACAGTCATGGTGACTGGAGGGTAAAGTTATTTCTATACACACCGTGTGCACATGTGCACACTCATCTCCTGGACAGCCCTGAAAATACAAACCCAAGTCCTGTTATTTCCAGACGGATACCTACTACATAAAACTGGGGCTCTTTCCTTTCTTTTGGGGACAGTTTAAATTTCTGCCCATAATTGAAAACCACATCTCATAGCCAAAAATGCTAGAAAAAGAGTCATCAGCATAATTAAAAAATTAGCTCCATACAGACCATAGGATATTTTGACAAGAAGAATTTAAAACACAAGGATTTTGCCCTCCTCATTTGGGGGTTATGATATGAGAAGAAACAGAAATCAGTACCTGCTCACCAGGAGCCCACACACCCCACATTTCTTTTTTCAGAACTTCTGAGCCCTTTAGCGATCTGCAGGGCTTACCTGCTCGGGAAATAAGAAAAGGTGGTCTCTGCCACTCAGTGTCAAATAGGTTAGCCACTGGCTTGAATCTGAGTCCTATTGTATGTGAAACATTTAGAAGTATCTTTACAATATGCTTAGGTTCCAGATGGTGACATTAAACAAAGTCATAAGGTGCAAGTCACCTATTTATATAGCATATAATTTTTTTCCTTCAACAGAATCCTTTCAACATTGTAAAAATAAATTAAGACGCCTTCATTTTTTTTCCCAACAAAACAGCAATGACAATTTCTCACAAAGCACAAATCGAAAAACACAGTAACTGGCTTCAACTATTCTATACTTCCTTCAGAAGTGACAGGGAATTAGGTAGAAGTAAATGCTCTTTATTTCTCAATAAAGAGCATTTGTATCTGAAAATGGGTGATGCTAAGGATTTTATATGAGTAGAAATCAGATTTATATTTGGACATAAACAGCTACTCCCTGACTCTATTCCCAAGACAACTCCCCCCGACACACAATTTTCCTTAGATAAAGGTGATGGTGAACAGGATATTTCTTTGCATGCTCACCAGAGGGTCTAATTACTTAAGTTTTCCCATTAGCTAGTTGATTTGAGAAACTGGCATGAACGTGCTAACCTAGTTCTGATTTATTAAATAGTTTCAGGAAAAAAAATTAAAGCCTTTTCTGTTGTAATTTTTGTTTTCCTTTTTTTTTTTTTTTTTTTTTTTTGTACAAAGCAGAGACTCTGAACTTCAATTTTTTTAACCTGTTATTGTAGCTCAGCAAAAGAGAAAAATAAAAGTTAACTTTGCAGTGGTTTGAGTTCAGCTTTTGTTCCTGCACTAAAAACCATTAAAATGATGCAGAGCCTGAAAGTGCCTATGGCACAGCCTCCTCCACTCATTAACTCTCTAGATGGAGGAGACAGTCCCCTTTTTCACCCACACGGACATGGAGATGATATATCTGTAAGTGGCTGTTAGCAAAGAATCAGCACCCTGGCCCGCACAGCCACGCTGTCACACATACAGCTCAGCAGTCGTCTGCCCAAATCCGAGAGGTTTTCTTTATTCTATACCATCGCGGTCATAGGAGAAGTCCTAAACACCCCGTGCATGACAAATGCCACTACCCAGGACCCCAAATTCCAGGCACAAGAACGCAAAAGAGCAATAAGCAGAAATATACATAGACAAAAAGCTGTGTGCATAACATGTAAACCAGCCCAAATGCACTCTAGTTTTTAAAAGGAAAGATTTTACAAATTAAAAGTAACATCTAAACAAACATTTAGACAATAAGAACGATTGCTTTAAAGACAAAAACCGACCTGCTGTCCTAAAAATCCATTTTATATCTATCAATTTCACAATTACACCTCTGCATATTTTTTTTTACCTTGTTTGTAAGATGCCAAAACCATGTTCTCATCTTCAACTTCAAACACTGTGTCCACATCTATTTGCCTCTGGATTAAAATAGCCTCCAGTTTGGCGAAGTCATTTGATTTTAGAGCCTCCAGGAAATTTTTCTTAACTAACTTGGCAGCCCCAGCCTTGCTGAGAGGGGTGACGGCGCTATCCATGCTCTGCGTCCTGTGGAAGCTGAGCACTGATTTATCAGGAGAGCAGCACCCAGCACACAGGCAAGGCTGAAGCGTCCACAAACTGCCGGCTAATTTTATCCCAAAGTTATGCTCATCCGTTCTATTTATATAGGGACCATTCCAAACTTGAAAATATCCTCCCAGGCTGTCACTGAGTCCTCAGGTCCTTTAAACTGCAGACACGTAAGCAAGTCCCTTCCGCTGTGCGTGGTGTCGATAAGGAAAGCTCCTGTGACACATTTCCCAGCATGAAGTGTCACAATTACTCCTTATAAGACCAAAGTGAAAGTGTAAGATTTAAAAAGCTCTTAATGGCCTTTATGTTTTCTCCTCAACAAAAACATCTGGCGCCTGGCTGGAGCTCCAGTGCCTTAGCCTGCCTAACTTAATAGCCCAAAATGAGAATTTGTTTCAGTTGTTGATACACGTGCTACTGAAAACCTTTAATGATTTTG
Organism: Acomys percivali; assembly: GCA_907169655.1. Lineage (NCBI taxonomy): Eukaryota > Metazoa > Chordata > Mammalia > Rodentia > Muridae > Acomys > Acomys percivali. The sequence goes on from OU015744.1 coordinate 111,730,914, forward strand.
TGAAATGAGCCTGTAAAATCGAGCCTAATTATGCACATCTAAAAACAAACAGAAGGCTTGCCAGTAACCTAGACTTGAAAAAATTTGATATTATGAAAAATCAGGGGGTGGATTGTGAAGGGGGGGCACATCATTTAAAAAAAAAAAAAAAAAAAAAAAAAAAAGAACCTGAAGAAACAAAACAGATAAATGCAACAAGTGAATGAACTTTATAGAATCTGGTATTTTATTTCTCATATCAGTTAGGAAAAGCTGTGTTTAGACAAATTACAAAGACAAATACAGTCATGATATTACTTTCTAATCTGAGATTGTTGATTTGAAAACGTGGGAGTCAGGTATTTGGGTTGTGTGAAAGAACAGTGTTTGCCCTCAAATAATGTGATGCATAATCAATTGGCATGCTGTCTAACACATCCTTTTATGTGCGTGTGTGTGTGTGTGTGTGTGTGTGTGTGTGTGTGTGTGTGTGTATCAAACAGCCTGTGCTTTACTACTGAGCTGACTGCATCCAAAGTCTCTAAAAACTTTTGTTTTTAAAATAGTGCAGCTATGTAAATAGGACAGAGAGCAAGAAACAAAAGGCACAGGGACAGAGAGGACACAGGAATCAATTGTAGCCCAAAACCACGCAGCTGGGAATTCAAATGATGGTGTGCACTTACCTACTAGTTTTTATTATTTTGTTTTCTCAATTTCTCTGTGTCAGTTTTTTCAACAGAAAAAGTTAGGGAGAAAAATAAAGACTCGTTTTTATTTACTTATCACTATTAAAATTAAAAAACACATGCAACCAGAATACAAATTAGCCAAAATTTACATATTGTGCATAAGTTCAGAAAATGATATAAATCCCCTGCAGTATTTGCGGTGTGGATTTTTTTATTTTAATTGGTACATAAATCTATAAACATGATTGCAAATGAGCATACCTTTCCACTTGATGTACTGATATGCTAGTAAATCCATAAAATTGGCAAATCCTGAGCACATAATTTATCAAATCATAATGATTTGTATATGCAATACCCAGACCCACCACAGAGTAGTAGAAGACCACCAGAAGCCCCCCTCACACACACACACACACACACACACACACACACACACACACACCATCAATACCCATTACCATGACGTCTAACATGGTAGATCAGCTTTACCTATATTTTTACTCTTATTTAAATTCTTAAAGCTTTATTAATTTAAAGTTTTGTTACATATTTTAAAGTGGAGGCAGCAACAAAAGTGTGAGAGCAAGACACTTGAAAACAATAGAGAGTAGGAGACCAGGAACCAGAGCTGCTTGCCCAGCCTTGGGTTTAGTGCCCGGGGAAGTGTATGGGACCTTTTGCTTTTGTTGAACTTATATTGAGACTCTTATGAAAGGGTTGCCTGAACTTACCAGCAAATATCTTCTGAATATTTACTGTATGACAGTCACTTATCCAGGACACTGGAATAGTTAGAAAAAAAAAACAGACACGAATTTCCACTGAAATAGATGTGTGTGTATATATGTATGTGTGTCTCTGTGTTTGTATGTTAATGATTTAGGATCTTCCATATTGCTTGTCCAATGGATTTTGTTCATTAAGTTGCAACCTGTTTGAATTTCATACAGAATGTCTGTTTTGTGGCAATTTAATTGACCCGATCCCCTCTCACAGATATCTCCCATCTTACTTGGCAGTAAAGCAAAGGACAATTTAACTTTATTCCATAAAGATATGTGCAATCTGCCCCAAATATGTAACAGTTTCTTTAGATAAATATTCACTATCCTAGGAATTAACTGTGTCTTTGAGAGTTCTGTCTTTCCCTGTAAAAGGACTTCCAGGAAGATGTGATAAGTGCAGAAGCAATATTCAAAACACGAATATTTCACAACCAGCAGAGAAGACACTCTGCCATAAGTTCCCAGTATGGGCAGACCCATGGAGTGTGGGAAATAAGGAAGCCCTGAATGTGCTCATTGTCCACTGGACCCTAACCCTGAACTCCACACAGGGCGGCGGAGTGTCTCCCACTCGCTCAGCCTTATTTGGCTTTATTCATTCTCGCTTCAGCTGGTCGTAGAGTGTGTGGGTCCAGTCATTTGCCACTAGTCAGAAATTGTGTGATTTCTCTCCAGAGATACCATTATCACCCCTGCCCACTCCTCCACCCCCATCCCATATGTGGGGACCATGAAGAGCAAGGCTAGCACATTCCAAGGATGTGAGCAAGGATGAGACCTGGGGTTGCTAACCCCTGGATCAACTCCTATCTCAGTTCATAATCCAGCAAGACTCCAGGCTTCCTGGCTGGGAAGGTACAATCTGGGATGTGCTAATAATTCCTCTGTAAGTTTGACATTTTTCTCCCAGGGTTAACTAGGCCTTGATCTCCCTCCAAAGAGAGAGGCTTTATCATTGCATTGTGGAAGAAATGTTATCACTTAATCCCCTGGGTCCCTGTTTTGCTGTTTTTAAAGAGTTTCAAGTTCCTTTGGCAAAATAACTCATTTTCTTAAAAGAGGAGGAGGAGGAAGGGGAGGGAGAGGACGAGGGGGGAAGTTTGATTGTTGCTTCTACTGTGGGTGCCACTGCATGCCTTTTGGTTCAGTTTGGTTTGCATTGTGAGGACTGAGCCCACAGTTTCATGCATGCTAGACCAGTGTACTCGGCTGGACTAGTCATACCTCAACCTCCAAAACCTCATTTTGTTAACACTTGATTTGTACAACTTTTGTCTTTCTACAAGTCTGGATATTCTTTGTCAAACGTTTTGAGATAGTGAAGTTTCCATGAAGAAATACACAAAATTAAGGACATTATTTCTACCATTCTGCTAGAAGTGATGGATTTATCCAAGAACCAAAGAATAAAATTTAGAGATTACTTGAATTAAAAAAACAAAAACAAAAAATAGCGGTTTAATTAAATCCCCCATCAAAGTCATTCTCCAGTATCTGGAACAGTGTGACTAATGAAAGAAGAAAAACCCATCTGAGACCTGCTGTCATTATCTAGATTTAGTTTCAAATAGCCATCCATCCCTTAGGCCATAGGAGAGCACATTGTGACATGGCCGTGGTTCGTGCCATCTTGTCTGACCTGTCAGAAGCCACCCCCACCCCGCCCCTCTTTGGCTCTCAAAATGAAAACTCCGTCATTAGTGTTTCAAAACATCTCGGACATGTCCCCTGATCTTGATGGTATGAAGAATTTTCTGACAAGACAAGGATGTTGAGGCAAGTAGCCTCCAAACCCTCTTACACTCCCTGGGGACCTGAGGCACCAGGCACAAAGGCCTAGGTGCTTGCTTTCTCTATGCCTGTGTACCACACAAAGCTACCCACTGTGTGTTGTCTTTGGAACACAAATGGTTTCTTGCTTTATGACGTTTAAACATGGACTTAACACTCTTGGGCTACAATTGTTAAATGCAACCATGGGGAAGAAGTCCAGGGTGAGCCGATCCCCGTTTCTAATTGACTTTGCCAGTCAACAAACAAGTTAATGCTGGCCACTCGGTTTCTATGCACACGGTCTCTCCAAGAGCCTGTTTGAATACTCTCCCAACATGGAGCTTGGGCTCCCAGAATGAATGAAAAGGGAAGTGGGAGAGTAAGCCTTATTGGCTTTTTAGAGGCAGAGCTTTCCGGCCAAAGAAATAGGCTCTGAACCACTAAGCTCCAGACAAGAGGATGCAAAAAGGACCATCCTCAGTCACAGACCTCCATCTCTCCAAAGACATCTCTTTCCAGTGAAGTTTAAGACTGAGGCTGGTGAGGTAACTTCTATTTCCTTTCTTCTGTTTCTTGAACCTAAGCTCAGTTCTCTCAAGGTTGCCTAGACCATCATTCTGAAAGTTACTTTGTACCAGGCATGGGAAATGGTTACTCTGTACCAGGCGTGGGAACTGATGATAGAACTTCTTTTTCCACAGAAAAGTAATAGGTTACAGAGGAGATTTTGCTCCTAGATATTAGATATGAAAACAAAACAAAACAAAACAACAAAACCCAAAATTTTCAAGCCGCTTTGGGATTTCAACGAGCTCTCTTCTGGGAGGCCAACTGGCCAAGGAAGCTGTCCCTGCATCTGGAGGCTAGGCAGCAGAGTTACAACTAAACTTTGTAACAATACCAATCAGTTCTGCCCACTGAACACACCAGCCCCTAAGAACAATTCCCAGACTTGTAAGAAGCAAATGACCCAATGCATAAAATGTGCTTTGTACAGGACAAGCACTGCCAAAAGGGTTGTCCTGGTCTCCAAGATCACAGAACACCATGACTCCTGAAAAAGATAGGTAGTCTTAATTGTCAAGGATGATGAGAAAGGGGCTCCAGATAATGTCCTTGGCTTTTGTGCTTCAAATATTCAAGACACACATTTCAAAAGTGTTCCTCTTCACTATGCTTTGAAATACTCACTGGGCATAGTATCTTGAGCGTTGGCAGAGGTTGGTATTATTTCACAAAGGCAGGAAGCCTTGCTTTGGGTTGCTGAAAACCAAGGAAGCACCTTTAGAGCCCAGACTTGTCCACTAATAGGGGGCAGGTTCCTCCTTCCGCCAGCTGGGGGCGCTAGAAGAACTTCTTAGCCTCTACCAGCTCTCGAGTTCGGCGCATTTCTAGGGTCTAAATTACAAACTGGAAGCCTGTGTGTTTCTCATAAAAGTCTATTAACCGGTTCCCACAAATGACTGAAATGGTTGTTTTGTAAACGGCAGGATCTAAAGTCCCACTCGCGCGCCTTTTCTCTTAGAACTCTCTGTTTGTGGACTGTCGGTCCTCTGTCTGTTCGGAACACTGAAGTGATGATCACTTAGTTGAGGCCGCCTGCTTCCCGGAACTGGTACCAAGACCATCTGCCTTTCATACCGGGGCACTCAAACTGCATTTGTAACTAATTCCCTTGAGTGTTTCCGGAGGCTCTTGGTTCCTGGCATAAAGCTATATTTTCCCTTCAAACCCAATCTTTAATGGATGATGGATGCCAGACTAGCTAGATTGACATAAGCAATAACCAAGCATTGGACCACCTGAATTTTTCCTCCACCTAAACTTTGACGGACTATACATTTAATGTCATCTTTGACTGTGAAAGGCCGGGGTTCTTGAGACAAAGCATGCTTGAGGCCGCAGTGGGGGCATCAGCTGTGTGCAGGGTCTCCTAGCAACTGCCCTTCCAGCCTCGTTTAAACACTAGCACTGGCTTGTATTTCCACCCTTACACCGGCACACACTTCACAAAATCAACTCATGGGGATAATTCGCCATAATTTTGTCTCAATCAGAACACTGACCCCACAATTGTACTCCAGGCGGCGTTTGCATTCTCTCTTTACTTCTGACAAATTTTTGAAGCCAGAGAAAATAGCTAGGGAAGAAAATTGCCCTTCTTTTTCATGTGGTTTTTAAAGAAATCGGACTGGCTTCTAAGCTGTCTTTTCTAAGATCCCGGGACGCCCCTTTTGCACCCAGAGCTCAAGAAACCAAGAAGCTCTTTGCCAGTTGCAAAGGTCCATCAATTTGACTTTACATTTTGAGAGAATACTTTACGTATTTCTCTAAATATAATGTAAAATCTGCAATGTTGCAGAGGGGCGTGTTTGTTTGTTTGTATGTTTTTGAGTGGGTCATGCAAATGAAGCTGGGAGGTTGGGGGAAGGGGTGGAGCGAAGGGAGGCATATTTTCTGTCTACTTAGACATAATCTTGCTGTAGAACAGCTGGCTTCGAGCTGAAAAAACTGTTGAATCAAGCCTTGTCCGTTAGGAAAGTACAGAACCTACATCATGTGCTTGTTTGTTTGTTTGTTCAAACAATGGTAATTACTAAGAAGAGCCCAGTTTCACTTCTTTATGAGTTTTCAGCAGCACAACATTCCTCCTTCCACGTCTCGTTTTGTTCTCGATGCCTCAGCTGATTGACATGTGTCCTGAAAAAAAGAGGCAGCTACACGAATATGCAGGTTTTGTAAAAGCACTCTGCCGGCTTTAAAGTGGGTGCATTTGTGAGGTCCCTCCAAGTTTTTATGATCAGGGATCGATTTTGCATGACTTGGTATGATACGGTAACCAGATTATTGCATCAAAGGCAAGTCCAGAGTTCGTGCACTTGCAAGCAGTGCAAGAACTCATCTTTCTAAAGGATTCCATAGATAGAGCTTCAAGCCCCAAAGCCCCTTTCAAAGCCACAGACAATTCCTCTGGAGGGAACCAGTGCGGAGCAGTCTTGACACACCAGGCCGCATGATGGCAGTATTCCTTGAAAAATGAACCTGGAACGCCAGCTGCAATCTCTCTCCAAAAGGGGGAAAAATGAGCCAATGCAGATAAAAACATGGTCTACATTAAACCACAAATGCAGATAAAAAATATTTTAATCCATCCGAACCATATCTTTGCTGATCAAATTTTTCTTCGAGGATGAATTTCTCTTCTGAAATTTCACCATAGATTTGCTATAGAATCGTTTCAAGATGTATGTCTAACAAATACATTAAAATTAAAGTAATTAAGCCTTGCGGGGCAGGAGGGGGGGGAAGCTGTCTAATCATTGTCTACTCGTACATCATTGGCATTGAGAAGTGTGCTGTAAGCACACTAGGTGTGTTTTCTATATGTCTTTAGATAATTTCCAGACTTGCTGTCTTGTAAGTCTGCTTTGGGCTGTGGGAAAGCAAAACAAGCTGCTTCTCATGCTCAGAATTTTCCTCCGTAGGTTGATAATATCCCCCATAACACCAGAGCGAGATTTCCTGAGTAAGTCCCTTCTAAAGAGGCGTGAAGCCACAGACGGAGGTTAAAACAGCAGCTACTGTCAGTCAAGGCCCCCAGGCAAGACTGTGAAATCAAAGATTTGTCTTGTTTCCCTGCCCTGGCCCTGTCTAATGTCTATAGCTTGCCCTCGATAGCTCCAGGGTATGAAAGAGCCCCTGCCTGTTCTCCAGATAGTCCCCGCGTTTCTCCATTCCTCCTGGGCAGGTTTCTTTCTTAAACATGACTATGCGTTTTCTATAAAAGTCAGAAGGATGTCCGTCGGTTACCTGCAAAGGCAGGCTTAAGAACTAACACAAGAGCATAGCAAATCACCTTGGTGGAAGCCCATCCGAATGACGACTGGCTTGGCTGGCAGCCCTGCTTCCACGTACTGTGATTCGGTGGCTACTGACAGAGTTGTTTCTGTGTGCTATTGGGATCCGCAAGGCAGGATCCAAAGGACAGTAAGACACAGCCAGGATCTCAACGCTTAGAGGCAAACCAAAGAAAGCACAGAACAACTTAGAAAATGGAAGTGTGATCTCCAGAAATCTGACCCACAAGAGGTGGGGAGATGGGGCATTATTACAGAAGGGGGAAGAGGCTAGATGAAGGATGCCTGTGTTTCCAGAGATGCTCATCCTCTTCAAGACTCTCTCTAGCCTTCATAGGGATGCCGTGATGTCTTCCCTCAAGATAAGGAGAGAAGACTGAGGGGAAGTGTGTGATCCACCTTCACAAAAATACATTAGTTAGTTAGTTAACGATCAACAGGGGAAGTGGAAGATCGCATTGGAGACAGGATAAATACTGTAGTTGCATCCAGCTAGAGTACCCCTACTGTCTACCACGTGAAATGGGGCATAACTGCCTCCTCTGTCTTGTCCCTTTATGTATAAAGTCTGTATCGGGTGGGCACAGTGAGAGACTGTGTAAGGAATGAGTCCTTAGCAATAATGTATGACCACACACTGTCCTATTGACAGCCTGCCTTACAATAGGTAGTTCTCAAGTGTTGATGTGAAGGCACTGGGACGGTGTCCACTGGGCCATCCCTGATTGAGTCTGGTCCCTACACCTTGTTAAATGTCAATGTTGCTGGTCCAGAAACCCACACTTGATGTTCATAGACTCCACAGAGTGTTATAGAGCTATCCTGGGAAACAGTCCGTGTTGCAGAAAGCCAACCCAAGAATCATTCGTAGAAGTGCCTTCTGAGCCCCACCTCCTTCATCATTTCTATAGTTCAGCGAGTGGCCACAAACTTCATGTTGTTGTTCCTTGTCTTAGGCAAACACCTCTGGCATAAAACCATTTTACTGCTGAAAATACAGTGTCCTCAATGACACAGGAATCAAGTTTTAAAATTTTGTTTGTTACCATTAAAGACTTTATCAGCTCTAAATGGTACATTCAGCTCAGCAGGCCCAATCTGTTATTGGTGTTTAGAATAACTTGAAGTGTTTAAACAAATAAGCATGTGTAATAGATTGTCCTGCATGAACGCTCCAGCACTAGGGAGTTTCAGACAGAAACGTCATCGATAGAATTCAAGGCTAGTCTGGACTACGTACATTACCCAGGAAAAGCCTGGTCTACATAGTGAGACCTTGCCTCAAAACCTAAATAATTAGAGTGGCGGTGGCTCACGCCTTTAATCCCAGCACTCAGGATGTAGAGGCAGGCAGATCTCTGAGTTTGAGGCCAGACTGGTCTACAGAGTGAGTTCTAGGAAAGCCAAGGCTATATAGAGAAACCCTGTCTCAAAAAACCAAACCAAACCAACCAACAAATAAATGATAAATAATGTTTAAAACACATACCAGGACAAAGACAAGAAAAAAAATGATAATAAACAAGATATCTGATTATCCCATTTAGTAAACTTGTTCCTTTGGAAAAAAAATCAAATCGGTGGAGTTACTAAGTTCTGTAGCTCATGTATACAACAATTTAGTCTTTAGGCACACAAATGGAAATACAAATAACTAAGAGATATTAGTAATGACATAATGTTGCTATTAGATTAATTGCCAAGCAAGGGAGAGGTGAAAGCTGGCACCTGTATGCACTTGGGAGCTCACAGGGGTCAAGACACTCTATCAGTTTGACCACGTCAGCTATTGTCTGGCCATATCCGTTATGAGTATGTCTAACTTTTAATAAATAGCACCCATAAACATCGTACTTGCATAAAAGGACAAGACTCATATGTTAAAACTGGAAAACATCTTGAAGATAATTTATGGCTTCATTTTTTCAGCTCAGGAAAGTAAAGTCTGAAGGTTAAGAAATGCATTCAGCACCATCCACTTTCTCCCTTCCACCCCGCTCCCAGCAGCAGCCAGTGCCGGCCTTCCTCTGGTTCCCACACTGTTCCCAGGCAGACTGCAGGGCTGTTTGCTTACACCAGGCCTGGAGTCTCTCCCCATTGTTCCCCATCTGTTGGCTCTGTCTAGCCAACAATGACTGCAAATGCCTCAAAAACAGAAGCGGCTTCTTCATCTCTTTCCTGAATTCCCTATGGATACATTAAGAAGTTGATTATTCTATTTACTTTTTTTTTTAAGTGGGAGGGGCCTCCCACATTACAAAAGCGTTCACAATAGCATCTGTATTCTATAGGCTCTTTGAGGTTGCCAAAGCAAGAAAGCCCAATCGGGCTTCCCTCATTAATGGGCGCTTATTGTGAGGACAAACGGGATGCCAGCTCTGCAGCTGCACACCCAGCCTGGCCCCACCAGGAACTCATCAGCGCTTGTTATTGTCCGGGATAAACCTGTAGCTCCCGCAGCCAGGCAGCTGCTCTCCTGACTTAGCCGCTTACCCTCTCTCTGTGCTGGCCACCCTTCACCTTTAAGACGGAGATCATAATAATATGTACCTCATTGAGCCGTGGTGAGGATTAGCTAAACCGACATGTGTAAAGAAAGCCCTTACAAGAGTGTCTGGGGGGCACAGTAAATGCTGGAGGACGTTAGCCATCATGATTAATTCAGTGTACCCGGGCCGCTCTCCTTGAATGTGGAGGCTCTGATTCTCCTGGCTGACAGAAAGAGGTGCAAAACTCTCGGTCTTCTCTGAGAACTTAGCCTTCCCTTCCCCCTCCCCACCACAGAGTTTCTGCTCATTGGTATCATTGCTGGGCTGGCGCGGACACTGTGCCCACTACCTTTCACTTCTGAGAGAGCCGAACTGCGGCAGCGAGTGACTCCAGGCAAACTGCCCACCTGCGAGCTGTCATTTATCCTGGTGCCAAGTTTCTCGAGCATAATTGGAGGAAACCAAGCGCTTATCAGCGTGGTTTCTTGTACTGTGACAGTGCTGTTTTCTCTACAAGTTTTGGTAAATCTTGACTTTACTACGGGCATGCCTAAATTATGCAAACACGGCCGGATTAGAAGTGTGAGCTGCCGGGCGGGGGCGGGGTGGGGGGTGGGGGGACAAAACTGAAGGTTTGTGCATGGTCCTGAGTTATTTGGCAGAGAGTTGCATGGGGCCAGCTGTAAATCTAACTGAGGTTAACTGTGTTTTATCATTCTGCAAAAGGCTCCCTCTGTGGTTAACACTGCTGTTGAATTCAAAGCTCTTCCTGAGCCTTTTAGCTCGAGGCTGTGCACATGGACTCTGGCAGAGAGCATCATTAAAACCCCTATTAGCGAGAGCCGACTGCTTTCTCCTGTGAGGAAAAGTATTACATTGCATCAAAATGCAAATCGACTCCCGGCCAACCGCAGATTCATAGCATCGCAGTTCGGATGGAAGGAATGACGAGGAAACGGAACTCTGTTTCCCTTGCAGCATCTGTAGGCTGCCCAACATCTCCAACAACACTGGCTGCATCATTTGTGGAACATGCTGAAAAATGAAAACCCTGGTTCAAAGAATTAAGACTTTGAAGGTGGCAACAACAAGTCATTAATCACAGGGCTCTGTGCACCTTCCCAGGCTCTCTGTCACAGAGCAATGGTACTTTCCATTGTGGCTTTGACACATTCTGTCACAGATATAAACGTCATGGACCTAATTCCCTCAGCCATGGGGAGAACCCAGAGACTGCTAAGTGTCACATAACTTACGACTGACCCCAGCGTACCTGCTTTCTGGGGAAGTTTCCATCTACCCTCCAGTTCTTGTGCTGCATGTTGGGTAAGAAACAGAATGTTCTAGAACTCAGGAGCACAGGCTCAAGAATACTGTGCAGCCTTCGTGGCTTCAGTTTCTCATCTATAAAAATGTGGTCCCTGTCTCATAAAGCAGACCACGTCGACATAGTTAAAACACCCAGAACTGACCCCGGTACACCTGAATACTCCAAAATCAGCAGCCACTACTCACCTGCCATCCATGCCTCCACTACAATCATCTCTACTATTTTTTTTTTCCCCTAACACAAGGTTCCCTGAACTCCTTGAGGTTTTCTGGGTAGGATACTTCTCTACTGAAGCAGAAGTCTGCTGAGCTAGGATCTCAACATGTAAACATGTAAACATTCACCATTATCCCCAAACAAGTTCTAAGGTATGCAGGGTCATGAGCTAATCTTGGCTAGGAACACCTGTAACTCCAGCACTTGAGCGGCAGAGGTAGGAGGATCTCTGTAGGTTCCAAACGAGCCTGGTCTACATAGTGAGTTCTAGGACAGCTAGGGCTGCATAGAGAGACCTTGTCTAAAAAATAATAATAATAGTAATAATAGTAGTAGTAGTAGTAGTAGTAATAATAATAATAATAATAATAATAATAATAATAATAATAATAAAGAGGAGGAGGGGGAGAAGAAGGAGGGAAGGAAAGGGAGAGAGAAAAAAAAACAAAAACAAAATATATAGGTTCATTCAAAGTGTCAGGAGAAAAGCTTACATTCCTCCCAGAGGTATCACTGCTCCATTTTAAGTCCAGTAGGACCTTGGTTGTGCATTTCAATTTCAAATATACCTGGAGACTGGGCACATGCAAAAGACCTGCTCATCTTCCTCCTCTTTCTTATGAGTTTGAAAAGCAAGCAGAAATCCACATTGTTTTGCAAAGGAGAGTCTGTTTTGTTTTTCTTTAAGTGGGACAATAACTTTGTCCCTGATGCTCTGACAAGCTAGAGCTGATGCAACACCATGCCTGACTTCTGTGGAACAAGCAGAGCAGGTGAAGGGACCGTGTGCTTCCTTTTGCCCTTATAGACCACAGTGAACAACGTGGAACCTTCCTCAGCCACAGGCTACCAGAGGTGGAAAGGATGCGCACACAGACAACACTAGGAAGTGAGCCAAGGAGGAAAGGCTCTATGGTATGACCCAGGCCGTAACCAAAACCATACCAAGGATGCTGAAAATGCAAACCTGAATAAAATCAGTTAAATCTAAAATAAATAACCCTAAGAGCTAAGCTTATTTTGTAAAGAGGCTGCCACCTTGGCAATTAAAAAGAATTTTCAACGAAAGAAATATGCAAGTATCTTTCCTAATATGGAAAAGGAGAAAGGCACCCTTGAGTTTCAAGTAAATTAGTAGATGGAGTAGGGCCTTGGAAGTCCTATTTCCTAGGTGATGGCCCAGCATTGCCAGCCTTTCTTTTCCTATTCAGTCACACAGCTGGAAGGCCTGTCCAAACAGCAAGCAGGGTGGCCTGTCACAGCAACCCCACATGTAGTCACTGGTTAAGGGTCTCCTGGTTAAGAGAATGAGGTAGGCTTCTGTTGTCTCCTGTTTACTGATTCAAGAAAACATCACTGCACAATGTTTTTGAATGCAGGGCTTGTAACGAGTGTTCATTCTTTTTTGTTAAAGGTGTTATTTAAAAACCTGCATTTTTTGGCTTATATCTGTGGATTTTAGAAGTGTCTTAAAAATAAGCATAAAAGTTCTCATAGCAACATAAAGATGGAAGAAGCTAATTTCCTCCAATGGCCAGCCCTTCGCATGCTTTGTATTCTGAAAGGTTATTTTCTTCTTTTCAAATTGGTACCAGGATGAAAAAGCAATCTCTATTTAAATTTTTATATTCTGTTTCCTTTGTTATTCAGGAAATTGTGTGTGCCCAGGCATCTAGTAGTTACATTACACCTACGAGAAAACTAGAACAAATAGTCAGAGATTGCAGAGCTGTGATTTGGGATAGTGTGTTAAAACTAAAAAATAAATAAATAAAACTTTTTCCAGGAAGAAGCTCTAAGCAGAGTATTAGGATAGGCTACTTCATTCAGAATCTGTTGCCATGGTGACCGACCTGGGAGCCTTGTGAGCTCCATACAGGAGGCATGTGTGGTAATTATATAAGCTGAAGTGCTGTTGAATAACCCCAGGAAGGCAGGACCACCACAGTGCAATTTCTCAGAAACCACTATTTTAAAATTCATACATCATAATGTCCTCTTCTTTTATATGGAAATCCACCATTTAGGTATTTTTTTCATACAGAAATCTGATAAGATTGACATAATGGGAAGTAAAACTTACTAAATTCTAAGCATCCGAAGTGTGTCAAGTGAGCCATGTTACATACTGGTGAATTTATTTCCATGGATTCTAGGGGAGTTTGAATGAGCAATGAACCGGCTAAAATCCTATACTGTTTCTCATAATTAGCCATGTGTGACTGAGTCCTATTCTTTAATATGTAAAGAAAATGTAATGAGCATAAAAGTCTAAGTAAACAACTGGCAATTGGCATAATAAACCAATGCCACTTTTTAACTAAGTAAGCAAGCTAATAAACCAGGCACAATCATCTCAGTCAGGGGCATCAAGAGTTGATGGCTGGAAGTCAGACCAGGCTACAGGAGGTCCTGTCTCAAAACAAACAAACAAATACACACACACACACACACACACACACACACACACACACACAAAACTAGTGAGCTAAATTGAAGTGTAAAGTTCAACCACGTTTTCCAACAGAAGACTCTATTTCAAATATGGAATTCCTCACATAAATTGTCTCATTTCTTTCCACTTTTACCATTTTCTGTGATCATGTGTAGATCACGGGCGGCATTTATAAGGAATAGATCGCTACTTAACACACAGGAAGTTGTTTCTGGTGATGATAAATGTTCTTGTTCTTCCAGTCAACGAACGGCCAATGAATGAAGAGACAAGGCAGATCTTGGCCATGCTGTTTTCCTCTATAAGCCTCCGTCTTCCTAACCCGAGGATCTCTCCCGCTCTAAGAACTTACCATTCGAGAACTCACAAGAGAACACCATATAGGCATTGGTCACTCCTACTCTGACCTTGACCCAAGGAAATGACTGCTTAGTACTGGCCAGATCCAAACACCACTCTGGGTATTCAACTTAGAGCATAGCGGTGCTGTGTGGAAGGCTTGGATTTCCCAAGTCGTACGCTATGAAACAGACAACAGAACGGAGAACATTCTGCTCCACGTACAGGGGCTGGTGTGTTGCTTCCCGCTGCCCAAACTTATTCAAGATCTGTAAGCGATCGTCCTATAGAGGAGTTAGTTTCTGTGATGATAGAAGAATGGCAAGAGGCTAGGGAGATGTTAAAGTGTTTGTCACACAAGCACAAGGACCTGAGTTCAATTCCAGAACACGCATTGAAAAGGAAAAAAACTTTGGCAAAGAATGTCACCGCTGAGGAGGCAGGGTTAGGCGGGTCCTGGATTTTGCTTTCAAGCTGCATAGTTGAACTGGGGAGTTTTTGACAGGTAAAAGAATCAAAAAAATGCAAGGACAGTGCCTGAAGAACGACAACAGAGACAACAGAGATTGGCCTCTGGCCTCCACACTAAACCCATGTACATGTAGACACCACTATAAACACACATGAAACCCTCCACCCCACACAAGAAAATATCTATGAAACATGATTACATGGCAAGTTGAAATGCCAAGGGCTCTGATTGTCTAAAGTTATTAGAGAACTCTGAAATGAGAGTAACAGAAGACTCTCTTTGAACTGACCTAAATGGTGACTCCCAGCATCCTCTATACGCAACGGGAAGCAGCAAGTGGACAGCGCTCATCGCAAGGACAGTAGTAGAAATGGGACTTGGGCGTCCACTTACCTCTCATCAGAATCCATTTGTGCCTCGTCTTATTCAAGTGATTAACCATGGCTCTGGGTCTGATCAATTGGATTCTGTACAAAATTAAATGCCAGTTAAAAATAATCATTGCTTCGAGCACTTAAAAAGAGCCCTGACTTAGTGCAGGCTCTCTTCATTAACCTGAGTGCTTTTCCTGCTACTCTGAAAGCTTTCCCTTCCTGTACTTGAAGATGGGGCTGATAAAGATGTTCTCATTCAGGTATCCACATTTATTGATGAAAAGACCATGCTGGACACACGCTCCCTCCATTACAGCAGTGTTCTTCTGTTCCGTACTTTTTATATACTTTTGAGTGAAAAGCGTCTGGCCCTTTCCTGTCCACTACATAAAAGATGCCCTCTACTCCCCACCCTCCACCCCTGCTCCCTGGCTTTCTACGTCAATGAATGCAATTCTCCCTCTTTATCTTGGGGGGCTCCCCCCCCCCCCCCCCCCCCCGCCTGCAGTCCTAATGTTAGACCCCCATCTTGGTTTGTGTTGAGTGAAAAGGTGGTCTGATGACAGATTTCATTTCCCAGAATTTATTACCCATTGTGTATATTGCAGTTCATTCACAGTGACCTCATCTACATTTGGCTTGAATGGGAGCCCCACCCTCACCCAATTTAATAAAAAAATAATGAGGCCACTCAAGGCTCATAGATGTGTCAGCACTCTGAAAAGGGTCTATAAGCAATGCAAATGGGATGTTTTCTCGCTTTGTGGAGCACAGAGGGTTGACATTCATCCATTCCTAGATCAAGTCAGCCCCTCTCTGCTTTGAGAGTCTAATAAAAGATATGGACCCTCTTCCTCTCTCAAAAACAAAAACAAAATGCACGTGGCTGGATAATTTATTGAAATGTTAATTGGTGACTTGCTTCATGCTCTATTTTTTCCTCCCCTCCTGTTCCAAGAATGTGGTCAAGCCTCTTGAGATGCAAATGGTGCCCCTGAGGTTGGGAGGAATACAACCTGCCAATCCAATTATGGAGCCCCGCCCCACCTCCTCTGTGGCCTGAGGGTTGGCCTTCGAGTCATAACTGACTCTGGACTTCCAGTCATATAAGGCAGGATGAGGGCTTGCGATCAAATTTGATTTGACTTACAGTGTATTAAATAGCATGACTTTTGGGTATGAGTGGTTGTGGGTATAAGTTCCCATCCTGGTGGTAGTTCTATGCACACTCAAGAATACACACAATTTTGGAGTGTTTCTGAGCATGTGTGAGCAGTATATCCTAACCACCCATTCCCACGCCCTCAAGTCAATTGTTGCTTTAATGCATAGTAAGTGTATGTTGGTCCTAGCAAGGAATCGGGTCATTTCTACAGAGTAAGAGTTGAGATGTTAACTAACTTTCTCTAGCTCACACCTGCTGTTGGTAAAGTCAGGATAACCTATACTGTTGCCATAAGAGAGCACAACCAGCCAGAACTAAACTTTGTTTATTTCATCTGCCTGAGCCTGAGTGCACAGCAGGACCTGGATAAGTTGCACTTATTCTAACGGTTAAACCACACTGCTCTGTTGTGAAGACATCTCTCCATTGCAAACTATGTGAAGGCCCTAGGACTGGGAAGTCGCCTTAAGACTTGTGAGCTCTTCCTTTGTACTAGCACAGGGTTCTTAACGTGTTTTATTTTTGTGTTTTTGTTTTGTTTTGTTTTGTTTTGTTCATGAAAAACACACTTCCCTGTGACTATTCTCCCAAACCAGACTGAGAACATCCTACTGAACTATGACACCTCAATATCTGGCCTGGGGGAAAACACAGGAGCCAAGGGTTCCAGGGGGCACTCTTTATATTGTTTAACTGAGAAAGGCCCTCTTGACATACCATTGTGCTTGCTGAGCTCCAAGTATGCCCAGAATAAAATATGACTATAATAAGAGTGATTATATTAGTTGAAAAATGAGGTATAATGTTAGCTTTGTAAAAGAATGGGGGAATATCAAGCGCTGCTGTATTTCAAAGTACTTTTCTGCCAAACATTAATATTTCTCTAATTCTTCTAAAGCATATCCTTTAATTTTTCTGCTATAGCAGATAATTTAAAATGTGGAACTATTCCTAAAAGTAACACATACCTAGCTGTAAATTGAGCTGAGAATCAGTTTATATAATTCATGTGGAATTTAATTTAGAATCTAATATTGAAAAAAATAACTTATCATTGACAATAAGCTTAAAATGTCTTACCTTCCCCTGTTTATATAAATTGAAATGATTATAAGCCAAGATTGGTAACATAAAACATCTTCAAAGCTGGAGTAGAGACTTCTTGAACCAATCATTGAAATAAGCTCTCAGAAGGAGGAAAAAAAGGCAAGTACTCGGATTCTCTCAATTTACTAAGGATCCATCTGGTGAAAAAAAAAAAAAAAAGTCAACTATTAAAAAAATAGACTTGATCAGGTTTTAGAAGAAAGTTGTTGCCATTTAAGAGAGAGGCAGGGCGCAGTATAATCCCAGTACTCAGGGAGCCAGAGGCAAGTGGATCTCTGTGAGTTCAAGGCCAGCCTGGTCTACAAAGTGAGTCCAAGACAGCCAAGGTTACACAGAGAAACCCTGTCTCAGAAAACAAAAACAAAAACAAAACAAAACAAAAAATAAACCTCAAAACAAAAAATAAACAACCTTTAGTTTTATAAAGAATACAGTGTGTTCAAGGTTAATTTCAATTTTAAGATAATCTCATCAAATGCACTGAAACTGCCTTGATCCAGTCTGGGTAGGAGTAGCTTGCT
>OU015744.1:111758906-111774729 GCA_907169655.1 Acomys percivali
AGATCAACACCCTTTCCTACAATTCCTTAAGGATACACTCTTTAAGGAGATCATCATTAAAGATTATCTGTATTAATTTCAGTGGAACACAAGTCCACCGATCTAGTTGAAATATGCAGATCTTCTACAGACTTCTAATCCCTTTGTCTCAGCCACCAGTTCCCAGAGGCACTCTCTAAAGACCCATCTACCATGCTGGCCAAGGAATCACTCTTGACTCTCTGTCCTTTCCCCAGTTCTAAACCCAGCTTTGTAGCAGACCACCAGCTATGGCCTCTCTTTCCACTCTGCCCATGCCCAGCGGTCTATGCAGATTCTAGTGGTCACACCCAGCTTTCTTCCCTCTTGTGAACCTTCTCAATACTCCCAACCCATTTCTAGCCCACCCTTGTTTCACAATGTCAGCTCCAAATCCCTATAAACAGCTTCTCCCTGGGATCCTTCCCCCAGCAGCCACATCTGGCAGGATTTCAGAAGCATTCTCTACCAGGTAACCCACAGAGACCACACTCTCCTAAAAACAAGAGATGGCAACAGAAACCAAGGAACAAATCACCTGCCCAACAACAACAAAATCAGGTATTAGTGCTTACAACAACAATACTCCCAAACACAAATGCTTAACACCAGTATAAAAACACAATCAATAGCAGTCAAGACAGTATCTTTCCACTACAATAGACCCTGAGAAATACAGTGTAGCTGAAGCAAAAGACAAGGACTTCAAAACAGCAATTATGAGTATGCTCAAGGGACTTAAAGAAGATATGAATAATTTTTTGAGATGTATAAATATTAATGAAATATATAAACACACACATACACACAAAATGAAAACAATGGAATTAAATAAAGAAAATTCTTTCAAAACATGAAAATAGAAATGGAATCCATAAAGAAAACTTCAACTGAGGAAAAAGTGGAAGGGAGAAATTTAGGAACTTGAACCGAAACCTCAGTGGCAAGGCTCAACAAGAGAATACAAGAGATGAAAGAGACAATCTCAGACATTGAAGACACAGTAGAAGAAATGGAGGCTTCTGGCACAAAACACCCAGGAAATCTGAGACAATATGAATAGACCAAATCTAAGAATGATTGGAATAGAGAAAGGAGAAGAAACAGTATCAAAGATACAGAAATTGCTTATAACAAAATCATAAAAGGAAATTTCTCTAACCTAAACAAAACGGTGACTATCAGGTACAAGAAGCATGTAGAACAACAGATAAACTGGACCAGAAAATAAAGTCCTCATGACACATAATAGTAAAAATACTAAATGTTGAGGAAAAAATAAGGAATATTAAAAATTTCAAGGAAAAAAAGACCAAATAACGTATGAGACAGACCTGTTTGAACAACATCTGGCTTTTCAGTGGAGACTTTAGAAGGGAGAAGGGCCAGAACAGGTATTCTACAATCTTTATGGGACCACAGATACCTGTCCAGATGACTATATCCAACAAAAATTCAATCACCATAGATGAAGAAAGACATTTCATGATAAAACCAAATTTAAGCAAGTTTTATCTATAAATCCAGATCTACAAAAGGTACTAGAAGGAAAGCTCAAACATAAAGAAGTTAACCACACCAAAAAAATATAAGGAATAAATATTATCAGACTAGCAATCAAAGTAGGGGAAGAAAAACCCATTTCACAACAATAAAATAACAGGAATAATAAAAAAAAAAATTCATTGATAACCACCAACATTTAGGGTCTCAATTCCTAAATAAAAAGATACAGATTAAGAGATTGGTTTTGAAAAAAGGATCTTTCCTTCTGCTGCAACCGAAAAATATACTTTGACATCAAGGACAGCTATTGCCTCGGGGTAAAAGGATGGAAAAAGACAATCCAAGCAAAAGGACTGAAGAAGAAAGCTGATGTAGTCATTTTAATATCTGACAAAATAAACTTCAAGCCAAATCTAATCAGAAGAGATATGGAAGGAAACTACATACTCACCAAAGGAAATATCAACCAAGAGGACATTGCAATTCTTAGCACCTATGCACCAAACACACAGGCATCCATTTTTGTAAGAGAAACACTAGTACAGCTTAAATCACATATTGATCTTTACACAGTAACCGTGGGAGACTTCAATAGCCAAGTCTCACAGATAGATATGTCATCTAGACAAAAATTAAACAAAAAATGCTGGGGCTAATTGATGTCATAAACCAAATGGACCTTATATATTTATGTAACATTTCACCCAAAAACAAAAGAATAGACATTCTTCTCAGCATCTCATGGAACTTTCTTTAAAATTCACCACATACTGGAATGCAAAGCAAGTCTCAACAGATACAAGAAAATTAAATTAACACCCTGTATCCTACCTGACCACCACAGATTAAAACTGGATACTCACAACAGAAACAATAGAGAATTTATACAGATTGGTGAAAACTGAACAACTCTCTACTGAGTGAAAAATCTGTCAAGACAGAAATTACGAAAGAAATTAAAGCATTTCTAGAATTTAATGAAAATGAATACATGGCATATCTAAATATATGGGATACTATGAAGGCCATTCTAAGAGGCAAGTTCATAGCACCAGGTGCCTACATTGAAACAAAACTGGAGAGATCTCACACCTGCAACTTAAAAGCTCTAGAACAAAAAGAAAAAGAAATAATATCCAAAAAGAGTAGATGGCATGAAAAAATATCAAACTCAGTGCTGCAATCAGTAAAATAGAAACAATCACAAAAAGAATATTTAAAAAATCAATGAAATAGTTGGTTCCTTGCATGGGTGGGGGTGGGGGATGGGGGGTTGGGAGGGGAGGGGGGTGGTGAAAAATGGCAAACCTGAAACCTGTATCCAAATTAACCAAAAGGTAAAGAGAGATGATCCAGACTAACAAAGCTAGGGAAGAGAAGGGGATGGAAAACAGACGCTGGTAAAATCAGAGAATCATAAGACATACTTTAAAAACCTGTACTGCACCAAATTGAGAAATCTTAAAGAAACAAATAATTTTCTTGATACATACCACCTCCCAATGGCAAATAAGATTCAGATAAGCAATTTAAAGAGACATATAAACCTTAGTGAAATCAAACCCATAATTAAAACACTCTCAACCAAAAAACCCAAGGGTAGATACTTTTAGAGAAAAATTCTTCCTGAATTTCAAAGAAAAATTAATGCCAATACTCCTCAAATTATTCCATAAAACAGAAACAGAGAAACACTGTCCAATTCAGTTTATAAAGCCATGGCTACCTTGCTATCTAAGTCACACAAAGATCCAAAAAAGAAAGAGAATTTCAGAACAATTTCCCTTATGAACATAGATGCAAAAAGTCTCAATAAATACTTGTAAACTGAATCCTAGAACAAGTCAAAAAAGATCACCCACCACGATCAGGTATGCTTCATCCATATATGGGGATGGTCTAGGTAAATCCATAAATGTAATCCACTATATAAACAGACTGAAAGGGGGGAAAAGCATAGTCATCTCATCAGAAGCAGAAAATGCCTTTGACAAAATTCAAAACTACTTCATGATAAAAATTCTAAAAAGACTAGGGATCAAGGGAAATATGTCAACACAGTAAAGGCAGTTTATGGTGAATCTAAAGCCAACATCAGCCTAAATGGAGACAAGTTCAAAGTGTTTTTTCCACTAATGTCAGAACAAGTCAAGGTTGTCCAATATCTCCATACCTACTCACCTGGAAGTCTTAGCTAGAGCAATAAGACAACTTAATGCAAAAATATCTTTTATTCTCCAGGTGTACTGTCTCTGTCTGCTAATCTAGGCCTTGTTCTGGAAGTTTCTAGCCTCTGTACAGTCTAATCTAAGCTTAGCATGTTTTCAAGGCTCTGAGACTTACTGCTGAATAAGCTCATCTTTTCTAGCTCTTTCTGAACTCTGGCGGGCTGGTTCAACTCAGCGGTTCTGGCTTAAACTCCTTTCCAAGCTGACTGATCCAATCTGGCTTCTCTCCATTTCTCACTGACTTGCTCTGCTTAGACTCAAAGTAACTCTAGCAATCTTCTGGGTACTTCTAATTCTCTGGCTCG
Organism: Acomys percivali; assembly: GCA_907169655.1. Lineage (NCBI taxonomy): Eukaryota > Metazoa > Chordata > Mammalia > Rodentia > Muridae > Acomys > Acomys percivali. The sequence continues at coordinate 111,762,964 of OU015744.1, forward strand.
TTCTGTCTTCACCTGGATCTAGCTTGTTTTCTCTTCAACCTGTCTCTGTAAACCTATCTGAGTATAAACTGCATCTGCCTTTTCTCTCCCTGTGCTGCTCTTGGCCTTCAACTGCCTCTGCTGACCTGCACTGTACTCAGGAATGAACTCCCCTGCACTGCCTCTCAATTCACTTTCCACTGAACTGCCTGGACAGCACTGACTAGCATTCAGAGATCTGCATGCCCCTGTCTCCTGAGTGTTGGAATTAAAGGCGTGTTCTACCAACCCTGGACCTAAGCTTTTCTTTACCTGAAACTTGCTCTATTCCAGGTTGGCCTTGAACTCTGCCTGCCTCTGCCTTCTGGGATTAAAGGCAGGTCTGTATTCCAGCCAGATCACACAGACCAAGAAGGTCTTTGGATGTGACCTCTTGCCAGAGCAGCAATGCTCTGAATTAAAATTCCTCTACAACGTGAGGATATTTAGAGAATACAAATAAGAAGGGAAGAAGTCAAAGTATCTTTATTTATAGATGATACAATTGTATACAGAAGTGACCCTAAAATTTCCACAAGGGAACTTCTAAAGTTGTTAAACATTTTCAGTATAGTAGCAAGATACAAGACTAATACATATAACTCAGTCGCCATCCTATATACAAAAGACAAATGGACGGAGAATGAAATCAGGGGATAACACCTTTCACAATAGCCTCTAAGAAATAAAATAAAAATGAATATTTTGGCATGATAAAAGCCTTAAGATATTGAAAAAAGAAATTGAAAAAACTCCAATGTTCATAGATCAGTAGGAATAATATGGTAAAGAAAAAAGTCATCGTACCAAAATCAATCTACAGATTCAAAGCAACCCCCATCAAAATTCCAACATCACTCTTCACAGAACTGGAAAGTACAATTTTTAGCTTCACATTGGAAACAAAAAAAAAAAAAAAAAAAAAAAACCCGAGCATAGTAAAACAATCCTGACTAATAAAGGTAATGCTGGAGGTATCACCATCCCTAATTTCAAATTGTATTAAAAAGCTATAGCACTATAAACAACACAGTATTGGCCCAAAAACAGGCATGTTAATAAATGGAATTTAAGATTCAGACATAAATTGACACACTCATGGTCATCTGATTTTTTTTTTTTTTCTGTAAAGAAGCCAGAAAGACACACTGGAAAAACAACAGCATCTTCAACAAATGGTATTGGTCAAACTGGATGGCTGCATGTAGAAAAATCTAAATAGATCCTGCGCAAAATTCAACAGACCTCAGTGTCTAGACACATAGAATCTAATGGGAGAAAAATGGGGAATAGTCTTGAATTCGTTGACAGAGGAAGACTTTCTGAATGGAACACTATTACCACAGGCATTAAAATCAACAATTAATAAATGGCACCTCATGAAAGTGAAAATCTCCTGCATGGCAAAGGACACCATCATTCAGACAAACCTGCAGCCTACAAGGATGCTTCATCCTACTACAGAGACACTTGCTCAACCATGTTCATTGCTGCTTTATTCATAATAGCCAGAAATTGGAAGTAACCCAGATGTCCCTCAAAAAAAGAATAGATTTTTTAAAAATATGGTAATTTACACAATGGAATATTACTTAACTGTTAAAAATGAAATCATGAAATTTGCAGGCAAATGCATAAAGCTAGGAAAAAAATCATCTCGAGTGAGGTAATGCAGACCCAGAAAGACAATATGGTATGAACTCACCTATAGGTGGATTTAGCTGCTAAGTCTTAGATGGTTTATATACATAGAAGCCAGGTCCAGAATAAGGAAATGGGGGTGGGTGGGTTGTACCTCTCTAGGAGGGGGAAATGTAGGCATAATGTTATTGTGTACTTTACATTCTAATTGCCTGTCTAAATGTTGTGTAAACTCTGCTTCCCAATTATTCCCCCTGCACTGGGACGCTGAGGCAGAAGGATTGCTGAGAACTGAAATCAGTCTGAGCTTCATAGCAAACACCAGGCCAAATAGAGCTACATGATACCATCCCATGTCAAAAACAAAACAAAACAAAACAAAAAAACAAAAAACAAAAACAAAAAAAACTAACAGCAGCAAAGGCACAAGTGATGAACTCTCATGCAATACTCCCTTTAGAATAGTTTAGAATTACCCACAGAGCCAAGCATTGGAAGGGACAGGAAGAAACCTGACCTCCAACTGGAAAAGCTATGGCAAACAGTTTTGTTGTTTTTGGAAGACCCAGACATTTACCAAACACTTGACAATTACACAGTTCTCCCCAGGGTTCATCTTGCAGAACTGAAAAAGACTATACAGAGACCAGTAAAGGAACATGTTCTTGCAGCTCGCTTTGTAACCATTAAAAACTGGCACCTATCCCAGTGCCCTTCCTTGGGTGAATAAACAAACAGCAATATGTCCATGCTGTGGGATGCTTCTCAGTAGCAAATAGAAACAAATTTCCGATTCACGCATCACTCTTAGATGGATCTCAAGACTATAACTGAGACTGAAAGTTCATTTCAGAGGGGTTAGTTGCTGTTTGAATCTATATGCTAAGCATGTCAAAGTGGCAAACTATTTGATAGTGAACAGCTCAGTGGCTGGTGGAGTTAACCTGTGGGAAATGAAGTGACTATTCAGGGGCAGATGAACACTTTATTTGTGGGGTGTGATAGCCCTGTATCACAGTGGCAGTGAACTGAATCTAAGCTGAAGCATGAGCCATTTTATAACTGTCCCTCTATAGAAGTTTACCCAGGATCATTCAAAATAGCTACGAAGTAGAAGCAGCACAGCCACCCACACGCCCACCCAATGATGGGAGAATGTACCATGGTTTGCATGAGCTACAACAAAATACACTTGGCAATGAAAGGAATGGAGTACTAGTGTGTGCTTTACCATGGATAAAAAGACAGGAAAATTCATAAGGACATAAATAAAACCCTGTTTGCCAGTATTGACAGGGTAGAAAAAATGTTACCACAAATGAGTGGCACTTTTCTTTGGGGAAGTGTCAAAATGGACTCAAAAATCTGTTAACAAACAACTCTGCAAATGCACTAAAAGTCATTGCCTGTACTCTTTAATTCATCAGTTTATGGTCTATGAGTTGCATATCATTAGCCATATGCTATATGAATTCTATCTCAATAAGGCCATCTTAAAATTGAAAGAGTACATATTAATACTGGTAGTGTCTGTGTGAGTCTGTACCCAGGTTTAGAGTGTTGGACCACCATGGTTTACATAGAGAGTACATAGGGATTCTCTGTGGTACTATTTTGTGAGTTTTTGAGACTCTTGAGCTACTTCCAAAAAAATAAAATCACTTATTAAATTAGTTTAAGAAAACAACACTGTTTCATGTGCATAGATGAGAGATATCTAAAGTAAAAATTCTGTCTGCCTATATAAAGGTGCAATGCAGTTAAAATAATATCAATATTTCTTAAGTAGGAGCATCCTTGGGGCAAAACAATAAGGAGAACCATCAGGCTAATCTTGCAGTGGGAACAAACAAGTAGGTCGAGCATCCAAGCACACATGACAGCCATCTAGCAGTAACACATTCAGAGGTCTCTATTGGAAAGAACTGGGGCCTTAGAGTATTGGTCACTGTCAAGACAGATGAGATATGCCCATCCCAGTGACCAGCATTTGGGAGACTCCATCCAGGACCCTACTCTGCCTCTTCCCCAAAGCCAGTTAGCTTCCAGCATCCCTCTGGACTCAGAAGGTTCAGGGAAATAGATAGAGCTTTCATAGGTTTACCTAACAAACCAACCTTCAGATGAGGTACCCGGAATCTCTCTCTCTATTCCTTCTCCTCTCTGTCTTCTTACTCTTCCTGTCTCTGACTCTGTCTCTGTCTCTCTCTGGGGTACCCCTTGTCCCTTTCCTTCCTCACCCATGCTCATTTAATAAACTCCATATAACATAATGCCTGGTACCATGTATCTATCATTACCTTCTTTTTAAATCTAAAATTGGTGCTGAAACCTGGGACTGCATTAGTGCATTGCTGTCACTACCGGATGCTTCTTTCCAAGACAGCAAAGTTGGTAAAGCATCTGCTTTATTGCACATGAGCAACCACTTATATAGTAGAAGCCTGTCAACTGTGATTGGTTAACACATGCCATCATGGGCATTGCCATTTACCAATGGATACAATGCAAAAATTAAATACAAGGCAATATGTGTGGGGGACAAAAAGTAACATAAATGGACTGGGGTGCAACCTATGTAAAGAGTGTTCTTTGTGTCTTTGGACAGAGGGTCAGGGATTCCTGTTGGAGGATGGTCTTGTGCACTGTGTATTCAGATGCAGATTTCTATGCTCTGAGGCCTGACTACAGTCCAGCCATGGGCATTGTCATTCCTATGAAGAATCTCCAGTCTCAGTATTATGTAAAAAAATGTTCTCCATAATCTCTGAGTTGTTAATAAAAAACCCAAACAGCCAATAGCTGGGCAGGAGAATCAGGGGGTTCTCAGGTAGAGACCAGAGAGGAAGGAGAAGGTCAAAGAGAAAGAGCCACGAGGGGGTCACCATGAGGTCAAAGATGGAGCGGAAGTAACCAAGGTGAGAAGAGATGGCAGGTAAAAAGGGACATAGCTGGGAAAATAGTCCTAGCCAAAGTAGATGGGTTAGAATAAATGAGTATCTGCCCTGCTTAGTGCTTTAAATCATATTAATAAATCTAATAGGTCTCTGGGTCATTATTTGGGAGTTAGAATGGGTAATAGAAAAAAAAACCCTATATTTTATTTTTACATTTGGGATACCAGCGTGTGAGGCATGAGATCCAATACAAGCTCCCAGAGACAAGACTCGGGTAGGCTTATGAGCACTCTGTACTACTGGTGGTGTGTGGAATGTGTGGCCCAAGGCTGGCTGCTGCAGCCAGAGTCAGGGACAGGGCAGCCAGGACTGCAGGTCATGGAAGTAAAGATCCAGAAGTCACAGTAACCACCGGCAGTTTGAGGAAAAAGCCTGACTGCAAAGAAGCAGAGGAGGTGGTGTAGCAGATGGCTGACCAAGTGAAGTGCTGAGGCCATGGCCTGGAGTGCACAGCCATCACCACATACCAGCCTGAGGAGCCCCTGATGCTACCTGTGCCAGCATCCTCCCAGAGCTACAGAAAGATTGAGAAGACTCCAGGACCAGCATTGTGTGCTGAAACAGGCAATTCCTAGGTGTCTGAGTTTAGAGAAACTTAGCTATGGAAATAAATATTAAAAGTTTGAAAGCAGTAAAAGAGAAATGAAAAGAATTGTTTTCTGTGTGTACATAGACACTGGGGAAAGGAAGGAAGATGAATATGGATGGTCATAAAAAGAAAAAAATAGTTTACAAGTAGTAAATTAAGTCTCCAAGGAAAGTAGAGAAGTAGAGAGATTGAAAAAGAGGGTATTTTCCATGTTAGAAAATGGAAAACGTTGTGGAGGAGGTCGTTTGGACCACATGTGGTTTTGTTTTGACTGTCGTCATTAAAATCATTATGCATTCAATACTGATTGTAATTTTTTATTTATTCTCTTTAAGAGAAAACAGAATAAAGCAGATGTAGGCGTTGATATTTTTAAAGCCTACTTTATTTGGGTTCTTTAATGTTTCCACCTCCCTTCCAACCCACCTCCCCTCCTAGATAGGAGAGAAAGGGGTTTAACAGGGACAGTGGAAGTAGACCTTTTTAGATTCAGTTCCTTGGGATAAATTACCCTAGATAGGAGAGAAAGGAGGTTAAAAGGGACAGTGGAAGTAGACCTTTCAGACTCAGTTCCTTGGGGGAGATTCCACTCTTAGTTGTCAGGATTCCAAAAGACCCATGAAACAGCAAACCCAAAATTCAGCAAATGTGACCACAACCACAACCTAGAAGTGTTCTCTGGAGCATTTCTCTCTAGGAGCATCTCCAAGCAGAGTGATGAACAACTAAGCTTCTGTTTAGGGGCTCATATTTATCTCCTCTCAGAGTTCGTACCAGGATGTTTATCAACTGGCAGAGACCATGCCTGACAAGAGGCAGTTCCCTTTCTAGCGGACAAACATCACTTGCCCTCTCACCAATCTGTTTCACAGTTCACACTTGAGATCAAAACAAAAACATGTTTACATCTACTACAAAAAGACTTAAATAAGAAAACCACTGAGGAATGGATTGCTAAATTGGAGGCGACAGAACAGAGATTGGATGATTCCTTGAATCAAAATTTAAAAAAAAAAAAAATCTAGAACCTACAAAAAATCCAGAGGGTTATCGAGGATGGCAATTCATAGAGGCACTAGATTTAAAGAGATTTGAAGAAACAATAGTGTCTCTTGGCAAATATTTAACTTATATAAAACAGATATTTAATAACTGGGCCACACAAAATCATATAATTCCGAAAGATTGTAGAGAATTGATATCAGTCATATTAAAACCTGACCCTGAACTACAATGTCAAACATGGTGGATGATTGACACATACTCGGGACTTCAAGGGGCAACTGCTTTAAGTTCTGAAGGGGCTGAATTGGAACACATTTATTAGAAGTTATGATAATTATGGCGGTACCTATATAAATTAAGATTGACAATGCTCTGGCAATATGCCTCTAGTAAAAATTAAACATTTCTGCATATTATAATAAAAAAACATTTACAGGTGCATCGCACTATCCTACAGGACAAGCAGTTGTGGAGAGATCTTATTGTTCTTTGAAAGAGATGCTTAACAAACAGAAAGGTGTAACAAAGACAGGCAGAGATAAATTATATAATGCTTTATTAACTTTTAATTTTTTTAAATGCTAATGAGTAAATACTACAGCCACTGAGATATATTGGGTTGCAGGGGGGAAAACTGCTGAATTAAACTAACCTATCTATTTAAGGAGTCTTAACTCCTTAAGACAGGAAGAGTAATGCACTGGGAAAGAGGTTTGTTTCAACCAGGGAAGAAAAGCTATGGATTCCTCCAAAATTCATAAAGATTGGATTTGACCAGAGGAGACCTCCTGAAGATCTAGGCTGAAGAAAGAAGAAAGAACCCCCCCCCAACCAAAAAAAAAAACCCTCCAACAAAACTGGTAACATAAATTGCTGATCTCTCTTCATGGGAACAACTTGGAGACTGGCTGAGAGATGAATGCATGTTCTGCATAGGCGATAAATCTGTTGACTACAGAATCCTCAGGACTTATCATGCCATCCTTTCTTATGGCATAGATAAAGATTTATATTACAGTTTTGTTATACAGTCCAAACCGACTTATAAAGAAAGACATATGCTTTTTCACCTGCTCAGACACAGAGGAGAGAATCATCTTTGTTGAATTGTGCACATTGCACATTCCATACGTATGTTAATGTAAAATGTATAGTAGCTAAAGAGAGAATATCTTGTGTATTGTATGGATTTATTGCCCGTCAATTAAAAATGTATGGCCTATAGGAGGAAAAAGAACTGAAGGTGGGATTCTGTGATAGAGCCAGGTGCATGAGGATTTGCCCAGAAAGATATGAGGAGGACAGACAAATAGTACCTAAGAAGAGGTAACCAGCTCCATGGCAGTACTTAGTTTAGAATAAATGAGTTATTTTTAAGTTATGAGTTAATCAAAGAAGAGCCTACTATATGGCCTAGGTATTTGGGAATATATTTTGAGTCTCATTGTCATTATTCTGGGAGCTTGACAATAGAAGTAAAAACATCCATCTACTACAATCATCTTTAAAAGTAATATGTTTACAGAACAAAAGGACCAGACAGACACCAAAGAAGACAAGTAACCTAGGTGAGTTATCCTCACAGACTGCCTCCATAGCTGTTTTCTCAAAAATATGCATCCAGAACAACTTCTATATGCTAGCCAGATTGTCCAGCATTGCAGACTGTTCTATCCAGGACTTCATTTAAATCGTGAACTTTCCCATTGCACAGACTGGACAACAAATGATATAGCTACCTCTCCCAGGACTTGGCCATTATCCCAATTTTCTTAGAAAAGAAAACATCACCCTAAGACAGCAGGAAGCAATTTGAGAAAACATTACCCCATTCCCCGAAAATGGGGTGGGTGGTTTTTGGTCATTTAGTAGGTGATGGATATTTGTCATTGTTAAAGGTGGGTTGGTTACAAGTTGCTAGTGGTCTTGCTCAGTGAAGAGAAAAAACAAAGGAGGATGAATTCATGGATTTATTTATTTGTTTATTTTTCTTCCCTCTACCTTTCTTTCTCTCCTATCTAATGTTAAGGGGGAAAAGGTGGGGATAAGGGATAAAATGAAAAAAGGGATGATGTAGGAAAAGATAGGATAAAATGGTAGACCATTGAATCTACTTTTAAGCTAAAGAGCAAATACTCCTCTCAAATATATTTATATTGGTATTGATTATGGAATATTAATACAAATTTCAGGCAATTTTTCTTATAACATTGTTTGTGTGTGTGTGTGTGTGTGTGTGTTTCAACTCTTGTATAAAATATTGTACCCATGCAAATCATTTAAAAATGCAATGTGAGTTTGTAGTCCTTTTGAAAGCTGCTATTACAAACTGTTGGGGATAATTTAAAAATGGAAGTTAGACAGCGGGGAGGACATCCTATTGGGACTCTAGGTGAGAGACGCATGGGAGAATGGGGAAATAGAAGGATCCAGAGGGTCCTAGAAACCTACAAGAAGAACATTATGATGGGCGGATCTGGGCCCAGGGGTCCTGCTCAAACTATGGCACCAGCCAAGGACAATATCTGCAGTAAACTCCAATGTTCGGAGCCAGCTCAGGGTCATTCAAGGCTAAAAGAATCTACTGGCTATGGAAAAATACTGATGCCCCGTTCCAAAGCTAAACTTCTTCCTTTCAGCCTCTGCATAACTTCCTCCTTTCAGCCTTGCAGGTGCTGTTTAGCAGATTAGCTCGGGACTTCCTGAGAGATAGTGTTCCGAGATAAACCACCGGATGTTCCCCTGCTGGGATCATCTGGAGGCATTCTCAGGCTCCCCCCCCCCCTACTGCTTAGCTCCTGCCTCCACCCCGTATAAGCTTTTGCTTTTGATTCAATAAACAGACCTTGATAGGAACTCTACTTAGTCTCGCCTCCTTTTTTTCCGTCCCATCTCTCAGGTATGGCTCCCCTTGCGACCCCGTAATTACTGGTCCTGCTGGATGGGACACTCCAAACCCTACCCAGATCTAGCCAATGGACAGGACATTCTCCACAGTTGAGGGAGAGTGGGGTCTGACTTGCACACAAACTCTGGTGCCCCATATTTGACCATGTCCCCTGGTTGGGGAGACCTGGTGGCACTCAGAGGAAGGATAGCAGGCTACCAAGAAGAGACTTGATACCCTATGAGCATATACAGGGGGAGGAATCCCCCTCAGTCACAGTCGTAGGGGAGGGGAATAAGGGGAAAATTGGGAGGGAGGGAGGAATGGGAGGATACAAGGGATGGGATAACAATTGAGATGTAATATGAATGAATTAATAAAAAAATATTTTTTAAAAATGGAAGTTAGCACTCAATCAATCAAACTTTTGGTCATGTTTAGTTACTAGTTTAGTTAATCACCAGGAAGGACAGGCCAAGGAAATGGAGGAATTATATGTTTAGAAGATCAAAAATGTTGGCAATAGCAGAGAAACCAAAATATTTGGAGCAGAATGGGTGGGGAAAGGTATCAAGAATCCACTGGAGCCTTTGTCATCTAGGACAGTATAGGAAGATGTAAAGACAATTTTGGGGGTTCTTGAGACAGGATCTAACTCTGTCCCCAGGCTATCAGTCTTGAATTTGCAAGAAACCTTCTGCCTTAGCTTCATGGTGGATCAGATTGCAGGTATGAGCCACACAAGCCTGGCAAAAACTTGTTTTGTTTGTGTGTCTTGAGAGTACGTCCTAAGAGATGTAAGCATGTGCTTTGCAAAAGCCAGACAGCAACCACATGAGCCAAAGGCTCCATCCTTGAAAACCCTCATTTTCTTATAACACAGGACACACACTATAAAGACAAAAGAAGTATGGTGAAGGAGAAGACTTGCATGACCGTCTTGGAAGATTCAAATTCTGTTTCACACAAGTATTGGAACGGATTATTAAAAGGCCTCTTAGGTAAAATAAGGATGACACAGCAACATTCAAAACAATGAATGGATAATTACATACATGAATCATTCTATTCACGTCTTTAATTTATAGGAAAGAAAAAAAAAAAACTCTGCACTTAACAAAAACATAAACATGTATCAAATAACAACAAGCTGTATCAGAAATTGATCCCTGTCATCACATACAGAAATCCTCAAGTTCCAGAGGATGGGGACTGGGGATGGCAGAGCCCAGTTTTGGTAATCAAGGTCTGAGTTCAAGGCCATCATCACAAAAGAAAAGTGTTCTTTCTCAGAGACCAGCCGTGATACTGATGATGTTCTCTGTCTACATCGCTATAAAAGTTTCAAGGCTCAGCAGGAAAAAGCACCCTCTGCTCTTTTATTGGTCCCAATGTGATTCCCAACCTCTACTTTCTACTTAGTGCTCGCAACCATATGTATCTCCTCTGGCCTCTCTAGACACCAACACTTAATTGTATACACCGCTATATACTTACACACACACACACACACACACACACACACACACACACACACACACACTTATAATTTAGAAGACAAAAAATAGATTTTTAAATGTTTTAAAACTTCAGTTGCTTTTAAAAACATTTATAAATTAAGATATATTTTATGAGTTAAATTAGTTGCACTTACACCTATCAGAATGTGAGAGAAAAAGCAACAATGACGGTGTTAGTGAATCCAGAGGGTAATGTGAACATACATGTGCTAATAAGAATGTGATTCTAGAAGTAGAATTTGTGGGAAGTCATGCTAAATTTAGCCATGTTAGAAATCCTATGCTCCGGCTGCATACTGTGACCTTCCAGTTGCTGACCTTTGCTGAAGGAGGTCTTGTGTTCAGGCTACCTTTGGATTGTTTACCTTTGAAAAGAAATAAGGAAGTTCTTCCTGGGAGCTACCTAGAGGATTAGGGAAATTCTTACAGGGAACTACTCAGAGGATTGTATTTTTGCCTGGGGGCTAGGGGAAGTGAGAGTGTAATAGAGCATGTGGCATCCTTGCTGTATAAGCTGTACTCACTTTTTAATAAAGTGGGCCTTGATCAGAATCCGACTTCGCATCATACCCCACATGTCTCTGTCTCTTCCAATTCACAACCCCTCTTTCAGGTGAACCCAGGTTTGATATGTCGTGCAGACCGGGACAAGAGTTGCAGATAACTATTTGTCATAAAGCTTATTACTTTTATTTCTATTGAAAATATTTTTCATATAACAGAAGTTGATCATGGTTCTCCCTCGCTCATCTCCAATCTCCTCCCCACTCACCCAATCCTGTGCTTCGTTTCTTTCCCTCTTTAGAAACCAATTTTTTTAAATCAGAATTTAAAAAAAATGTTTTAAAGTACAAGAAACAAACACATATAATACCATCAAAATACAAAACCAAAACCCATAATATCAGCAGTAGACCTATAAGGTTAAAAAAAAAAAAAAATAGCCCAAACAAAACAGTATGAGAGAGAGAGAAAAAAAAAAATACCACTTAGTTCATTTTGTGCTAGCCATCTAATGCTGAGCATGAGGCCTGCCCTAATTGTGGTTTGTATACTCGGTGAGACTCAACTGGAAGAAATTAATTTTTCTTTGAGAACAGTTGTTAATTGGGGATAAGTTCTGTGCTAGGGATGGAGGCTCCTGCCAAC
>OU015744.1:111774739-111785190 GCA_907169655.1 Acomys percivali
GTTAATTGGGGATAAGTTCTGTGCTAGGGATGGAGGCTCCTGCCAACTTCCCCCTAACTGCTGGAACCCTGTTGGCTTGGACCTGTGCAGGCCCTGTGCCTGCCACCCCCAGTCTCGTGAGTTCATAGGTACATCAGTCTTGTTGCCTCTGGAAGGCAATGTTTTCATGGAGCCCTCCGTCTGCTCTGGCTCTTAGAATCTTTCTGCCTCCTTTACTGCCCAGCTCCCTGAGGGGGTTGATGAAGACATACCACTTAGGACTGGGTATGATTGGCTTACTCTTAAGTAAACTGCCTAAAAAGTTCTGCCAAATAAGCAAGAACAAAACAGAATAAGAATATTCATTAAGACCTTGTTTCAAAAGGCCATAGAATCTACTTATATAATAAGTTTATAGAATTCAATCTTCTATGACTGCATTTATTGACTCAAAAAAAAAATCCAATGTCACAATAGATAAATTAGACCAGCATTTACTTAGAGTTTATAAAAATGCAAAGCCATTTGTGAATTGCTTGTGAGTATTCTAGGAATGATACACATAAGTTCTAAATAGTGGCTTGTTTGAGAAGGAGAATGAATGGAATTAGGCAGCTCCTAAGGAACTTCTATGAATAGTATGTATTTAAGCACAGGTATATAAACAAAGACTTTGCAAACTAAGCTCCATGCAAGGCCCTTAGCTGGGTTAGCTCAGGTTGCCTTGACGAAGACCTCATTTCTGGCATCAGGATAACCACCATCACCACAAGGATGCTTGTCTCTCCCTTCTGATTCAAACATAGGGGGAAAAAAAAACCCACAAAAAGAAAAACAAAAGCCTGGGCTGGAGAGATGTCTCAGTGTGCCGAGCACTTGCTGTGCAAATGTGAGCACCGGAGTTTGAATCCCAAGAATCCACCTAAAAGATATGACTGTAGCCCTAGTGCTCCTGTGTGGAGACAGGAGACAGACAGGAGATCCCACCGTCTTTTAGGTTGGCTAGCCTGGAAACAGTGGAAAACAACAACAACAACAAGAGACACTGGCTCAAACAAGCTGGAAAGCAAGGACTCATACGCAGTGTTGTTACTGTAGCCTGTACAGATGTGCCATGGTGCATACTCACACTCACTCACATGCATGACTTCCAGCCCACGTATATACAGTCATCATACGCACAAAAGGGGGAGAGGTGCTGGAGGGACTTTCGTATAGCTAAAATCAATTCTAAACTTTCGTGGGTAGCTAGAAGCCGTGAGTTCCATCTTCAGCAGCCAATTAAGAAATTTCCCTAGGTACAAATTGGGAGCACAAGACAAATTACAAAGATGTTTAGAATCATGAGACATCTTGGAGCTGGAAAGATGAAGTGAAGCAAAGTGCTTCACAGGTAAGCATATACATTTGGGTGTAATTCACAGTATTCAGGTGTGGTGGCATGTGCTTGAAATCCCAGCAAAAGGGAGGCAGAGACAGCTTTATCTCCTGGGCTTACTAACTGGTAATCCCAGCCATATTGGTGGTCCCCAGGCTGACAATAAACTTTGTCTCAATAAAAACAAGGTGGATCACTCCTAAGATACAATACCTGAGATGATGGCATGCACACACATAGGCACACAAGTGTGCATGCACCTTCACACACACAAACACACACACACTACTAAACACACATATGTACTTGCACACATGTGAATATACATACATACACAAACACAAAGGATATCTGAAACTGCAGGTATCAAATTTAGGGAAAGCAACTAAAATGTGTTGATAAAATTTAGAGTACAAGAAAAGGAAAGTTAGTGCATCAGGAATTCTAGACAAAAAGCTAAATAAAATAGCCAATGAATTCAAAGAAGTAAGAAAGCAGTCTAAGAAATAAGAAAGAAACCTTAAGACTAAGAGGACCACTTCTTTGGAAAGAAGGCTTTTTATTAACATATATATACTAATGGACTTCATTATAACATTTTCATACATGAATATAATACAAAATGAATATATTCGTATATATTTTGATCACATTCAGGCTTTCCTGCCCCCACATTCAGTGATCCCCTTCTTTTTTAAAATTAGTTTCCTGTATTCCTGTATTGTTTTGTTTGTTTGTTTGGGTGGCCCAATCTAATACATGTTGCTTACATGAGCATGTGTAAAGAACATGGAAAAAAAAATCACAGTGGCTACACCACTGCGGAAAACATTTCTCCTTCCCCAGGAACCACTAACTTTCTCAGGGAAGAGTAAGCCCTTATTCACAGAGGAATGGTGATGGGCCGAATCTTGGGCAAATCTTGTGCAGGTCTCCATAGCTGCTAGAGTTTGTGAGTGCACCAGCCACATCATGTCTGGAAGACAGTGCCACAACACTCTACCCCTTCCTCTGGCTTTTACATTCTTTCTGACCTCTCTCCCACAATCTCTTCTGTGCCCTGGAAGAGGTGACATAGATGTCCCATTTATAGCTGAGCATTGAACAGCTCAGCTCAACTTCTTATCTCTACATTCTGCAGCCAAAGCTTGTGATATATTTAGTATTAAGGTCAAGCCATCTAGGTCTGATCAGCAATCACTTGCTGTGGCAATAGACTACGTTGTTTTAGGAACCTTAAGGCTCTGTCTAATAACATTGCATAAAGGTAGTTTGCCCTTTGTGCCAATGTTCTCCTTTGCTAGTCTCTAGCTTCTAAGAGTGAGGTCCCCCCATGAGGCCATGTCTTGGCTTGTAGCCCTTAATCAGCTGTCGTCTAATGTCAATGTCCATGGCCAGTGTGACCACCAAAGGTCATGTGGACATTCCCGGTCTGAGCTGCTGGCACCTGGGGCCACGCTGATGTCCAAGGGCTGTGTAGAGCTAGCCCTGCCCCTTACTAGGAGATCAGCCCACATCTTCCCTAGGCAGCACAAAAGACCTGACTTTGGTGGTATGAGCACAGATGTACTGGCCCTCAGGGCATGAGAGGAGAGAGCTGGCTTGGCCCCTCAACAGCTGCAGCATTTGAGAGAGCTGGACTTTCTCCTTGCCTAGACAGTATTGGAAACCTAGCCCATGTGGCATGGGTAAGGGAGAGCTGTCAGGCTGACAACTCAGCCACCACCTTGGCCCATATCTAGGGCTTTGAGTTGGGCTGCCCTAACGTCTACCCCATCCATGAACTGCTAAAGCATCTGAAGGGGCTGGATTTCCAGATGCAAAGCTGCAGGATGCCCAGGACACAGGGCAACAACAGGACATCTGAGAGGAGTCCCAGCGAGGATCCAGTATTGATAGCGCAGCAGAAGCCAAGAGGCCTCCAACCAGACCAATGACTCATTGCAGTGAACATTTTCAAGAAAAACTGTTTGGGTAAAGGGTCCACTGTGTGACACCCCATGACACACAGCAACTTCCATAGGGAGATTTGTTGTTGTTGTTGTTTGTTTGTTTTCTTTTAGAGGAAGGTCACAAGAGCAGATGGTGGGTATGGAGAGACAGGAAGATGAATGAGATTGTCTAGGGACATGACATGAAATTCACAATCAATAAAAAGTTGTTGTTGTTGTTGCTGTTAATTTAAATGCAGGGGGGAAAAAGATCCAAAGATCCAAGTGTTTCCCAAACATAACAAAATAAGCTAAAAAAAAAAAAAATCAAGTGATGATCTAATTTTCATTAGTCAGCATTAAACTCCAAGAAAACCTGAAATAAGTACATGTATATCAAGATAAATAAATTGTATTATTAATAATTTTGTTTAAAATGTTCACATCTGGGTCTGGAGATGGCTCAGTGATTAAGGGAACACACTGCTCTTCCAATCCCTGGGTTCTAGTCCCAGCACCCACATCAGGCAGCTCACAGCTGCCTGTAACTCCAGCTCCAGGGGCTTTGACACCCTTTTCCTGAACTCCAAAAGCATCTGCATTTATGTACACAAATCTATAAACAGATATATAATAACTATTTTTTTTAACTAGACACTTGTATGTTCTATGCCAATATTTGGTATAATCTGGTATCGTAGAATGATACCTTACCTGAATAATAATTTTTTGGTTTTAATTTTTAATATGTGAGCATATATTTTATTGAGGTCAGTGATTTTAAATTAGTATGTTTGTTCCATAAACATCACAGAAATATTGAGAGAATTTAAGAATCATATGCTTAACAAATGTAATTTATCTAATATATGAACTACCTAAACATGCAGGAAAATAATGTTTGCTAAATGTAGAATTTAAAAAAGAAATATTGGTTTTATGAACACAATTTAACACAAAGTAGTCTAGATAACTGTGCTTATGAATTAGGCCTAATATTAATTAAAAATGTTTACACACAATTGTTAAAGTTTTAATATTCTTATAACCAGAATTATAAGATTGTTAGTTTTACATTAAATTTAAAAACTAAATTTTATCATCTATAATATTCACAAAATATTTTTAAATCAAAGATATTTACATATATGTAAGCATAATTATATGATGATAATTACATAAAACCTAAATGATAATAACAAAATAAAAGGTAACATAAGAAAATAATACATGTGGAATTGAGAATGGGGCATATGCCCATAATCCCAATACTTGGTAGGTTGTGGGTAGAAGACGAGGAGTTCAGGGTATCCTCAGCAGTGCCAGATTAGCCTGGGCCACATATGATAAAACAAAACAAAAACTTGTGATAGTGTTTTGTCCTAGAAAAGTTTAAGAGGCTTTAATTTTATCAGTAGACTTTAAATGTCTTACAGTGTCAAAGTATTTGTGTATTATTTGTATAAGTAACAATGAAGAGAATCCTTTCTCAAGTCTTATGTGCCCATTTTACAATCAATCAGAGGGTACTAACTCTTTCTCTCTCTACACAAAACACATGTGTAACAGAGGCAGTTAACCTTGGTCCTTCTATCAACAGCAAGCCATTCTCCCATGCCTATCCACTGTCCTGCATGAGATTTTCATATAAAGCATAAAAAAGTAAAAGATACACACAAGGTTCAGAATGTAGTTTTGGCACTAATGGTGAGTTATTTGTATTTGACAGTATTACCATGACAAAGACTGAAATATTTTACAATGGTTTAAGGAATAGCAATGAGGGAAGAAAGAGGGTTCAAAGGGGGCGCTGGGGTGAAGAGCTATTGTCATACCATATCAAATTTTCCAAGGACCGTCAGAAGCAAACACGCTATTCTTGAAGAACTAAAGACTGAGCTCCTCTCGAGCTTGTTTGCAGAGAGACCCTGTAGGCAGATTGGTTGTGAAATGCAGGCTTTGGACATGGTCCAGAAGAGGAGGCTGAACGGAAGGCCAAGGAAGATTATCTGAGAGCCAAATTAGGATGGTTCTTTAAACATGTGTGATTGGAGCAAGACCTTGTGCTTGGAAAAGCAAATCAAAATAGAACATAAACACTTGTGCTAGACTCTTTATTTTCTTATGAAATAAAAGAGTGAAGTGCATTGTTTTCCCTGATAAGCAACGTCTGTAGGATATCCCAGATTCTGTGCTGCAAATTCCTGTTAAAAAACAAAACTTGCTCTGCACAAGAGATACTGCTAGCTGGAAATCAGGAACTTGTTGGTACTGGCTTTACCAGTGAAACACAAAACTCAGCCTGAGAAAGAAAGTATCTTCTCCCAAATAGTCACAAGGGACTTAGTCAAGGGAAGGCCAGTGGAATTTTCTAGAGGTAAATGTTGGGGGATGGTCTGATGTATTTTGACGCTAATTACTGCTTGCTGTCTCTGTGACCCACCTTTTGCTTAATAAAAAGCCATCCCACCTGGGCAAGACAAAGGAGATAGATAGGGCTAGGAGAGAGAGGGATTCTGGGAAGAAGAAAGAAGGCCACGAGGAGGAAGGAGAAAGACCCGAGGAAGAGAGGAAGGCTGCCATGGGTTTGATAGAGGAGAAACACATGGCTAGCATGGATGGGGAATTCGGCCCAGATGAAGAACATTAGCAAATATTTGGGATTATGGATGGCAGGTAGCTTGATAGAAGTTATTGAAAGCAGATGGCATGGGATTGAGGTACGGATCTCATACCTGCCCCACTATGGGAGATAGTTTAGAGGATTGATATCTGCCCTGCCCCAGGTTAACTAAGACTATTTTATTTATTTATTTATTTATTTATTTATTTATTTATTTATTTATTTTTGGTTTTTCGAGACAGGGTTTCTCTGTGTAGCCTTGGCTGTCCTGGACTCACTTTGTAGACAAAGCTGGCCTCGAACTCACAGCGATCCGCCTGCCTCTGCCTCCCGAGTGCTGGGATTAAAGGCGTGCGCCACCACGCCCAGCTACTAAGACTATTTTAAATTATGACAAGTGTCTATGCCTTGATTGATTGCTAGCCGGGCCTACAGATAATACAGATAGTTTAAAAACAATAGGTAAACATCTCTAAACATGAAGAAAATGAAGAGAATTTCAGTTTTTCATATGGTGAGTTACATAGGCTAGCCAGGGCTACACAGCGAGACTCTGCCTCCAAATAAACAAACTAACGAATAAAACAAAAACAAATGAGAGAAGAGGGCAAGGCAGGAGGGGAGACAGGAGAAGGAAGAGAAGGGAAGAGATGAGAAGAGGTGGGACCACTAAACCCCACTTAGAGAATCCTTGAATAAATTCAGAATGGTAATTCTGCACAACCAGAGAGATGGGCTTGAGTAAATTTAAATGTGCACATTAAAGAGAAGGAGAACCTCAGAGCTTCAGGATCTGGGTAATATGCCAGAAGCTGCCTTGGGAATTATAACATCATCCACAGAGAGCAGAAAGCCAGAGCATGGCTCTGTGTTACCATGAGTGCTAATGCATGTAAAAGGCCATTCTCTTTAATGGAGAAGTATTTTTTCTTTTAATATTCTTTATATTTTACATATACATTTATATTATTACATATATATATATATAATAAACTACATACAGCAAGAAGAACCACGAAACAATCAGATATTATATTAATGGAAGTCTAAGTCAACATGCTTGAAAAGGACTTTGTGTGTTGTAGATAAGAAAAAGGCCTACTCATAAGTCATGGGAAGAGTGATCTCACCTTCCCATTAAGGCTGTTAGGCAATCCAAGCCCCATAGCTTCTGTGAGATACAAATAAAGAATAACAGCAACGAAAAAGAACCCACCAGGCTTCAAAATGAGATAATAAATAGTAAAACACTTCTGCCAGAAAAAGCAAATGGAAGGCAGAAATGAACTCGCCAAAAACCAGCATTTCAAGTCTTGTAAATTCCCACGCATCAATCACACCAGAACTCCCATTCGGGCTGTCTACGGATAGCTCATTAGCAAAGAGGATGTGGGCCCAGAAACCAAAGCAGGAATCAAAGGAGTAGCTTCCTGTCTTCTCATCATAGTCCTTATCAAAGAAAGAGTCTCTGCTGGCTTGAGTCCTCTGACGACCACTGTCCCTTCTATGAGCCCAGCCTCTGTTCATCACAGGACAGAGCTCGGCTTCTAGGTTGCAGACTCCACTTGGCCCAGATACTGTCCCCAAGCCCAGCCCCTGCTTCTCTTACCTATTTCTCAGCTGTTTCCTTCTGTGAGTTTTAGCTCAATCCTCCAACCCTGATATGCAGAGGGTGGGGGAGGGGTGGGGCTGGCGTGGAGAAGGGTACTTTTTTTGTGTGGCAAGCTGGGAGCAGTCAAGTAGTCTGTGTGAGGCAGTTGCTTATCAGAACAAACAGATGGTATGCTTGGTATCCAAAGGAGGAGTGAACGCATCTTTTAGACCACACAGCTACTTAAAGAAAAGATTAGATTCTTTAGGTAAGAGTGAATCTCAGAGTGTAAGGCAAATGGATGTACCGACAATGCTCTGTGGGCCTCACACACAGGTGGCCCTCTGTATCTGCGGCTTCTACCTGGAGGAATCCAATCAGGTATGGATACTAGACATCTGAAGAAAAAACAAAACAAAACCACTGTGTATATTGAACACAAATAGATGTTTGTTTGTTTGTTTGTTTTTTCATCATTATCCCTTAAGCAATACAGTGCTGCTATTTGTATAGCATTCACGTTGTATTGGGTATTATCAATAATGTACAGATGGTTGAAAGGCACATAGAAGGACATGTATATGCCGCACCATTTTATGAAAGGGAAATTGACTTTCATCAGACACAGGGTTGGGTGTATACAGATGAGGGGTCCTGGATCCAATGGCCTAGATACACAAAGGGACAACTTAGATATAAAATGTCTTACCATAGTGTAGTCCTTTGCACTGGGACACAAAAGCCTGGAACTGGGTGCCCTCTGGCCTAGATCTGAAGCGCAGCGTGCCTAGCCAGGCTTTTCCTGACCCTCTTGGTCTTTTCACAGTTCTTCTGGCCTCCACGACTAAATTTAAAGGCATGGTTGTTTTTTTTTTTCCTCCATCTCCCTTCTTCCCGGTGGCTAGTGGGATTTCCAGCTTGCCTGTCCTGTTTCTGGTTTTGGCTTTTGGGGTTTTTTTTCTTGTTGTTTTGTTTTGTTTTCCCTTCTAACTTTAGTAAATAATGTTCTTGAGTTTCCTTCTGAGTCAATTTTTAAGTTATTTCTTTGAATGAGACCCAAAGAGAACTCGAATCTTCCAGAATGATCTGCAGGAGGCAAAGCAGAGGCTAGGTCAAATGAGGGAAGGACACTGAACTGAGAAGGGACAGGAGGACAACTGCTAAATGGCAGATGTGTGCCTGCCAAAGCCATTGAGAAAACTGTTAGCATGATGTAAATAGGACCATCATATCAGCTAGGACCTAGAACCTTCCAGGACAGATGGGACACGCCCTGGGTGGTAATACAAAAAGCAGAAGAGGGGCTGGAGAGATGGCTCAGCAGTTAAGAGCACTGACTGCTCTTCCAGAGGTCCTGAGTTCAATTCCCAGCAACCACATGGTGGCTCACAACCATCCACAATGAGATCTGGTGCCCTCTTCTGGTGTGCAATACATGCAGGCATAATACTGTATACATAATAAATATATTAAAAAAAAAAAAAAAAAGCAGAAGAGAATATTGAGAGATGTTGAACAGATAGGGGATTTCAGTATGGCTGGGATGTCCAGGGGTGGAAGGAGCTGTGAAAGCTGGGAAGGATTAAAGTAGGAAATGAGGGAAATCTGTTCAAGAAAATACCGTAAGAGGATACAGCTTAGTGGCAGAGCTTGCCTAGCATGCCAGTGGGCCTCAGTTCAATTCCCAGCACCAGAAAAAAGAAAGAAAGGAAGAAGGAAGGAAAGAAAGAAAGAAAGAAAGAAAGAAAGAGAGAGAGAAAAAAAAGAAAAAGAGAGAAAGAAAAAAAGAACAGAGAGATGAAACACTCCTCTGGTGGACAGGATCCTGCTGTGATTAAAGAAGCCTGCCTTAATGTCTGACAGGGCAGGTTCAGGCCTCAGGACCACATGGGAGAAGGAGAGAACAGACTCCTACAAGTTATCTTCTGACTTCCACACCTTTATGCACCCTCAAACCCCCCCCAACACACACAAATGAACACACAAAATTAGTAAATAAAACAATGCAACTATCAGGTGGGTGACTATTGTTTTAGACTCACCTCCTGCACTAGGACTCCAACAGACAGGGCTAAACCTCTGAATGGAGTCACAGGTCAAATCTCTTAAGTCCCCAAGCTGAAACAGTGGTGTTATCAAACATCCCCAGATAAATCAGCATTAGAGATAACAAATTTTCCAACTGGCCAGGCCATGTTCAACCAGCCTGACAATGAAGTTCCCCCAGCCTTTCACCTTTTCCCCCCTCTCAGACAGCATCTCAGTATTACAAAGACCAAGCTGACCTCAAACACATAATCAGCCTGGTGATCAATGGAATTACAGATGGGTACTATTGCACCCAGCCAGCTGCCTTAAATATCACAGTACAAAAGAAACCCTGAAGTTGCTCTGTGTTAACAGATCAGCTATTTTCCTTATGGAGAAAGTAACTTTGAAATGACTTTTTTTTTTTTTTTTTTTTTTTTTTTTAGGATATCTTCTGCCTGTTTTCTGTCCATAAATTAAAATTAACTTTGTTAAAAAAGATGATAAAAATAAATACCACAGCAGTCTGCCACATAGGAAGCTGAGAGAACATTCAGTGAGGTTTATTATAATGAAAGGACTTCAACACCATGCACCATGACAGGACCTCCGAGAGAGAGAGAAAGAGAGAGAGAGAGAGAGAGAGACTAGTTAGAAACAGTATAGTAGTATAAGGTGGTCTAAACATCAAGGGGCCTGAGATACTTCCTGCTAAAACCTGGGGTTTCATTAAGAAGGAGAGAGAGAGAGAGAGAGAGAGAGAGAGACAGACAGACAGACAGACAGACAGACAGACAGACAGACAGACAGATAGACAAAGACAGAGAGACAGAGACACACAGAGACACACAGAGAGACAGAGAGAGAGGGGGAGAGATAGATAGATAGATAGATAGATAGATAGATAGATAGATAGATAGA
>OU015744.1:111800798-111814151 GCA_907169655.1 Acomys percivali
ACACACACACACACACACACACACACACACACACACACACACACACAATCCATACATACAATAATAATAATAAACTTTAAAACATTTTATTTCTTAATGTTACATATGCTATGAACAGCGGCAACCACAAAGTTTACTTGGCATGTCCCATAGGTGATGGGTTATCTAGGCCCAGGCATCTTCCTTTGGCTAAGCCAGTAGGCTTCCCTCTTCTTCAGATGTCGAAGGCAGAGGCTGCAACAGGAAAGACCACAAAGCAACTGCTGTTTTGACTGTTAAATGTGTGGCTTATGGGAAATGTTGCATTCCCTGCAGCCCAGTTGTCATTTTGCAGGTTGCAGAACATGGGTGGCAGAGGGGGCGGGGCAACAGAAAGCCTGGAATATGCTACTTTCAAAATGAAAGTTGCTATGTGTGCTGGCCCAGACTGCCTGGCAGGCCTCTGGGGCTGGAATGGAAGCAAGAGCTAGCCCACCAATCTCAACAGTCTTTTGTTGTTACTTTTTATTGGTCTTCCTTAAGCACCTTCCACAACTTAGCAAGCATTTTTTGCTAGTTACAAATGTTATTGTCGCTTTCCAAACTTACCATCCAAAATATTTTCATAAGGATGGCAACTTTGTAAATCCCTTAATAACCCAAGTTTATGAGTCTCTGCTGGGAGTCAGGCTCTGAGAAACTGCTACTTCCTTTTAAATATTTTTAACACTTGAGGCATGCTCCCATGTATCACAGACTGGGTCCCAACCTCTCTGTGACCTCAAGGGTGGTGGCCTTGAACTTCTGATCCTCCTGCCTCCACTTCCTGAGTGCTGGAGTTAAAGCCTTTTGCCACCACACTGGGTTTGACCTGATGAGGGTCAAACACAGAGCCATGTATGAGTCAGAACAGGCACTGCCAATGCAAGTCATAACCTCAGCTCTTCTTTCTTACTTTTGAAAATTATATCCGTAGTTTTGCTTTGTATGCATCTTGGGATGAGAAGGATAACATTACAAGGGCAGAGGACCACTTGTGGGATGTTTTCTCCTCCCTCCACGTGGGTCCTATGGAGGAAACTCAGGTGGCCAGGCTTGGCGGCAGGCCTCTGTACCCATTGGGCCACGTCACTGCCACCCCAGTCATCTCTTTTCTCCAGCTAATTTCTTTTCACAGTGGGAGGTTCACTGTCCCTTTTCCTCCTCCTTTGGATCCTCATAGAAAGCTGAGCTTCTGGCTAGATACCTGCACTCCCTTCCCAGGACAGAGCCCAGAGAAGAGCAAGCTGGTGCTATGTTTATGTTTGCCCAGGAAATTGCACGCATGTGTTATTTCTTGAGTCCACGGCTCTGTCTTTCAGCCCTGCCCATATGGCCAACTGAATGCTCCATACGGCTAATGTGTTTTTCTTGCGCTTTGCATGTTTCTAGACTCGACTTCACTCCCCTTTCATCCATTTTATGGCTTGCTCTGTGCCTCTTAAAAACCCTTTCTGAGCTGAATCAGGGAACACCTACACAAATAGTTTTCTTTTGTTTCTCCACAGAAGTCGACTGAAAGCCTCCAGGGAAGTGGAATCCGTAGACCTTCCAAACTGCCACCTCATTAAAGGAATCGGTATGTATGGGAAGGAGTCTGCTGTTGTGGGTCAGTGCTGACTGGCAGTACTGTACATGCCCTTCCTGCCATTCAGCAATTACTAGTACATCTCATTCGATCAGCAGGTACCTCGCTGGCCCATCCCTTTTGATCTTAGCCTTCCTGTATTTCTTCTTTCTTAGGCTGATTAATTGTGTATGTGTTTATTGTTTGACTATTCTTTGGTTCCCTTAGGGACTTCTGTGAGTTGTGTTTGTGCTGCTGAAACTTTACAAGCCCCTAGAAGTCTGGGTTCTGATATCTTAGTGGTCAGCTAGTGGTGGGAATTTGGAAAGCTGGTATAGTCTACATCAGCGGGGACAGTATTGATCTTGCTCACTCTCCTGTCACCAGCATCTGCTCTTATCGCTGATCTATAATTGACACTACTATTTACTGGAAACAATGACTGTGGTGTGTTAGTTACTGTTCTGGTGCTGCGAAGAGACACCATGAGCAAGGCAACCTATAAGAGAAAGCATTTAATTGGGGCCTTGCTTATAATTTCAGATAGTTAGTCCATTATCATCACGGCCGGGCGTGCAGAAACAGGCAGGCAGGCATGTCACTGCAGCAGTAGCTGAGAGCTCACATCTGATCCACAATTTGCAGGCAGGAAAACTGGGCCTTCTTTTGCAACCTCAAAGCAAACCCCAAGGGACACACCTCATCCAACATGGCCACACCCACTCCAACAAAGCCACACCCGCCTAATCTTTCCCAACCGGCTTCTGTTATGGGAAGCCTTTCTCACTCAAACCCGAAGAAGCTGTGAACAGACTGACGGGAAAATAATTGGGGTGGGGGGTGGGGGGTGGGCCCTGACCTCTTGACTCTATTTAGGATGCACCCTGGGGCCTGAGTCTTAGCAGCAGCTTTTCCGAGCAACATGAGTCTGCAGCTGAATGAGTGAACGAGAGATCTGCACAGACTCTGAGGGTCCCCTCCACCTTCTCTGCAGTTTCCTTTAGGGCAGAGTCCCTGTCTTGTTGGTTTTTACCTTTGCCATCTACCAAAGTCCCCAGGACTACGTAGACTCTTAGCAGTTCCTGTTAACTTATCAATGCGTGATAGAAAGGCTGGCTTTTCTTAAAGGCAGCTCACGGTGTGATTAGAGACACATGTGAGAACACGCGTGTCCTCTTCCGGACCCGCTCACCCCTGCAGCATGAACAGGGACACAGCTTGGTCTTCATCTTAGTTCCTGATGTTGTTGACTTTGTCTTGAGACTGAAGGTTTTAGACTTTAGAACTCTTGGGCTCTTTCTTCAGAATACTCTAGGAGATGTGATATGGGAAGGAGTAGCCTTGTATCCCTCCCAGCATTTATAAGACAGCATGTGGCCATGGGAGAGACATTGGAGTTGTTGTTTTTTTTTTTAAGAAAATTAAAATATATATTACACATAAGTATCCTGCTCCTTATAGCCAGTAACATTGTTAAATAAAATTTGAATATTTTCGAACCAGAGTTTTTCCACTCCACTATGCTTTGACCACTTACGTTCACATAGTTACCTTCCTTTTTAACAGCCGTACCCTACTGTCCATGAAAAGTTCCTATGACCATTATATGTTCAAGTGCGGTCTAAAGTGGCAAATGACACACACTTCACTCATTCACAGAAATAGCCCTAGGGGTAAAACTTTTTTATTCCCCTCGCCCCCCGATATACTTAGTGCAAAGATGCACATGCCTGTTGTCACAGACAGCACCTTAAAGGGCTATTGTTCTTGCTTTATTCTCCTTATTCCTGGTGTGAGCGCTCTGTGAATTGGCAGACATCTCTTAGGTATGTACAGGTGCCTCTCTCTCTCTCTCTCTCTCTCTCTCTCTCTCTCTCTCTCTCTCTCTCTCCCCGTGTGTGTGTGTGTGTACACGTGTGTGTGTGTGTGTACACGTAGTCACAGGTGCATATGTGTGCAGGTGCACGTTAGGAGCATCCATGTGTGGAGGTGTGGAGGTGTGGAGGTACAGGACAACCTCAGCTAATGTTTCTTAGGTGCCACCCACCTTGCTTTCTTTATTTTGTTCTGAAACAGCATCTCTCATTTGCCTAGCCAGGAGCCAACTCTGGTCTTTCTGTTTGCAATGGCAGCACTTTATTAATGGAGCTGTCACCTTAGCCATACCTCAGTGTTTCTCTTATTGTTGTTGTTGTGTTGCCCTGACTACAGCCTGGAACTTACTGTATAGACCAGGCTGGCCTCAAACTGCTTGTTGTTTTGAATATTTTTATGTTCTATGATTTATTTATTAAATCTCCCTTTAATGCACATTTGGTATATTTTTTCCAATTACTTATTCATATAAATATATTAATCACTTCACAGCCCGATCCCAGCCCGTTCCCTCCTCTCTTCCCAGTTCCACCCTCACACCTCACCAGTTCCCACCGATCTTTCCTACAGAAGGGGAGGTCCCCAAGGGGTTCCAACCTACCCTGGTACCTCAAGTCCCAGCAGGACTATGTATACCCCTCCCACTGAGGCCAGACAAGGCAATCCAGCTAGGGGGAAGGGATTCAAAGGCAGGCAACAAAGTCAGGGAAAGCCTTTACTCCCCTTGTTAGGGAAGCCCTCTGATAACCACGCTGAACATCTGCTACATCTGTGTAGGGCATCTAGGTCCAGCCCGTGCGTGCTCTTTGTTGGTGATTCTGTCTCTGTGAGCTTCCATGGGCCCAGGTTAGTTTACTCTGTAGGCGTATTGTGAGGCTTTTTGTTTCTTTAAATTTTTAAAAGTTACATGTATAAAATGCTGAGTTTATAATTTTAACCATCTGAAGTGTAAAACGCAGTAATGAATTGAGGGGAGGGAGGAGGGGGGAAACTACAGTTGAGATGTAATATATGAGAGAGGAACAAATAAAAGGAAACCATATTAGAGATGCCTTATCTTGTGTGTTGGGCTAAGCTAGAACTCAGTGTGCAGCTCAGGCTGTTCCTGAATTTCCAGCAATCTAAGTTGCTGCTACCTCAGAAGCGCTGCTGTTACAAGAATGAGTTAGCATGTTGAGCTTTTGAGGCTAGAAAATAGTCTGTTGTAGAAGGTGCCACACTTATTTACCCATTGGGTTGCTAGTTACAATCTCCTACCTTATCATTTCCTATTCAAATTACAGAGCATTTCCCAGAGGAATCTCATCTTAATCGTGTTAATTTAGCAAAAGAATTCCACAGACTACCTCAGAATCAAAAAAGAGCCCCAGGTGTTTATTTTTATTGAGGTGCCTAATATTTTAAAACCAAAGGAATGTCAGGTGTAGAATAGCACACCCTGTTGTCAGGTCACAGGAAACAGTTTCTACATTCGCACAGTCTTCATCAGATTGCCCCAAATATCTCAAAATAGATAATGGCAGAAGTGAAGAATACCAAACTACAATCTGGATGCTGCCATGAGGGAGATTTATTTTTTGTTTTTTAATCTTTGAGGGTTTTTGTGTTTGTGTGTGTTTGTTTGAGGAGAAAGGAGAAGAGGAAGGAAACAAAAGAGAAGCAAAAAGAGGAAAAGAGATAGAAATGGGAAGAAGGAGAAAATAAGACAAATACTGAACTAAAGACCAAATCGGGGAGACTGGTAACTGACTGACCTTCCAACCTCCCCTCAGGGTAACAGTGCACAAGATTGCCATTGTACTCTTTATGCCCAATATATTATAGTGTTGCCTCTGTCTACAAAGTTATGCCACATTTGTAAATATTACATGAAATACATTAACACTCTTAAGAGCAGAGAGTACAGTGCAATATATTTTGTTAAAGCTGGCTGAACATAGATTATTTTTTTAAAAACATTAATTTTTAATATGCCATATATAAGTAGCAGAGCCTAGGAATGAAACACAAATGTAAAGGAATGCAACTAGCTGTCTCCTCCTTGGTATATAGGTGTACATAAGGGGCATCAAACAAAGCCTTGTTTGTTAATTACGTCAAACATATGGAGGTTTTGAGATGATTAATTTTTATTTTTTGAATAGTAACTGTTTATGTTTCCTTGGGGTACAGTATTATAACTTTATACATATATACAATCTGTAATAATTAAATTAAATGAATCAGATTACCATCTCCTCAGATACTATTACAACTAGGTGTTGAATGTCTTCAAGCTTTGCATTTTTCGTTATTTTTATTTATTTATTTTTCAAAATGTATTTATTATTATGTATGCAGAGCTCTGCCTGAATGTACCGGAGGAGGGTATCAGATCACATTATAGATGGCTGTGAGCCACCACGTGGTTGCTGGGAATTGAACTCATGACCTCTGGAAGAGCAGTCTGTGCTCTTAACCACTGAGCCATCTCTCCAGCCCCCTTTTCATTATTTTTAAGGGCCTGCTTAGTGAATATAGACAGCACTTACCCCACTGTTCCCTGGAACCTCAGCACAGCTTCCAACCAGTTTTTGGTACAAATTACTCAGCCTGCTCTTCCCCTGTCCCTGGTCTTCCTAACATCTGGGGACCTCTGTTATAGTCTCTATTTCTGTGTGACAAACTTTTTTTTCTTATTTTTTATTTTTTAGCTTCCACAACTGAGTAAGGACAGGTTTCCATACATTCTTCTGAGCCTGGCTGTTCTGACAATACAATAGTGTCCAGTTCTAGCCATATTACTGCAAATGCTTCTCTGTTTTTATTGTATAAAAGCGTTTTGTTTGTTTCTGGTTTGGGGGGGACAGCTGATGGCATAGCCCAGGTTGGCCTTGCCGTTGTTGGTTAGCTCAATCTGGCTTCTAACTCATGATTCCTTACCCCAGTCTCTTAAGTGTTGTGACTAGCAGCACGTAACCTCACGGTTGACTAAAGATTTTGCCCTTTTGTGTCTACTCATCCATGGGTAGACATCTTGATTGATTTTATGTCTTAGCTGCTGAAAATAGTGCTGCAATGAGCACAGCCATGCAGGTATTTCTTTTCTTTAATGACTTTATCTCCTTAGACAGCTACCCAATGGAGGGATCTTAGATCATAGGAAGTTTGGTTCAGTTTTATGAACCCCTGCACTCTTATTTACAATGACTATATTATTTATACTCTAGTTGCACGTATGCATGCACACACACACACACACACACACACACACACACACACACACTACCACCACCACCACCACCACCACCACCACTAGCACCAGGTAATATTTTTCCTCTTTTCCAAATCCTCACCAACATTTCTTAGTTTTTGGTCTTTATACTTTTGTCTTGTACTTCTCTAATAATATTCAATGTTTTCATTGTTCTTTGTGTGGCTTCTTTTGATAAATGCTTGTTTTGGGACATTTGCCCGTTTTTCAGTTGGCTTTTGTATTTTGGTATTTGGTTTGGTTTTGCTGTTGGCTTCTCTGCGTTCATAATGCATTCTGCCTATCAACCCCTTGTCAGACAAGCAGTCGATGCACAGGCTCCGCTGCCCTGTCCTTTCGTTTTTTTCTCTTCACTGCTGGTGGTTTTCTTAAAACGTAGTGGTCATCCTTGCTGTAGCGTTTGCATGTCTGTGAATAGATCCTTCACAGACAAACTGTTGTTTTTAGGGAATGTTCCAAGTTTTGGTAGTCATCAGTGAATTACCGTCAAGTTGACAAGACTGTTAATGCCACCTACTTATAACCACACTAAGTCTAAACAGCAAAACTTGCGCTTGAGTGAAAGCAAATTATCTGGCTTACCAAAGAGTTTCTCTGCAGATCAGCTGCTGGCCCCTAGTCTTTATATCTTCCTCATGTGTTTTGCCCCCTTTCTTCATTGGTGTGTTTTCTATTTTCCTGGTCCTAGCTCCTCCTGTGGGCCTTCTCCTTCTTACTGACCTCCAGCCATTTAAGAGGTGCACCCAGACTCAGGCTCCCAAGCCAGACTGACTTGATTTCTGTGTTTTAATGGAGCCACTTCTAGAGCTGAAGGTTTTGTGGAGTCTCAAGCAATCCAGCAATTTACTCTACCCTGCCTCCTGGCAGGAAATTAGAAAGAGCTTCGGACCTGACGTGGCCAGAGCCAAGAGACGGCTTTGAAGGGTGTGAGACAAGAGTGGGAGGCCAGGTCACTGAACTCTTTGGTTACTTTTGCTATTGAGTTAATAATTGTCATATTATTAAACGGCCCTTGGCTCTGTGAAGACCACCTTCTGTGGTTTCCAGTCTCAGGGAAGACAATAGGGCACAATCAGACACATTACTGGACAAACTGCCGAATGTGTTCCCGTTACAGCTCACTGGGATGGAGCGTGCCTCTGAGGAAAACAAGCCTCGTAGCATTTGTATTCTGAACAGGCGTCTGTCTGTGTTTGTGACCTTTATGTTGTGATGTGTGTTAGCTGCTGTCTGGAATTGGAGAGAGGGAGGGAATATGTCACCTATGCCCCCCTCTCCTGAAGTGTTTAATGCCTCTGAGGCTCTTCAGCAGCCAGCAGAGCGGGGCAGATGGGTGATTAGAAGCACATTTGGGATACATTTTTAGATCTAATTACAATTGTGCTTTTTTTCCCATTCTGTTTTGCTTTTGCCCTGTGCTTAAAACACACCATATGAACATTTGTTGAGTGCCATGCTAGCAATCTCTAGTGGTTAATAAAACTTGTGGATATAAATATTGACAGCAGTTGCTTGTCCAATGGTCTCTGATTACAAGAAATAATCGTCCTTGTAATCATGTTGGATGAACCAACATCCCCACATACACAAAATCACTTTTCCTGGTAGGCACAGGATAAGGATGAACTATTTGGGGCAAAGCTGAGCACTTGACACGTGACACTAATGTGTTCAAGAGTGGAGACTCCTTCCTGCTAGTGCTCTGCTCCCTCCACAAAAATATTCTCTCTGTGTGTGTCTCTGTCTGTCTCTCTGTCTGTCTGTCTGTCTGTCTCTCTAACACACACACATGCGCATGCACATGCACACACTACAGTGCTACCTTTATTACCCCTGGAAATGAACTCTTGTTAACTTTTAAGTATTTTCATATTATAATGTCTTTCTGGCTTAATCAGTAATAGGTGTTAACTACATAGCATACAAGATGCATCTTTTCTGTGAAGAAAATCAGTTTACTACTCATTGCACTATTAAATTCCTCCTGGTCTATATTATAGGCAAGCTTTCACATCCTGACAGTTTAGGTCAATACCAGCATCTGCATAATAAAAAAGTATGATGCCAAGTATTGGCTAGGTTGAGCTTAGCTTAAGATTCAAAACAATTTTATTTTCCAAGTTCTAGGCATTCAGAGTTATGGACTAAGACAAAGTTTTTAATTTCTCAGTTGCTCTCTTCCCACCTGCCCTGCCCCCATGCTGAGTTAGATTTGGATTTAGAGCTTTTACCATTTACTCTACAATCTACCTGTGCAAAAACCAAACAAGCAAGCCCAAACCCATGTGATACAGACTGGTATTTCCTTTTTTTCTTTCTATGACACATAAGAATGTGAGGCCCAAAGAGTTCAAATAACTTGTAAATTATTTTTCAATGTAGTATCCTTTTTTTTTTTAGAGAGATTGACATATGTGGCAGAGTAATGCATCAAAAATTTAGAAAGAGGTAAGGTGTGGTAGTTTAGGCCTGTAAGCCTAAAACTTGGGAGGCAGCGGCAAAAGGAACACCATGAATTCAAGGCCACCTTGGTCTATTTTGAGAATTTCAGATTAATTGGAGCTAACAAAGTTTGTTTTGATTTTTCTATCATGTGCTAGTCTAGTCAAAGGTTGAGAGTGGTCATATGACTGCTTTTCATGTTGTCATTCAGGAGCAAAGGTTAATGAAGTAATAAAACACTGTCTCCAACATATT
Organism: Acomys percivali; assembly: GCA_907169655.1. Taxonomy (NCBI): domain Eukaryota; kingdom Metazoa; phylum Chordata; class Mammalia; order Rodentia; family Muridae; genus Acomys; species Acomys percivali. The sequence continues at coordinate 111,810,209 of OU015744.1, forward strand.
GCTCCCATTCTTGTTCAAGATTACAACCTCACCTGTTGCCATTTTGATGCAGGATAAGATGGGAAAGAATGTGCTTTTTTTTTTTTTTTATCTTATTTTGTCCAGTAGTTGTATATATCTTTTATCCACATGTCCCACTGACCTGAACTTATACACGTGGTCATCATTGTCAGCAAGAAATTGTGGCAGCTGTGTTGCTATGTGTCTGTTGCTAAGAAGAAAGCAAGAAAGTTTAAGGACCGTTAAGCCACTGGCCTTCCATGATACAGATAATAGATATTTTCTGCAACAACGAGAAACAGGGGAGTGTAAAACCTGGGAACAGCTGGCCTTCTCTGAGGCAGATGTACAGGGGTCAAAAGCAGGTGTGCTGAATAAGAAGACTTTCTAGAGAAAGGGTGTTAAAGAAAGGGTCAAGCTTTGAATTGATGACGATTTTAGTGAAAGCTACTGAAGCAAAAAATCTGGGGAGAAAACCCCAACTTTGGAATTGTCCATGACTGAATTGACAAAGTGAAATGTATCTATTATCCATCCATCCATCCATCCATCCACCTATCCGTTCATTCATTGTTAACTTATCACTGTGTGGAAGTCAGAGGACAACTTTGGGGAGTAGGTTCTCTAGGTACCACGACTCAGACTCAGATGGTTGGGCTGCGTGACAAGCTCTATCCACCGAGCTATCTTGTTGCCCAAGTGTGGAGTTTCTAGGGAGAACCAGGCTACGGGTCTAACAGAAAGTTCATTAAACAATAGCCTGATACTTATAGGTCAGATCAAAAGACTCTAAGCTCACTTTCTCAGACAGAGACTGATTGATTGATTGATTGATTGATTGATTGATTGGTTTGCAACTTTCTTAACTTCCCAAAGGCTTTTTCCCTTTTATATATAAAGTATGAGAAAACAATACTACTCAGTGTTCTGAAAATATGAAAATTACTTACAAATAGCTCATAGTTTCTAAGCACTGGATTACATTAGCAGCTACTGTTGCTGATATTGCTATTGAATTAGAAGAGGGAGAAGGCTTCTTCCTGCAGAAATGAGTGCACTTGCAGTCATCATTGAAGGCATGATGGGAGATGATAAAAAGCCTGCTGTGATATTAGCTATAGACATGAACATGGGCAAGTAGGTCTTGAAAACATTTCAAAATAAGCAAGACACAAAATTCAATTTCCTCACTAGAGTTTGGGCTATAGGATTAAATGGGAGGGGGGGGAAGAAAAGGTCTAATGTGGCTGAAATGAAGTATCTTTTACAGTCGTTTTCTTAGTTATTAATACATTACTCTTATTTGTAGAAAATTATATCCTTATCTTATGAGTTATCTGTTCATTTACTTATGCATACATTTAGCATTAGGCTTGGTGATTGAACACAGGCCCGCACAACCAAGCATGAATTCCCTTACAAAGATATACCTGCAGCCTGTAGAAAATGTCAAAAGCAGAAAGAGGAAAAGTAAAAATCATTCACCATTTCCCCATCCAGAAACAGTGGCTTGCTATTGCTGCCCTTTTTATATGTATGAGTGTGCGCATGCTGAATTTCAATGTTCTTAAATGGTTGTGGGGAGGGGGCGGGGTAAAAAATCAGTTAACTGAGTTTCTTACTACATGGAGTCAGAAAACGATACCTGGACAGGCATTGTGTCTATGTGTGTGAACGTAGGTGTAGACCTGTGGCCAATGATAACTAACTGCTAAACTCCTAAACTTATTTAAACACTGTTGAGGTTTTTTTCCAGCTCAAGCATGGACCTCATAGACAATAGTGAGTGGTAATGTAGCATCCAGTGTCAAAGCTGAACATACCATGGTTTCGTAGATGATGATGATGACATAGCATCTGATGTCAAAATCTGAACATACTACGATGTCTGGTAATTCTTAAACATCTGGAGCTCAGCACAGACCCTTTCATGGATTGCCTATAAACCAAGGGCTCTTGTCACAGAAAAGGTCTGCTCTGTATATATTCAAGGCATTTTTCAGTGCATAGAACTTCAGAGGGTTCAAGGGTTCCCTGAAGCTTATCTGTGGGGACCCAGGAGCCCCTGAAGCTTATCTGTGGGGACCCAGGGGCCCTCCCCACCATTAGAATATGCTTCTTTATATATGTCTTCCTTCTAAGGACCTGGTAAAAGGGCTACTGCTATAAACTTCCCTGTGTTCTTAATTATGCTTTGCTTTTTCTGTTCTATGGTAGAGTAAGAGATTGGGAGGCGGGTGGGGGGACCACCCACAGGCAGAGTCATGAATCAAGACCAAATGATGACATAAGTGCTTTTTGGTTTTGACAGAATAGAAATATTCTCAGCCATAACCTTTGGAGTGGTCTTAAGGAGGAAGATTGGATCTCGTTGACTGAAAGAATGTGTCATGATTTGGCTTAATATAAGCCATTTTTATCCTTTCCTTGGATTTGGATCTCTATTATCTGTCTGTGAAATGTGTACAGTGAGGCCGTGGGGAAAGTCTTTCGCCTAATTATTTGCTATGCTGTATGGAGGGTACTGCGGACAATCAATAACAATCAATAGTAATTGTAGCTTGGCCCGGAGACTGGAGTCAGAAGCTACAGTGGGCATAGGTCCACGGTACTTTTCCTTAATTTTCTTTTGTTAGTTTTCCTATAATTTTAAGATAAATTTGGAAGCTTTGTTTGCTTATGAGAACAAATAGCCACTGTTTCTTTTCCTTTTGGGGGAAGGGAATATGTAATCCCAGGTGTCTTCTCTCTGTTAATGAGAAAAATGTCTTTTTGCTTCAGACTGAATGGGCAGGGAGGAAGACGGGTGATTTGCATGGTTAAATGATTGCGGGCCCTTCCTTGTGGAAGTAATATTCCCCTGTTGTCAATTACTTCTATACAGACATCTGGATGTTTACCCTAGAAGTGTGCAGATGTCAACTTGTTTCTGTATCATGCTTGGAAATGTGGCGATAACTTGACTTTGATTTGAGTAAACATAAAATATCTAGCATTTAAAGTCAGAAGTTCACTGTAGGAAAGGGTTTAGACTGACGTTTATTAAAAACAACGGTGCCTTGAAAGAGAAATTAGATCCATCCCTAAAGAAATAGACAGGCAGATAAACAAAGCTACCGTTATGCTATCTTAAACCAATAGCAGAGTCTGATAATGACATTTATTTACTGCTTGAACTTTCAGAAACTGGCGCTGAAGACATTGACATCCTTCCCAATGGCCTGGCTTTCTTTAGTGTGGTAAGTACTGTCTTCTCTTCCCATGGGCAGTACGGCACAGGCAGGACCATCTGTTTAAGCTCATAGAGCAGAAGCAGATTTTTAAATTCCTCACCTCTCAAAGTAAATTCTGTGAAGAAGACAGATTAGGATAGGTTGGAAAATGTCCTTAAATTTTTCTGAGTACAGTGACGAAGAGTTTGCTAACTGATTACCTTTTCTTTCCCAGTTTGCATAGAACTAGAATGGTCCAGTTCAAATTGTCTTGTAAGATGTTATTTAAAAAGATACCTGAGGCCTGGAGAGAAGGCTCAGTTGGTATGGTGATCATTTTGCATGGGACCTGGGTTTCCATTCTCTGAGCCACCCCCCAGCCTCCCCAGTCCAAAAGCAGAAACAAAAGAGCACACAGCAGGGGATGCTGGTAGTCACAGAACTAGAGAGGGTCACAGGCCAATGAACCATGAGTTCACTGAGAGGTCCTTCTCCCCCCAAAAAATAAAGTAGTGAGATCTGGAAGGATGGCTCAACAGGTAAAAGCTCCTGTCTCCAAGCCTGATGACACGAGGTGAGTTTAAGCACAGGAACCTACACAATAGAAAGAGAAAACTCACTTTCACAAGTTGTCCTCTGACCCTTATCCCTGTGCGCCCCCATCCTCCCTCTCCCTCTCCCTTTCCCTCTCCCTCCCTCTCCCTCTCTCCCTCTCCCTCTCTCTCTCTCCC
>OU015744.1:111817750-111834999 GCA_907169655.1 Acomys percivali
ACACACAGGAAGAGGACAATGACCTAGTGAACAAGCCTGTGTTCTTCCTACCAACTGCTTGTTCACGTGTCTCCTAAGCTGCATTTTAAAATGTCTAGCAGTTAACAACGAAAAGAATGCTTAGATATCCTGACCTTTTCATTAGACCTGTGAATACTGCATTAAAAAAAAAATTCTCTATCTCAAAATGAGCCCATGAACACATTATGTACGAATTCTGTATATAGACTGGGGAACCACTCTTTCTTAAAAGTCAGGACCCGTGATCAGAACTAACAGCAGGTCAATGGGATTGGGAAGGACCAGCAAGAAGAATAATCTGTTAGGCTGTTGAACAGCTTGTGCCTTCAACCTTCCCGTGCCTGTAGTGTCACTGCCTGCCCACTGCCCACGGGTCCTGTGTATATATCGTAAAGTGACTCTGCGCTCTTTCCGTCCTTTAGATGATACAGTTTACCTCTTTGTTGTGAACCACCCAGAATTCAAGAATACAGTGGAGATTTTTAAATTTGAAGAAGAAGAAAATTCTCTGTTGCACCTGAAAACAATTAAACATGAGCTCCTTCCAAGGTACTTTCCTCTTTGATCTCATTTGCCGGCTTAACTCTGGCATTTCTATATAGGGGTGTGTGTGTGTGTGTGTGTGTGTGTGTGTGTGTGTGTGTGTGTGTGTGTGTGTGTGTGTATGATTTCATGTAGCTCAGGGAAACCATGGCCAATAGTTTCTTGGTTTCATGACCAACACTTTCCAATAATTAGTCTTCTGAATGAACTCTCTTGAGAAATGATGAAACAGAAGACTTAAGGGTGATACTCCTCAGGCCCAGTCTGAGACCAAAAGATAAAGCCTACCATTTTTTTATGGCCATCACAGTCACTTCAAATACCTGGCCATCCCTGGAGGAGTAGCTTGTCTTTTGTGGGGCTCACGGGCGGGCTTTATACAAAGCACACTCATGCTGTCTGTTGAGCTGGGGCCTGCTCCCCCTGCAGAATTGAGCATCCAGGCTGCAAGAGGACCACTACTACAGAAATGACAGCAGCAATAGACAGTGTCACTAAAGGAGACTCAGAGACCCCTCCCAGCTCAGCTTGCACTAGCTTCCTGCTCTACGTCTAAACTTGATAGATGTTTTTTCATCTTTACTTCCCCATCTAGATTATAAGCATGCAATGCCCAATCATCCTTCCCCAAAGTGCACTTCATAATAAACAGGGGCATGACTACCAGTCAGGCAGTCTGAATTGTGGAGCTTTTTCAGGAGGAAAAAAAAAAAAAAAAAGAAGCCTTCCTTGTAGCTCTGAATTTTTCATTTGACAGAGAAGAAAGCAGCTCTTTCAGAAATTTTTGCATAAGATAATTGGAATTTCAATTTAATAACGCCTTTGCCTAACTGGTTGGAAACGGTAATTGTTTTTAGCATATCAATCTCTCACTGGAGGCACTGTTCTTGGACCATTCCATCGCTTGTCTCTCTGCACGTGTTTATTGAATGCCTGTTCACTCCCAGCTTGGCAGCTTTGTGAGGCAGGTAGAAATTGAGCAGTCAACCTTAGTTTGACTAATGACTAAGCAAAGGAACTCAGGAAAGTCCCAGCATCAGAATAAATGAGGGTAGGATAAATGTGACTGACAGACTAGTCACGGTGTGGCCTCCTGCAGTTTCACACCCGAGCAGCTCTGTCTTTATAGGTGGCTGTTGAATCCTGTAATGCCTGTGTCAGAAGACATGCCTTTAGCTGGGCATGATGACACACACCTGTAATAGCAGGACTTGGGTGGTAGAGACCAAGAAATGAGGGATTCAATGTCCTCTTCAGCTATGCAGTCAATTCCAAGCCAGCCTGGCCTACCGGAGACCCTGTGTCAAAAAATAAAAAAATAAAAATAAAAATAAATTTTAAAAGATGATGATAATAAAAGAATGCTTCCCCACCCCCACCCCCCCAGAGATAAGGTCTCATTGTGTAGCCTTGGTTGAGCTTGAAGTCAAGTTCCTCCTTCCTCTACTTCCCAAGTTCTGGAATTACGTGTGTGTGCCACTGCACCTGGCTAGATCTCTTCCCTTCCATAAGGGATCCTGCCATGATTGGTAAAGGCCTTGCCTTCTGATTGCCTGGTACTGTATGTAACTGCCTAAGGCTCTGGATTGTCATGTGATCAATAGCTTTTCTTTACTGGGTGGGGGGTGAGGTGTGGGGGGGGCTCCCCCAAATTTAAAATCCCTGCTATGTAAAGCTTGGGAACACTCATTTGATCTTCTACACAGAGACATTAAGGCTCTTGGCTTCCTCTGCCGTGGTCATTTTCTCTTCCAGTGTGAATGACATCCTAGCTGTTGGGCCGGCCCACTTCTATGCCACCAACGACCACTACTTCTCCGATCCTTTCTTAAAGTATTTGGAGACATATTTGAACCTGCACTGGGCAAATGTTGTTTACTACAGTCCCGAAGAAGTGAAGCTGGTGGCAGAAGGATTCGATTCAGCCAATGGGATCAATATTTCACCTGACAAAAGGTATACAGCCCCCCTCCCCCCCACATACTATGTCCACGTCTAAGTAAATTGTCCTGATAAACAAATCCCTTCCGTTTCAATGCATCGTTTTTCATTTTATGTATAACAACATGGATTGCATATTAAATAACACCTCAGTAGAATGAGTTGATGTTTTAAATATAAGACAACAAGGAAAAATAACAGGTTTTTAAACTCCTCCTTCCAAAAATTTTTAAATTATTCATTAATGCCATTCTATTGACTATATTATTCCCTCATAAGGGTGATTTTAGACTGGTTGAGGATTTCTCTGTTGATGTATACATAATTTGCTTTTTTTTTTTTTTTTCTGTACCAAAACCACTTCAGGCTTCTCATTTACCATAATAAATCCTGTTACTATTTTAAAGTAAACGCCACCCCCACCCCCCCAGGCCAGCATTAAGGATTTTGGACTTAAACAGAATGGGTTAAAATCCCAGGAAAGATACCAGTTGCTTCTTTGAGAGTCTCACTTATTTGAATATTTACATGAAATTTCTGTAGAATGAACCCCTATGAATAGACCTCATGTGAATCTTTTCCATGTTAGCCTTAATATATGTTGCCAAATTGTTTGCCAAAAAAAAAAAAAAAAAAAAAAAACCTCTTCTTATTTTTATGTACACAATCACAACTTAGAAGAAAAGGTTTTAAATTCTTAGGTTTTGTTTTTTTTTTTCTGCCTTACCGCACTGAACAAGCAAAACTACCAAAGATATTGTAGTTGTGAATTTGGCAATCAAGTGTTCTCGTCTTGGGATGTACTTACTACTTTCCTTTTCAGTGAAGAAAACAAATATAGATCACTCAAACCGTCTCTAGCTGGCCCAGTCTGCTCTATCCAGTCGATTCTCCATTTTCTGTGTCCATTGCAGTTTGCTTTCAAACCACCTCCATCTTTTGTAGTCTGGCTACTGTGGTCCTCCTGTGACTGATTACGCCATCCCAATCTCTGGCTGCAAGTGTCCACTACGGCACCGGCTGGAAAGAACCTACCCACTCAGCTGGACTCAACCAGCCATTTATCCTCAAGCTGCTTCTTTATTTGAAGTGCTCAGTAGAGTCCAGGTCAATCAGACCAAAGAAGGAAAAGGTTGTCGATATTGCTCTAATAGAGTAGTCTCACCCTCTTTTCTGATCCCACGCTTCTCATAGGACAAGAGCTCTTTACCTTGCTGATGCCCCTCTGTAGCTCACGCCCCTCTGCCTTGGCTGACTTGCTTTCAGAAGGAGCTTCATCATCTTCTTGTCCTTGTACAAGTGTCCTCTCCTTTGGAGGCCTTTCTACACGCTGACATCTCTTCAGTCTCTAGACTTGAACTCGTTCTCATGGTGCTGGTATTGGTACTGACTTGGGTACTGCATGTGCACAGACCAGTTTGAATTTGCCAGGGTGTTGGAAATGTTTGAAGAGCAAAGTTGGGTCCCTTCCCTGTGTGTCTTTTCCACAATCTGGTATTTTGGCCTCATGCAGGAAGACTGCCCAGTGGGGCAGCTGCTATGGAATACTGGGTTCCAATTTCATGAATTACCCTCACTCACTGCTCTGTAGGTATAGACATGCAGCTCTGGATAAATAATTATCATAATATTAAGACTGTATTAATATTTTATTAAACATTAATATATTAAGAAACATTTAAAGTATTTCAGGCCATATAATTCTATATGGACATAATAAAAATAGTAAATTATATGCTATAAGGCCAAAAGCTTGTTTTATATAATAAAACCAAGCTTTTTTGCTATTTCAGTAGCAAATATTGTGACTTTTATATTTAATTGATATCTTTTACAACCCCCTTGAAAACATATTTAGTAACTCCATGATTGTTGAAGCACTGCTGAGTTGATTTTGAAGGCTTATTATTCCTTTTAAATAAAAGTTGACCTTTGTCAAACAGTCCTCCAGGGGCATCCCTGTGAACTTCTAAACAGGTTTCAGGACTTTCTCTTTTCTGCTGTATTAAGCCGTCTTTGTTGGCAGAGAGCGCTAACCACCGTCTTTTCTGAACAGGTATGTCTATGTTGCTGACATACTGGCTCATGAAATCCGTGTCTTGGAAAAACAACCTAATATGAATTTAACTGAATTAAAGGTAAATACTTAATTTTCTGTGTGGATGCTAATTGATTGTTCTTTGCAATATTATAGTGTGGCTAACTATAAGACTATCACACTGAAAACACAACATGGGTCCAGACAGGGCAGCCAGTCTATATTCTTAGATATCACCCATCCAATAAGACAGCATTCATAAGTAGGATGGACAGTGGTTGCAGCCAGCAGTGTATTGAGTGATATTGGCATCAGGTTTAGGACTGTTCTGTGATATACTGATGACATCTAATAAATCCAAATAAGACTTTTCACAATTGAAAAAAGTTGAGTTTCAAATGAAGATTTATGAACATTCATTTTTTCAATAATAAATGAAGCTAGAAATTGAGTTGCCCACCATTATTATTTTCTGCCAACAGAGCATATATTTTAGGTTGATTAAGAATTTCCTATCTTGCCTTGATGGACTTCCTTAAGCTAACAGCTCATTGTGCATCTTTTAAAACAAAAGCAGTTCATTATTATTATCATTTGGACAGATGGATTAGACCCTAGTTTTCTTATTTTCAGAGAAGGTGAAGAATGGCCTCAAGCCAGTTCATTAAATTTATTTTAAGCGATATCGGTGTTAAAAGGGCAGGTGCGGGGAGGTGTAGTGTCCCCACATGCACAGGAGCAGGAAAGGTTAGCTCTAAATTATTTAATCAGGTTGCTTGCATCATTTAGACATTGATGTTATTTCTTTGTAAGGTTCTGCAGTTGAGCACGCTTGTAGACAATTTATCTATTGATCCTTCCTCGGGCGACATCTGGGTTGGCTGTCACCCTAACGGCCAGAAGCTCTTCGTGTATGACCCGAACCACCCTCCCTCATCAGAGGTTTTTATATTTTGAGTTTTTCAACCTTAATTATTCAAGTCCTTTGAACTAATAATGGAATAAACTGTCACAAGGATGATTTGTTAGTTCTTTTAAACCGATAATACAATAAACCTGTGAGGTAGTTTTGTAATTGCTTTAAGCCAATAATTGGCAGAATGTTACATTGTTCAAATGCGTTGAGAAAAGTAATCTTTTGATGTATTAAATTATGGTGGGGACTAGTCAAAAGTAATTTTTATAATGACACAGGTCCTGTTCATGTGGAATTCTGGCAATTTTAAAAATTCCTGGTTTATTGTCAACTCACCACATGACAGGAGTTTTGTACCTGGTGAAGTAGAGTCGAAGCAGGCATAGTGTTGGGAGCCCATTGCTATTAATGTTCAATTGCTGTAATCACACAAAATCCTGTGCTGCCATGGCTTGACAAGGTGCTTTAAAAAGTCCTTTCTTTGAAGGCTGGAGAAAGTACTTTTATTTAAGCATTAAGGTAACTGCTGTTTACAGCAGCATGCCTTCTTAATCTTGTGTGGTTGGAGAAGACAGGGGATTATTGGTGCTTGGGTGTGAGATTCCTTAGTAATACTTTGTATCTCCCTGGATAGGTTCTTCGAATCCAGAACATTCTATCCGAGAAGCCATCAGTGACTACAGTGTATATCAACAACGGGTCTGTCCTCCAGGGAAGTTCGGTGGCGACCATATACGATAGGAAACTTCTCGTAGGAACTTTATACCAGAAAGCCTTGTACTGTGAACTCTAAATTCTATATTTGGCACACAAGTGCAATAAGTTGTAATAAAATAACCTTTTGATGAATTGCTAATCCTGAGGAAGTTTTACCCAACAGTACTGACCTGGGATTGTACCACATACATAATTCGGGTTTATCTCAATAAGGAAAGGCCCCACAATTCTGATGCACTTTAGGCAGCCAAAGAAAATAAACATTATTGTTGGGTTTTGGCACTGTTTCTTTTTTAATGCCAACCCAGGAAGAGAGAAGAAAGCTGCTTTTCCACGAAGTGAGTGCCTTTTGCACAGAGGGGCTTCCCCTCCGTGCCTCCACCATGTACAAGTCCACTGAGATGGAGCGAGTTATGTCCACTGATCCCCGTGCTGTGACCGCTGTGTGTGTGTGTTCAGGACTACTCAAAGATAACATTTCGATGTCTTGTACTTCCAGCTTTGTTTACCGTGTTAAAGACTAACGTGGGTTTTTCTCAATTAAAATGTTATTATAAATTACCATTGTCACTTAGCAAAGCCTTTTGCTTCACTCCCCACCCCCACCCCCATCTTCCGTCGTCCTCATTATCATTAGGACACTTGGCCGTTAGTTACCAAATGGCCAACAATTGGGAAATACTGCGCTCATTGTTTCACTTAATCTTAATTGCAGCCTGGAGGGAGTAGAGGTCGATACTGTACCGTGGTTAACATTTCACAACGGGTCAAGGTCACACACCTCCTAAGGGTGAATATCAATCTGTTTCTAATGCCAGACCCTATGCCATTACATGAAGCTACTGCCATAGAACCATCATTTCATGGTAATCCTCTCCCTGTTGTAAATAGTGGGTTCTGTTGTGGGTTTTTTTGTTTTGTTTTGTTTTTGTTTTTTGTTTTGTTGTTGTTGTTGTTTTGGTTTTGTTTTGTTGTTGTTGTTTTGGTCTGTTTGTTTTTGTTTTTGTTTTCCCAAGATACCAATTTGAGTTCTCTGTTTTGTTGAATGATTTAATGGCTTTAAAATGGAAGTTGCAGAAGAAGTATTCTTAAACTTGGGCTCTGGTTCATTTAGCTTGTATTAGTGTTTTTTTTTTCTTTCTTTCTTTTTTACTGTTACTTATTATTTTCGAATTTTCAATTTATTCTTTTAAGAAAGAATTGGGTGATGAATTTCAGGACCAAGGAAATTAATGCTTCTCGCTGCTTCCATTAACCAAGGGGAAAATGTTAGGTAGTAGATGATAAGGCAATGATACTCTTTACCTAAGGATACAGTTGAGGAAAGAGTGTTTTCAGGTTGGGAGATGCTAACCGTGGCAATCTATCTAAAAAGACACATTCCTAAGGAATGCCAGAGTACAACAGGCATCAAGTAACATTGCTTTTCATTACATTTGTTAAAAGTTTCATTTATGCAAAAGGGAGTATATGTTAATAAGCACATGCCTTGCTTATTTTAGGCAAGCAAGAAAGGTTTTAGTAAACCCTGATTTGAGGTATCAATGAGTATGAGAGACTGCCATATCAAACAGTAAATATAATATGTATTATTTATGATGACCTTATGATCATTTGCTGAGGGAATGATTTGGTCATTTAGTCATCACTGCTCAAAACAACAGACACTGCAGTTGGATTTGCACTACTATCTCTCTCTCTCTCTCTCTCTCTCTCTCCTTCCCTCCCTCCCTCCCCTCCTATGTGTGTGTGTGTGCGTGTGCGTGTGCGTGTGCGTGTGCGTGTGTGTGTGTGTGTGTGTGTGTATACGTGCGCGCGTGTGTGTATATGTGTGTGTCTGTTTTATGTTTTGCAGTATTAGAGATCACACCCAAGGCCTCATGTATGCTAGGCAAGTGCTCCAATAGTGAGCCGTGCTCCGTCAGTGAGCTGTGCTCCCAGATCTGTAATTCTTAATAGAGCTTGATAGCTCAAGGAATTGTACCTCAGAGCAGAAAGCAAAATAAAAGTTTAGACTTTCAACATACGGAGAGGATGGAGCTATTGCTCTCCTCAAATCCCCTAGCTTCGCTTAAAAACAAAAGTCTCAGGACCTCTGGAAGAGCAGTCAGTGCTCTTAACCTCTAAGCAATCTCTCCAGCCCCCTCAGTCACAGTCATAGGGGAGGGGAGTAAGGGGAAAATGGGAGGGAGGGAGGAATGGGAGGATACAAGGGATGGGATAACAATTGAGATGTAATATGAATAAATTAATAAAATATATTTAAAAACAAAAAACAAAAGTAAAATGCAGCATCTCACTAGAGTGTCTAGCCCTGGCCTGGCTTCAAGCACTCAGTCCTCCTGTCCCAACCTCCTGAGCACTCAGATGATTTCTCCAAGGTGATGCTACAAAGCATTAACACTGAAAAACACACAGCTCCCAGGAATATTTCTGTAGGTGACACCTCTGGTGAATTGGTCATGAAAATTGTTGTCCTACTTACTTTTGTGGGGGTTGGACCACTAAGTCTTCAGAACTTTTCACATAAGGGGCCCTACACTCTACCCTCAGATTCTGCTAAAGGCTATGTAATCATATGTATCGTGAAGGGTCATAAAGACAGGTCCATGCATTGACTACTGATGTTCTTTCTTCTAAGTGGCTTTCACTTGCTTTTTTTTTTTTTTTTTTTTTTTTTATCCTATAAGCATCTTCATGTCCTAGCCTCAGGGAGGTAGGTTCAAGACCTGGGTCTGCCTTTTTTCTGTTTGACTCACTTGAGAATAATCTCTTGAAAGACTTAAGAGATTGGCATGCTGTGTGCTGGGCAAAATGAGCATTGCCTAGTACCAACATATTTCTTGGGAGAGAAGTAACATTTTTCTCGAACCTAGGGATTCTGCAAGAGTAGTAAGTGTTGTTTACTGCTGCTGAGCCATCTGCCCATCACTCAATATTTTATTTAGGTGTCCTATAGGTCAAGGGATACCTTCTTCTTGATAGTCTTAGTCCTATAAAAACCTTCATTTCAAAAAAGGCTCTTTTTTTTTTTCTCTGAATTCTCTTGTTATTACCTCCTGTTAGTAGATAAAAATAGATGATGCTTGAAGGTGCAGTGTTCTCTAAACTCCGCAAGTATCCCAACATCTTCCGATGCTCCAATACCGTCGCTTATCTGAGAGGAAAGTGTGCTCTTTACCAGAAGGACCACGGGAAAGAAGAGCAAGAATTTCCCATGCTCCCTTTACTTCATTGTGCTCATCCTCTCTGTTGCCAGACAGATGCTTTTGGGTGCTCACCGGCTCCAGCACACTGAAGACACAGTCTAGAGCTCCACTTCCCGGAGCAGGATGAGTCAAAAAGCTTGGCTCTCAGTATTTTCTCTCATTTGGGGTGTTTCAGGAGCAATTTCTCCTCCCGCATCTAGCCTGCCAGAACCCAGAAGCCTAGTCTATCAACTCTCAATTCCCACCCAACTCTCCCAACTATGCCCGCTGGTGCAGCTAAGATTAGTTAAAATTCTGTGGCTTTAAGAAACAAACGCGGGAGCCTGGGGGTGGGGGTGGGGGTGGGGGTGGGGGTGGGGCCCCGCTGGAGAGATGGCTCAGAGGTTAAGGGCACTGACTGCTCCTCCAGAAGTCTCCAGTTCAATTCTCAGCAAGCACATGGTGGCTCACAAGTGATCTGATGCCTTCTTCTGGACACGCAGGCAGAGCACTGTATACATAATAATAAATAAATCTTTTTTAAAAACAAATGCGGACTCCAACTTGTGAGTTCAAACCAGAGCAGCTCAGAGCTTGGCTGACCTTAGCTAGAGGTCACCCACTCCGGATCTGGGACTAGAGCCTTATGAGGTCTAAATCCTAGGCAGAAATACGTCCTTGAACTCCGTGCACAGAGATGTGGCCTTGGAATCCGCACCTTAAAGCGGCCTTGGGGTAAAGGTGGACTTGAATCCAAAGAACAAAAATTTCTTTGACACTCAAGCAAACAAGCGGCTTTGGGTCCCACACGCTGAGGTGTCCGTAAGCCTTGGAGCCTGAAAGAGGAAAGACCGCAGGACTGCTCGAAGGGCACCGCGCACCTGCCAGGAGGCGCAGCAGGGCAGGCGCACAGAACTGAACAGTGGGCGGGGCCGCTACGTCCTTGCCCTGGGAAACGGTCCCAGTCGCAGGCTCGCTGCTTGCCGCTGCAAGACACCCAGATATCATGGGGAAACTAGTGGCGCTGACCGTGCTGGGGGCCACTTTAGCCTTAATAGGGGAGAGGCTCCTGACTTTTAGGTGAGTGAACATCTCCATGGAGATGTCTTCTGCTCTCTTTCCTTTCTGGTCCAAGTTAGGTCAAGGAGAACCCTCTCCTAACTTCCTAGCTGGTGGAGAGGAGCAGTTTTGGAACTTCGATCCTTAATGCCACCCAGCGAACTTCCTTTTGAGACTCATTCTCAGGGTTAGGGGCTGCCAGGATAGGAAAGCCCGCATACCTTTTCCAGGTCTTCAGCTACTTTGCCCTAGAGAAATACTAAAGTCCTTTGGAGGTGCTGAACTTGAGGGAGGGGGCAGAGAGGGGGCCAGAGTTCCATCTGGATGTTTATAGATGACTCAGACACTGAAAGTGCTGGGTTACAGCTTGCGGACAGAAACTGGCTTGGAGAGTGGTTGACATTTTGAAAGTAGCAGATCCATCAGTAACAGCCATTCCAGAATTGTCTCAAACAAAGTCAGTTTGGGCTAAAGAACTTTTTTTTTTTTTTTTTTTAAAGTCTTATTCCTAGGTGGGGCTAAGGCCTCTGCTTGTCTTGGTGTTGTGTTTACTCTTTCTCTAAGGAGAGGCTGGTCTCAGAGGTCCACTGCTGCAATCTGTTCAGATGCTTGATGTCTGTTGGCAACAGTTTCTAGTCCAGCTTGAGAGTGTTTTCACTGTTGCACTTGCTCCCCAAACAAGTGCCAGAATCGTCAAATAGTAAATTTAAGGGTAGGAGGGACACACACCACACATCTGTGTCTGGTCCAGCTAGGGTGACAAACAGCCCTCTGGTGAATTACAATCACATTCCTAAATAGTACTTTTAATAAGGGATCGAAAAATCTAACTTCAGTCTTCTTGAATATAGTTGAATAAATATTTTAAGTTCTACCTAGTATTTAGAGGATCATTTCACTGTAAAAATAAGAATACTGTGTTGAAAAGTAGTTTGGCTAATGGTTTTAATGGTAGTCTCATTCATGAAGACTTTGTAAGGATATTTGTAAGGTAAGTCAGCATAAACTCGGTTGAAAAGAACGAAGTTAGAACAAAAGTTAACAGTTTAGCTCCTTGAAGACCTCATAGAAAAAATTTTTTTTCTCCCTACTGGAGGAAAGAGGTCAAAAGAAAATAAGAGATGAAAGGGGGAAGTTCAGATTTATAATAGATAATACTTAAGAGAATGATGCAATGCTGTTTTGTTCATTTAAATGAACAATATTTTTTCAGTTCTGCATAGCATTAAGTGGGATCTTATATTTGGCATAGAATTGTGCTTTATTCTTTCAGCAGTAACTGTGACATTAGCTTGTGCAGGCATTGTGCTCATACGAGACCTATTACATAACTATAAACCAAAGGCGTTGCCTACATATCTGTTATGCCATCCATAAAAAAGAGGCATCAGCCAAGACATTTACCTCCACGTTGGTTTCTTCATGTTGATTTGTATCTTCTACAGAGCAAGAATTACTACATCTCGAGAAATAAAGTCCATAGAACCTCAGAGCTGCCACCTGATTGCGGGACTTGGTAAGTAGACGACAGGACCAAGAGGAGACAGCAGCCAAGTTATGACATTCCCTATTGCTCCCTGGTGTGGCTTCTGCATGCGACTTTGTCCAGAGTCCCCTGTGCATATAGTCTCCATGGGGCTTCCACAGACTAGCATCTAGATGACCCAGATGGCTCGCCTCAGCCTGTTTCTTTAAGGGCATTTCTCCATCCTCTGATGAACCTTACTTAATACTTCTTGCCTGCTCTCTGTCTCATGCCAATCTTGGTTTCAAGTATCTTTTCTATCAACACTTTCTGGCAAGCGCTTCTGGTACATATTCAGACTTTCCGCCTACCTTTTCTGTCTTTCAAAAATCTTAACCCCAGCTCAGCAGGCAGGTCTCCATCCTCTCAAACTGGAGGTCTTCTTTCCCCATGACTGAGGGTAGTTTTGCTTAGTTCGATTCAGACTTAACTGACAGACTTCCCAGCCCTGCCATTCCCCCTGTGGAACTCACAGCTGACTCTGATAGCCTTCCCTACAGTGTGGTCCATCATTCTCTGGAGGCTTAGTTAAAAGCCTCAGGACAATTGGTTTCCTCTCTGTCTCTTCTGCTTCTACAGGGAACCAGTCTTCTTTGTGCCCACTGACCTCAACTAGTTGGCCCTGCTACAGTGTTCATTTGGCCAGCGAGCCTGCAGAACCCAGCTAGAGTCTGCTCATCACTGTCCGAGAAGGAGAATGTAGTCTCTGTCTTTCTCATCTTTGTTATGACATCCAACCTGCCCCACCCCCCACTCCCGCTGCTGCCACCATCGTGGCTCACTGAAGTCAGCCACAGATTCATCTCTCTCCTCCTCACTCTCACAGTACTCTGAAACTCAGACTGATGCCACACCTACTGCATAGTTTACTTCTGAGCTGGTGTTCTCTTTCATTGTCAGATTGTAAACTCCCTAGGGTCAAAGACATAATTTATCGGTATGAGATAAGATGGCTTATATTGTGATGTGAGTTTGTGTTTTCTTTTTCTTTCTCTATATGTTAAAAAAACAACAACAACAACAACAACAACAGAAAAGAAATCTTTTACCTCCTACCTTGTCTTTCCTTTGTTGCTTTGTTTTGTTTTGTTTTGTTTTGTTTTGTTTTTAAGACCATTTCTCAAGTATCTCCAGCTGGCTCTGAATACTACATAGCCAAAAATGACCTTGAACTCCTCATCCTTTTGGCCCCATTTCCCAAAAGCTGGGATCACAGAGGTGCTCTACAGGATCCCGTTTGTGTGGCAGTGGGGACAGGGCCACAGGCTCGGCAAGCACTGTATTAGCTGAGCTACCTCTTCAGGCTTGTTCCATGCCCTTAGAAATGGTTTATGCTGCCAGGTGCAGAGAAGAAGGAAACGACCTCCCCTAGGAAAACTTGGTATTGTAGAAACCAAAGTGTTCAAGGTATTCTGCTGGGAAGAACTGAGCATAGGCAGTGTATATGGATTTCTGAGGCTAGTGGGCCCTGTCCACAACCCCACAGCATTCTGGGAAAGAGCAAGCCTCAGATGGAACCTCACAAGGAATCTTCAGAGAAGCTGCACCTGTGCCCTTTGTGTTCCAGCTTAAAGGGACAAAGGCCTGTGTGTGACTCAGAAGTGACAGCGTCTTCAATATTTAAAGGACTGCAGGAGGTTTCCATTCTTTTTATTTCAAGACAAACCATCTAGGATCATGGTACAAGTCTTAGTAGACAACAGTGACTCAGGTTCCATTCCTTATCAGTCTCATAAAAGTGAGGTCCTTGGTTCAAGAGCCAATAAAGAACCAAAGACAGACAGACAGACAGACAGACAGACAGACAGACACACACACACACACACACACACACACACACACTAGCCAACAGCAAACAAAACCGAAACCATTTTTTAAAAAATGAATCAGACTTAATGTAATATTAAACATAAGGCAAGGTGACATTCATTCACTTGTTTACCTGTCTAGAGCAGCAGTGGTCCCCAACCTTCCTAATGCTGCAACTCTTTCATACAATTCCTCCAACCATAAAATTATTTTTGTTGCTATTTCATAACTGTGATTTTGCTACTGTTAGGAATCATAGCATAAATATTCCTGGAGATAGCAGTTTGCCAAAGGTGTTGTGGCCTACAGGTTGAGAACCATCAATCTAGAGAGTAATATGATGCTCATTGCACATACATCTCTTAGCCCATGAGCCTGCCAGTTTAGAGAAATAATTAAATTACAGGATTTTTGATGTCAAGTCCAAGTCTCAAATTACGTAAGCCGACTAAATTTTATAAACTAAAGCTAGAGTTAATATTGTAAGCCATATAGCAATACCCTGATTGCCTAAATAGTTTAATAGGCTTAGAAAAGATTGAAAAAAAAAATAACATGCCATGCTTTGCCTTTGTCACGGGTTTATATTTTATGTTTGAAGAACTGAACATGTTAGGATGATCACAGGCCATTTGTTAATAAGACAATGTTGGTGGTTATGTGAAAAACAAAAGCCCTGATGTTCCTTCCCATGGCAAAGGCACATGCCTGGCAGTGTGATGCTAAGTCCTTTGTAAGCACCTACTATATCCTTGAAGATCTATGAAGCATGCATAGCATCAGTGCTCTGAATAGAAGACACCGACACATAGAAGGACTAAGTTAGTTGCCTGATGCTCCAGATGCTCACCTAGATTAAGGGTTGGAGTGGCTTTTTTTTCCATGCCTTTGCAGTCTCTGCTGAGAATACAGATTACTGGCAGCACAGTTTTACTATAGACGTTCCAGCACAGTCTTACTGCAACAAAAAATACCAAATAGCTAGGTTATTACTAAATGGAAACTGACCAAAAGAAGGAGACTAGATACGTGGGTAGAGCTAGCTAGAAAGACAGTAGTTATGAGCCCTAAGTATTTGATGGTAGAAGGTTTTGTGTAGCAGTGGAGGGGCACTGAAGGACTTGAACAGAGAAACAGAGTATAGCAGGTGCATAGCCTTCTGTTTTTATTCTCTTTACAACTAGATGGATTTTTGTTATTTAAATTATTTTCATATGTGTGTGTGTGTGTGTGTGTGTGTGTGTGTGTGTGTGTGTATTTGGTTTACTGGAAACCATGCATATTTAGGCAAGGAACCTACACCTAAGCTATATCTCTAGCTCTTTTTTTTTTTTTTTTAACTTTGGGTCTTATTAAATTGCTCAGGCTTTAAACTTGTATAGCTCAGTCATGCCCTGCATTTGTAATCTTCCTGCTTAGGCCCTGCAAGTAGCTGGGCCTCTGATACCAGCCTCAATTAAGATCAAACTTTTGAACTTAATTTAGCAGTGGGAAAAAAAAACCTCTCGTTTTTTTGTATGTTTATTTTTCCTCTTGCCTCCTTCCTCCTCCTCTTCTCCTCCTTTGACTTTATTCACATACAGTCTTGCTATGTAGCCATGGCTGACCCCCAACTCATGGCAATGCTCCTGCCTCATATTCCCAAGTGCTGAGATTGTAGGCATGCTCTGCAGATTGCGTACAGGAAGGATTGAAAGGTAAAATAATTCTCCCTTCAGAAATGCTCTCTTCCTTTCTTCCTTTTGTACTAACATTGCACTTTTTCCAAGCCTATGAAGACTGAGAATTATTTTAACAAGGAAGCTATGAAGCATCTCTTGGTATCTAGCCAAAGCTACACTTGAAATACAGGTTTACTGTTGTAGTGCTTTCTGGGGGCCAGGATTATCAAGTTTGCAGCTTTGTATGTGCTACCTTTCAGCTTTCCTTTCTTTCTGCACCTTCCCAGTCTCTAAGATGTACTGATACTCCATAGTGAATTCCATTTGTTTACTTAGCTAAAAGTCAGAAACTTTTCCACCAAGGTATAAAATATAATCAAATCTGGAGTGAAACTGTCTTGGGGGTACTTACAGATGACTGAAGAAAGGAAGAAATTATAAAAGTGATGAAGTCACAGTAGGGTTGATTTGTTAAAATATTATAGGTACTTCTTTTTATTTTTAAGTTCTATTTATTTATTATTTATACAACATTCTGTCTGTATGTATGCCTGCAGGCCAGAAGAGGACACCAAATCTCATTATAGATGGTTGTGAGCCACCATGTGGTTGCTGGGAATTGAACTCGGGGCCTTGGGAAGAACAACCAGGGCTCTTAACCTCTGAGCCATATCTGCAGCCCTATAGGTACTTCTTACAGAGAGATGTAGCTGAGACTTTCGACCACAGCTGTGTATAGACTGAGGGAACACTCAGAAGACAGGGCCCTGTAGCTCTCACTCCCATTGCTTTCCCTGCTCTTGGGGTGCCTGGGACTTGTCTTGTAGATTCCATATAGTCAAGGGAATGGGAGGTGGAAATGCTGTCAGCCCAGGTGATGCTGCTTTTCCACATTGGAATGCAAAGCCCCAGCTCCTATGTGCTGCCGTAGGGGGAACAAAACAAAAGAAAACAAACAAAACAATACACAGAGCCCCCAACACTGCATGTTAGATCAGAGTGATGCTGTCGCTTGAGATACGTAAACTGGTGTTTGAGAGAGAAAAGAAGGCAAAGCCGAGATCACACAACTCGTCTTGTATAGCTGTTAATCAAGCAGCTAAACTGTGATATGGATTGGGGCCTGATGACCCCCCTCTAAGCTGAAAACACTGTATTTCATCCTCCCAATTCACAGAGCATTCCCAGGTGGGCTGCCCAGAGCATCTCTGTAGAGAGTCCTTCATTTCCCCTCATGACTGTGAGCAGCCCCTGCTGCTATGACCCAGGCTCAAGGGAGAACTGGGAAAATGGGAAGTCAGAAGCAAAGATAATGTTCCTTCTGAATGTCTTTCATTTTTCATGCCATTGGAAAGTTGAAATCTCCTCATCAAATCACTATAAACAGAGACTTAGGTCCTCAGATATCAAACTCATGTCATTTGACTCCAAAGGGAGACAAAGTTCAAATTACTAACATGCTTGCTTACTAAGTTTAACAGCTGGCATCAAGAGTGTCCGCAACGAAAAGGCAGACAGTATGTGGAACACAACACGGAATTAAAGCCAGGCCTTGTTCCCAGGAAGCTTTCGGGCTAGTAGGAAATTAACAAGCAGACACAGAGCACAGTGGGAAAAAATGTCATGGTAGAGTTGCCCACAGGCAGCAATATTTGCAAATAAAGATAGATGCTAAGCCTGTGAAGGCTTTCAGAAGCTGAAACAGCGGCTTCGTGCCCAGTAGTCCACTGGGAGTAAGGATGGTGTGAGAAAAGGCTAAGCCAGGAAGGAGAGGAAGACATTCCTGTGTGTGTGTGTGTGTGTGTGTGTGTGTGTGTGTGTGTGTGTGTGT
>OU015744.1:111835009-111854202 GCA_907169655.1 Acomys percivali
TGTGTGTGTGTGTGTGTGTGTGTGTGTGTGTGTGTGTGTGTGTGTGTGTGTATACACAATGACTCTAGAATGATTCATAAACTACGCAAGGAGGCACCAATACAAACCTAGACTGTATCTGGGGGGCGGGGCCAGGATCAATGGGGAACTGAGCCTGGGCCAAGGTGTGGATGGATTTGGATCTACACCAAAAATCGTGAGATTTATACTGCTAGCTCTATTGAGCCTTTAGAAGGCTTTAACTAGGGGAATGATAGGGTCAGCTTGGCAGTTCAGAAGCATGACTGTTAGCACAGACAATGGGACAGGGGAGCAAAGCTGGCCCTTTAAGAAACCATTGTAGAAACCTGAGGGTAGATCTATGACAAACAACTGAAGGCTTGGGGGATGAAAGAAAAGGAAGGTGGCCGTGATAGCTCCAAGTTCTCTGTTCTGGGGACCTAAGGAGAAAAGTGTCATTCTTTGATATTAAAAGATGGGAAAGATAAAGGGAAGAAACTTCCAAATCTGTTTGGAACTTGTTGAACATGAGAAACCAGGTGGTGAGCTCAGCATTGGGTGGTTGTAGAAGTCTGAACTTGCAAGAAGGACTTGATGGAGATTAAAGAGTGGAGAGCAGGTGATTGGGAACTGGAGGCACAGGACCGGGCTGTTACTTGCCCTACCATGAGAAACAGGCAAGGGCAGAGAGACCTTCTTCTATCCTCACAACAGAGTGAGAGAGAAAGGCCACAGGAAATCAAGAAGGGGTCATCAGAGAGGTGGGGAAAATATCAGAGGAGTAGCCACCCTGTGATGCCGAAAACCACTTTATTTGATGTGTGGGTTTTCCCAGCGTGTATTTCACTCCGTATAGAAATAGCATCAATTTTTTTCAAGCCATCTGGACATCATCGGTAGGTAAATCTTGATGAACCAAAATGCTCAGGGAATGGGAAACTCTGGTTAATTTTAGTTTTTAAATTACTACGTTGGGATTAGTTCCCCCCATCCCCCCCACTGCCCACCCCCACCCCCACCCCACCCCCGATCTCTGGTTGTCTAAACAAGTTGCTTACCATTCTATTGGTTCAAATGTACATTTTCTTTGGCTTTGCACTGCTTTTCTTTTCCACATCCACCTATATTTTCTCCCAGTTGCTTAGTGACAACCTAGTAATCCATTTCCCCAGGTAACTGTTTCCCATGTGTTCCAATTATCGTGATTGTGTAACAGCCCCACACTTAGTGACTTTAAACAACAAGGCTGGCCATAGTGACACGCATCTGTAATTCTAGTCCTCGGGAAGCTGAGGCAGGAGGATCATGAGTTCAAGGCCATTCTGGGATACCCAGGGAGACCCTGTCTGAAAACCAAACACGAAAATTCTAGTTATTTTTCTTACAACACTGGCAAGGCTTAGTGAAGGAAGAAAGTCCAATTGTTCCATTTGCATAGTGAATATGTCTTCAGAGGTTGGTAACAAGTGACCTGGGATCCTCTGGCTTTTCACCTCAAGATACAGTGCTCTGTATCTTGGAATAACCAAACTTTTGTATTTCCCTCCAGTCTCATGGTACACCCTTGAGAGAGGGGAGGGGGAAAGAGATGGGGAAGAAGAGAGAGGAGATAGAAGGGAGAAAAGGGGAAGAAGTGGGAGGGGGGAGAAGGGGAGCAGAAACACAAGGAGAAAGAGAAGGAAAGAGAGACTGTACCAGGGCTATGACAGTTAGCCTCCGAAGTCACGCGGAATTGTATTCATCCCATTTCATTTGTCAGGACAACTTCTAAGTTCCCCCAGGCTTGTGGGAAGAGTGTGACTGTCACGTCCTCAGAGGAGCATCTGACTGAGCTCTGATGTTTACTTGGCCACATTAGATAACCATCACCTGCAAAGTCAGCCCCGTTCCCATGTCTTAGGAGGCTGTCTCTCTGCTGGAAACCACCCTCTCCTCCATCAGTGGTCACTTGTTATATATTTCTTTCCACAGAAAGATGCTCAAAGCTCTTAAGGATGAAGTGATCTGACCCGATTCTTCCTAAATGACCTGTTCTCCACAGCCTGCCCCCAAAATGATTATCACATGGAACACCTATTCAGAGAGTTCTCTGGCTGTGCGGGTTTAGGCCTGCCAGGTTGTAAAATAGGGAACACTTGGCAGAAAGGCTCCTCAGTGTTGACTACATCTTCTCATTCAGTAAGTGAAGAAGAGTCTTTTTGTTAGGAATAACACGGACTTTTTCAGGACACGTCCTGCGAGTTGTAGTTTAAAAAGTAAACCTAGGATAAGGATTTAGTTTTAGAGGGCAGTTTGCTTTGCACTTCCCCCACACCCCCTCCCCCCCAAACAAAGGATTCTAAAGGAGAGTGTAATGCTTGTAGACAGAGACCCAAGAGATCTGATGGAGCAGCTATGTCTGTGGTTTCCTAAAGTTACCATAGTTTCCCAGGTAAACAGTCAGTCTGTTTTTCAAAATAACTGGAAAGTTTGGGCTATTGAGCTTCTTTATTGACGCCTGCTCCTCATCTTTGTGGTTATTTTCTGTTTTGTGTTTTGCAGAGAATGGCTCTGAAGATATTGATATACTTCCTAGTGGGCTGGCTTTTATCTCTACTGTGAGTATTTGCCAGCCGCTCTGATGCTCACATCAATTGCTGTGTGGACAGTGCATTAACGTTTCCAGCTCGAGATGCCAGATGGACTCCTACATGTTCATCCCACCTCTGGGTAGACCAGTCGACTACAAAAGCCAACCTGCAATCTGGAGGGCTAATTAGAACACCGCAGGCATGCCTAACTCTGGCTGCCTCATGTGGGCAGCTCCCTGTGGTCAGCTGCATGCTCAGCTTGGGGTGTTCCATAAATGTGTATTGATGTCCATTTGGCTCTCAGGCTTGTCTCCAGATCTGTCTTGTTGCTTCTCAGCTCCATCTCTGTCTTACTGGGTAGCACTGCCATGGCTGGTACTCATCTTCTTACTAAGCCAATATTCTTGCCCTGCCTGCTTATGTGTGGAGCTCTGTAAATGTTCATGAGTTTAAAATCAATAGCTGGACTCCCCGCTATTCCCTTCAATGTGATTCCATGAGTAGAGATCAAACTGTACTTTGTTCTCAGTACCACCTTGACAAATCTTAAATGACCAGGGAGTTACGCTAAGGAACTAAAAAAGTCAGTAAACAAAAGAACAGTGTGTTTATTACATGTTGGAGATTGTCATGCCTCTATCAAGCCAATAGTGCTATTGGAATAGGGCCAGGATTTGTTGGGTTTGTGCTTGCTGTGTTTTCTAGAGACTGAAACCAGGAATGTGTGCATGTCAGTCATGAATTCTACCATCTACCTAGGTTCAGAGCTTGAGGTCCAAGATTTTGAAAAAGTGGGTTTACAATACTTTCAGAGTGGATTATTTTTATTGCTAGAATTGCATGTGAAATATTCTATTTTTCTCATACCACCAACTGACGTAATTTTTAAGTCTAAATATATTTAGCTTAAAGCAAGGCATCCTCTGGGAACCATGATCTGAATTCCCAGGTTCATAAGTATGCAGAGTACAGTACAGGGGGTCTCAGCTGAATTTTAAGTGATGGGAGTCCTGATTGTCTTTCTTTGCTTTTCTGTCAATCTCAAAGATAAAACAAAACTGCCGGGAAAAGTCTTTTTCCTTGACCTCAATTTTCTATTGTCTAGTTTGATTTTCAGGGCTATGCCAAACAGACCCGCAAAAGCGATTATTCCGTAGTTAGGAGATGCCATTGCTGTTAGGCCGTATTTGCTGTTCCTACTGTGTGCCTCCCCCTGGCAGCAGAGGGTCAGAGATATTATTAAAGAGAAAGGAAACAGTCTCATCCCAGGCACCATGTGAGAGATGTCAGCATCTCCTCCCTTTTCATCCCGCTGTAAATGAGCAACTCCTACTTGGAGCTTAGCACCATGCTCACTTGTTGCTTGGTTTCCAACCTTCCTGCGTCCTTTTGTTATCTTGCTCTCCTTGACCTCCTCTGTGACTTTCTTGGCTCCCTTCACAAGGTTTAGAAGCTTCAGATTTAGATTAGGATTGCATGCAAATAGAAATCCTTAGCCTTTCAAAAGTGACTGAGGCTTTTCCCCCCCAGCTCTGAGACTTGGCCTGCCTCATGGCAGAAGATCACTCCCATCCTCCCACTTTGCCAGTTCTATTTCTCAGTGAAGCCTCCCTGTGGAGGTCCTCAGATTCCTCAGCAAGCATCCCCTGGTTCTGTTGCTGGATACGGATGGGCTATCGTGGTACCCACCCTATCCTGATATGTTCTTGTTGCTGGATACAGATGGGCTATCGTGGTACCCACCCTATCCTGATATGTTCTTGTTGCAACATCCTTGAATCGGGGACTTGGATGTGTTTGTTAACACTCTAGGCACCCAGCATAGTACTGAACATATGAAATCTGAGGATGAGTGGAGGCTGTGGAAGGTGTCAATGAATCTTCACACATACCTCCAATATATAGGGGGAAATCCGAAGCCTGCACCTCAAAGCTGACTGTCGCTACTCCCAGCGATGAGTGGTATGAATGGAATTAAACGCTGTTACTGGCATTCAGTAGGATTGATGCCACCAATTGTAACCCAACAGAATGCCATGAACAGAAACCTAAAACTTCTCCCAGAAGTATTTCCTTAGCCCTCTCAATCCAAGCTAAGTTTATCTGCAGTGCCTTACTCTTGCTCTGTCAAATCTTTTCTGCATTTAGAACTTCCGGTTTCTTTGTTTGGATGACAGAGTCCACATCTGTCTCCACGACAGCGCGGTACCTAGAGATGTGCTTCCTTGAGACACACATAGACACACTACACACACACACACACACACACACACACACACACACACACACACGTTTTTATGGTATGTGTGGTTTAAGGCAACACAGACCTGTTTGTATTGTAGCAGAAGGAGGCTGTACAATGGATAATGCAGGCAAATGGCTCGACGTTCCTAACGTTTCCTTTGGTATTGTCATCCTTTGACTGAAAGAACTTACTGACAGATTATCTGTAGAGAGAGGAACTGAGAATGGACTTCTATGGCCTGATGGGACGGTCACACTCTTAACTGAGAAGAATACATACCCACTAGACAGAGGCCCTGAAGGTTCAATGATTGACTGGTTTTGACAAGGTAACTTGACGCTGACCGTAGGAGGAAATGGGGAATGTAAGCTATGAGAGACAGGTTGTGCATAAAGAAGCATATGTGAAGACCACTGGGGGGACAGAAAAATAACTGAAGCTTTATGAATGAAAGCTACAAGGAAACAGTACAGGGGAGCAAAGGGGCCTTAGGACAAAAGGAAGAAAATCCAAGAGGCAGAAATAGAGACAGAAATTCTACCTCGGAACTCCACTTCTGACTTTATGACATGAAAGGAGGAGGCACATTACAGTGTCCACGACTCCCGAGCTGTGGCTAGAGAAAGGGCTGCCAAGAAAGACACCTTGCTACTGCAGAAGGGCTGTAGAGATGTGCTTCTACAAAATACTGGAGGCAGACTGTTGATTTTAGAGAAAAAAGAGTTGGCAGAAATCAGGCAATAGGATGGGGTGGTGGGTAGGGGGATATTTCTGAGAAATTTCAGGTGAAACAAAAAGATAAATACATATTTGAAGTAAGTAAGGAATTATTTATTTCAAGGAATGAGAAATGGGAGCAGAATTCCAAGCCACAGAAGAAGTCACTAATGACAAATAAGGAATAAAGTGAGATGGGGGTGGGAGTGCTGTGGAACAGGGGATCAGGAGAAGAGGTAAAAGACTTAACAGAACAGCAGAAAGTACTTCATCCTCAAGAAAAGAGGAAGAGCTGAAGGGTCATCCCCAGGGAGGAGCCAGAGGCAATTGACACTCATTGCTATGGTGTTTCCTGAGAAGTGGGAGGTAAATTGTCCTGCTGAGTGATGCACAACAGAGTGTGGCCTTGATGAGGTAAAGCACATTCAGGACACCTGTGTGCAAAACAGAATGAACTCTCTATTGACAATGAACAAGAACTCTGGTGGTCAATGTTGACTGTGCAGATGATAATGGGATAGGCTAAGAATCCTTCAAAGTGACTTTAGACGACTTCCTCTTCTCTCTATAGTCACCACAGTATATGTGAGGTGCCTCCCTGTAGTCTTTAATATAATATATGGAGAATTTCATACAATTTAGTTTTATAATCTTCACTCCCACTCTTCTCCCCAATTCTTCCCATATCCATACCCCTTCTCAACTTCCCACCTCTTTCTTCTTTTTAACATCACAAGAATTTCAATTTGTGTCACCCGTAAACTCATTGGTGTGGGACCATCGTCTGCTGGAGTTCGGTTGACTCACCAGGGGCCATGGTCTTGAAGAAAACTTAACGAGAATTCCCCGCTCCATCCCAGTTGTCTCTGTGGAGTGGAGGAGGGTGGGGATGGAAACAGGAGGGATCGGGTGTGGTGAGGATAGAGGGAGGATGTCCTCTTTCTTAAGAGTTTGGCCAAGCAAGAAAGGCAGAGAGCGATTCATCCGAGAAGCAAATGGTGCAGCCTCTTTAGAGAGGCTCTTTACTTGGTGAGGACAGAATCTAAGAGTCAGGCCTAGCCCATCCTTCCTTTAGGCATGCTGAGAAGAAGGGAAATTAAAAAAATGAAAGGTTCTTCCTCTGATGGCTTCAGAGACCTCCTGCCAAAAGCATTGAAGTATAACATTTGGAGAAGGAGGGTTTTAAGAAAAACTTCAAGGAGGCTGGAGAGATGGCTCAGCGGTTGTGCTGGCTTGCGGCGGCTGATGCTATTTATGACTAGTGGAGTCATAAGAACAGTAGGATTAGACCACATGCCCCTTCTCTGTGCTTGAAACTATCATGCATTAAGATTGTAAAGAATCTGAGCCATCATAAAGTTCAGTTGCTTCATTTCATAAAAGAAGACCTCAAGGCCTAGGCAGACCAAGGGACTTTAAGAAAGCAACACTACTTGTGCCCTGCCATCGTAATCTGCAGCTTAATTCATTCTAAATTAACTGCTTCCTTATCTCAAAGGTGGCTTTTCCTGTGTTCACAGTGAAGGAACGATATTACAGACCACTCCCACCCCCAGATGAGATAATGGTTGTAGTTGACAGAGGGAAATATCCCCCCCAAATCAAAATGAACTGCAGAACCTGGAACACTCTGGTTTGGTTTTTGAGATTTTGGCTTCCATATGAAAAATACCATTTAAATATGCATGTGTGTAGACTGACTCTCTGTTTCTAAAGGGATTAAAATACCCAGGCATGCCAAGCTTGGCACCAGACAAACCAGGAAGAATCTTCCTGATGGATCTGAATGAGCAAAACCCCAAGGCACAAGCGCTGGAAATCAGTGAAGGGTTTGACAAGGACTCACTGAATCCTCATGGGATCAGTGCTTTCATCGACAAAGGTAATGGCCAATGGCTAAGAATAACATAATTGAGAAAAAGAGACGCCCTAGATGCCCTACTGCTCAGTATTCATTCCAAAGGTGTAGGGCAGGTGCCATGCCACCAGAGAAATGTACACAAGCTTTGCAAAAACGTCAGTGTCCACGGGAAGCATTTTTAAACGTTATCCTCACCAAGCTCCCACCCCCACCCCACCCCCTGCCATGGTTCCCTTTTATCCACTTTTCTTCTTATTTGACTACCATAACCTGTTTGAATACTGATCTGTAAAATCAACCTCTAAATGAGAGGCCCTTTGAAAATAATAATATAACACTCAAATTCATACACTAATGGAAAAATAGATAAATTCAAATCACGGAAATTGAAACCCCTGCCAAGTAAGTGAAAAAAAAAAAAACCCCAAAGGTTGACAGATAATATATGAAAAATAATATGTCTGACTCAGAGCTTGTTCCCAGACTGTCTACTTGAGTCTCACAACTTGTCTTACTGTTTTATTAATGTGAAAAGACACCATGACCCAAGCAAGTTTGGGAGGACAGGACTTATTTGGTTTACACTTCCGTTTCACTGTTCACCACTGAAGGAAGTCAGAGCAGGAACTCAAATAGGGTAGGAACCTGGAGGCAAGAGCTGATGCAGAGGCCATGGAGGAGTGCTGCTCACTGGGTTGCTTGTCATTGCTTCCTCAGCCTGTTTTCATGTAGAACCTAAGACCACTGGCCTATGTATGGCACCACCCACAAAGGGCTGGGCCATCCTCCATCAATTACTAATTAAGAAAATGTCCTACAGTTAGATCATATGGAAGCATTTTCTCAATTGAGGTTCCCTCCTTTTCAATGACTCTAGCTTGTGGCAAGTTGACATAAAACTAGCCAGCACACAACTCAACATCCAAAAGACAAATTACCCAATTTAAATGTGGACAGGTATCTGAATAGACATTTCTACTATGAAAGTAAACAAATGGTCATTAAGATGTTAACAGATATGTGGCATTGTTAGCCATTTGTGAAATGCAAATCAATTCAAAATAAGTCACTTCTTCATATCCATAAGGATGACAATAATAAAAGAGCAGGAGCTTGGGTCCAAGACAATGGGTGACAGTATTTCTTCTTCAAGCATAGACTCGAGTTTGAATCCTCAGTACCCACCTACAAGTCAGGTACGGCTGCTTATGCCTCAAACTCCAGTATTGACAGAGGGGACAAGTGAATCCTCAGAGTTCACCAACCAGCCAATTCAGCCAAAACAGTGAGCTTCCAGTTCAGTGAGAGACCTTGTCTCAGGGAAATAAAGCAGAGAGTGACAGAGAGAGACATCCTAGTGTCCTGCTCTAACCTCCATGTCCACTGATGTGCGTGTACCACACATTTACACACTACTACTGCTACTGCTATTGCTACTACCACCACTATACAATGTGTGCATGTGCATGTGTACACACAAACACACATACACACACATACAAACACATGACAAGGAATGACAAATGTAAGCAAAAATGTTGAGAAATTGGGCCTTTTTGCTGGTGATATTGTGAAATGGTGCAGCCACTTTAAGAAATAGTCTGTCACTTCCAAATATGGGGTTACCATGTGATGTAGCAGACTTGCTCTGTGGTCTGTGATGAGCAGAACTGGAAATACTTCTCTACAAACACTCCTACATGAATGTTCATAGCCACCCTTCTCCTAAGATCCACATGCCCACTAACTGATGAGCATCATTTGATAATAGAAAGAATGCCCATGGAAGAATTTAGTCCCTGGGCAGAGGCTGGGAAGGAGGGAAAATGGAGAGGAATGGCTAAACAATGGGGAATTTATTTGGGGGTTGATGTAAATATTCTGAAACAAAGTACAACACTATAAATGTACTGAAACTCACTAAATGTTACACATTTCAAGACTAAATTTATTGGCCTGTGACTCATATATCAAGAACCTACCCCAGAGACAAATCATGTATCATCAACTCTAAAAATAGCAATCTCTTATATATTTTGCTTGTTCATAGCCCATAATTCCAAACTATGTTAAATGTAATATATTTGTAAGTCCATTGAACACATGGGTGATGCTCTATAAAGTGGGCATCCCCCTGCCCCAGCATTCCTTGTTTCTACTTATTAGTTTTTACCCCTGTTTTCTTCTCTAGAAGTAGTCACCATAAACGTGTATATAATGCATTCATTACTGGAATCTGAGAGTCAAGAACAAGGCCTGAGACAGAATAGTTATGGAGAAAACGTGCTGTTGGTGAGCAAGTGACTATGGATATTGAAGGGTAGGGCAGCTTTATTAATATTCCATTTAATACGGTGAAGAAGCTGGAGCTGAGAGAAATGCAGTGCACAGTGGACTTGACTTCTCTTAGTAAATGGCTGCTTCAGCGTCAGAAGCCAGATAGTTTCACTTATCCTGTGTCTTTTATGTGGTAAAACTAGACAATCACTTTGCATTTAATCCCCTAGAGCCACACCTTCTTTGCCCAACATGCTGGCTAACATACTCCATGAGCATTAATGTAATAAAGTAGTCAGATTAATCTAGACTATTTCACTATATAGGATGTTAGAGTTAGCATTATCGGAAACTGGCTGTCTAATATAGGACCAGTTTATGGATTAACTGCCAGCCACATACTTAGGCTTCCAGAAGTTGAATGTATTATGATTGACAGCCTATTTTATTCATTAGTCACCTTCCTTAATTAAGGGATAAGTTCACCAGACCAAAACATTACACAGAAAACTCACAGAATAGAGTCCCACAAGCATATCTTTCTTCCATGGAAAGAAGACCTAGCAGAGGCATACAGATGGGTTAACCAGGGTAGAAGGATGAATTGCCATACTGCATCCCACAAGAGTCTGTTTAGGGCCTAAATCCCACCCCACGTTCTCTTGGCAAATGCTGGTCCCTATAACACAGCACGATCAGACAAAGGAAAGATCCACCTGTCGCGGAGCAGCTCCGCATGGTTGGCATTGAACAGCCTAATGTGTTCAGGGGCCCTAAGGGTAAATTCTGTTTGGCAGGACTCAGCCCTGCTCCATTATGTGTTTGGTAACAACATGAAGGAAGTGAGTAGGGGCAGCAAATATGGAGCAGGTTTCACAGTGAGAGGATGAGGACAGGACCAGTCCCGCAAAACTCAGACCTACACACCTTCTGATAGGTCGGTAAAGGCCACCCCTTCAGTCCTGTTTACAGCAGTTTACATTCCAGTGTGCAAAGAGGAGGGTGCGGACATTCTTGAAGTTGGCAATGCCCAGATTTAGCTGG
The DNA here is from genome assembly GCA_907169655.1 of Acomys percivali. NCBI lineage: Eukaryota > Metazoa > Chordata > Mammalia > Rodentia > Muridae > Acomys > Acomys percivali. The sequence continues at coordinate 111,845,724 of OU015744.1, forward strand.
TTTGTTTCCTTTGGCATGTTTACTTTAATTGTCCACTGAGTTCACTAAACGTTGTCACTCAACCTCAGGCATTTGCCTTGTGCTAGAAGTTCATTGTCTCACTGGGGAGTTGCCCTGAGAGTTCTTGAATTTCTGTCGAAATGTAGGCATTTCACAGAGCATTTCGCAGAGGACACTATTTGCTTTCACTCAGTTACTGAAAGACCATCTGGGGAAATCATATACATATTTACCTACCATTGCAGTTCTATATCGCGTCTCTTTAGTGAGGGTGTGCTGGTGAGCCTGCAGAGCCCCTTGCACAAATACACAATGCTTTGCTTTGTTGCTTGGTGTTGGCAAAACTGCTGGGTTACCCCCTGTTTGGATTGCAATTTCTTCAAAAACAGAAGAACCTAGCATTGGTGTTAATGACCTATCTGATGGACATTCAGCATACACAAAGGAAACTCTTGCACATTAGTCCCAGCCACTCACCACTGGAGCTAGACATTCAAGCTACGCCTTGGAACATAGCAAGACCCCATCTCAAGACATCAGATTTTTAAAGACGTCAGCTAATGGTTGGAAGGAGCTTACTTAATAAATGTCTTGGAAATTATAGCTTCCTTTTAATTCTATCTCTCCTCCCCCTCCCATTTAGACAACACTGTGTATCTTTATGTTGTGAATCACCCCCACATGGACTCCACTGTGGAGATATTTAAATTTGAAGAACAACAGCGTTCTCTCATCCACCTGAAAACTATAAAGCACGAACTTCTCAAGAGGTACGGAATTAAAGCCTGTGTACTTCTATTTATTTCACACCTCCACTGTGTGCATTGTTTTCTTAGCTTCAGCAGGCGTTCCTAGGCTTTTGTTTGGCAGCAGTTTTTGTCCTCCCTCCCCCTCTCTCTGTCTCTCTCTCTCTCTGTCTCTCTCTCTCTCTCTCTCTCCCTCTCTCTCTCTCTCTCTCTCTCAAAAGCTTTCTAAAGCTTCCCATGGTGGGACTGCCCAGCACCTCAGTAGAAATTGGTGTGTTCAGTATTGAATGGCTCTATATTTTCCAACTTCTTTGAAAGCTCTTTAATCCTATAAAGGTGTTCAATTAGATTCCCGGCTCGAATTCCAACCTCTTTGCCACAGCAACTCAATACCTTGCTCTCTTTAAACACCCACTCCCTCTTCCAGTTCTTCTGGTAGGTTGTATTCTCAGAGCCTCACGCACTGGGTGTTATAACCAGCCTCCAGATGGGTTATTTCTTTATACTCAATTCTTTAAAGAAGAATTGATTTAAAAAATAAAAATAAAAACTGTGGACACTTCTAAAACTTACCTTATGTGTTGACTGTGTGTCAAATGCTATGTCAAAATATTTTATTTAACTTGATTTTCATGTAGCAGTTAGTAACAATCAGGAGTAAACTGAGTCTCACAGAAGTTGTGGGCCGGGTGGATTGCCTGAGTCAGTTTGGGATTGCCATATCATCCTGTAAGCCTGGCTACACCAAAGCTGAGCTCGGAGTTTGCAATGATCAGCATCATTCTTATTAATATTTTAGTGGATAGTCAGTTTCATGTATAAAGAATAATATATTGTTTTATTTTATGAAGTAAGCACATCACCAGGTTCTGAGGCCACAGTGGGTGAGAACCTCACAGCATTTCTGGGGACAGGAAAGTAAAGAAAGGGGATTGTTATGAATTGAACTATGACCTATAAAACTACAAAACATCTCCCAAGTCATCCAAATTTCACTTTTCTAAAATTTTATATTGAAACGCATGTTTCAATTTTATCCACACATACCTCAGCATGTGACCTTTCTTAGACATACATGGGGAGGTAATTACAGATGAAGCCTTGTTGGAGTTAGATGCAGTCCAGTAGATGGTCCAGTCCAGTAAGGAGTTAGATCCGTAGTCCAGTAAGAAGGCAGGCCATCAGAGAAGAATGATGAGTGATGATGGATATCTTCCTGGCACTGGAGTGAGAGATCTACAAGTCAGTGCTGTTACCTGAATCTGGAGAAGTCAAGAGCAGAACTTTCCACAGAAGCATCAGTGGAAGCATGGCTCCGCTAACTCCTAGAGTCCATACTCTTACTCTGGTCAGCTGTGTTATAACTTTTGTTGTTTTAATCCATACAGTTGATGGTGGTTTATTATGACAGACCCGGAGAACATATGTGGGGAAGCTATAGAAATGCCTTGTCAAAGTAGCCATTACTAAATGCAGTTGACTCACCTTGAGATCATGGCGTTACCCTGCAGAAGCAACATGAGCCTCATTTCACAATGACCTGACCAAGATAAAACAGAGTTTATTTTGCAACTTCATTTCTCTTTCATCAAAGGTACCCCAAGGGCCTTCTCGTGATTACCAGGTCCACTTGTGCATGTGCAAAGCTAGTGGTATCCTGTTCTTTGACAGCGACAAGTCTCTAGTGAGAGGCAAGAGGTCATAGCAGGTTGTAAAGTAAAGCTGTGTGACGTGGCACCTGTGGGAAACCTGTCAGACCCCTGCCTACCAGAACTGGAGGAATTTGCTCCTACATGGCAGTGGCAAGAGGCCAGTGAGGCCACAAAGATCTAAGGAGGAGTTGGAAAGGGGCTGTAACACACACATTGAGCAACAAGTACAAAGAGCAAAAGAGAATGTCCCAGAAAGAAAGTGTGAGGGAATTCAACGTAGGGTGTGGGGCAAGGCTTTAATGTAATGTAATGTATGGTGTCACTCAAGATCTTCTGCCAGAAAGGGCACTCAGGTTGAGTCAGGAAGGACGGAGAAACTCACCCAAAGTTTCTTTTCCTAAAAGTTTGTTTGTTTAAAAACAACACAAAACCAGCAACAATAAACCCTTTGGGCTCATGAGGTGGCTTAGTAGGTAAGATGATTGCCAGCAAACCTGACAACCTCTGTTTGATCTCCGGGAGCAAATGTGGTGGGAGAAAGAGAACAGACTCCTGCAAACTGTCCTGTCCTCCAACCTCTGTACATGTACTACGGCAGATGTGCTGGAGAGCTCATGAATATGTGTACACACAAAAACATAAATAATAAATAAATAAGTACTTTTCATCTTTCTTTTTAATTTACAAGCTACACCTTTTTTGCATTTTCTTTTCTAAAATGGACATACATTTATGACACTGGTTATAGTATAAAATTAAAGGCTTTCATGAAATAAAAAAATAGAAGAAAGAGTATCACCCATTCTCCTACTTGCTTAGAGAAAATATAATGTCAAGACTTGGGTAAGAGATAATGACAGGAAAGAATGACTATGGCTCAAAGCCAGGTGGTTCCAATTTTTTTCACTCACAGTGCATGTGGTGATCAAAGGGCCTAGTGTTATATTGTTCTCACTTAAGGTTCTAGTAGTGCACAATAGTATACCCTCAGAAAAATTGCTTGTTACGATAAAAATCCAATGGATCACTCATTGGTTCTCTAACTCTTTCATTCAGAAACCATACACAGGCCTGGAGAGATAGCTCAATCAAGAAAATGCCTATCTTACAAAGTATGAGAACTCAGTTCAATCCTCAGAACTCATGTTTTAAAAAAATGGCTAGACATGGCAGCATGTGTTTATAATCTCAGTGATGGGTAGGCAGAAATAGGTAAGACTTTGCAGCTTACTGGTAAACAAGCCTATCCTACTTGGGAAGTTCCAGGCCAACAAGAAACCTCAAAACTCAACGTGGATAGGACTTGAGGAACTACACCTGAACTTGACCTCTGACCTGCTCGCCCTAGACACAGATGCACACAAATACATACAAACAAAAGAAGCTACATACTTATCTTTTCCTTTTGGTCAAAGCAAGTCATATGACAGTGCTTAACTTTAAGAATTAAGCTTAATTCTAGAGGAAAAACAAGGATACTATATCTGTCACAGAAAACCATCATTAGCATCTACAAGTCTAGAGCTTGTTTGTATATATATTCATGTTTTTACTTAAAATCATAAATAGCAAAAAGAAAACATGTATTCATGTTTTTTACTTAAAATCATAAATAGCAAAAAGAACACATGTGGAGGCAAAATCGAAACATTTTATGGGATTAATTAATTCATCTTAATTCAATTCTACCATTTAAAACAGATGAACATGTCGATATTAGTAGCTTTGTCAATAATCAAGATATTAAAATACCTATGGGTTTCTCTCTGTTTTTCTAGTGTGAACGACATTGTGGTTCTTGGGCCAGAGCAGTTCTATGCTACAAGAGACCACTACTTTACCAGTCACTTCTTAGCACTTGTGGAGATGATATTGGACTTTCACTGGACTTACGTTCTTTTCTACAGCCCAGAAGAGGTCAAAGTAGTGGCACAAGGATTTAGTTCTGCCAATGGCATCACAGTCTCCCTGGACCAGAAGTATGTGCTTTCAAACTATTTCTACCTTTCGCCCATAAAAGTTTGGAAAGCTCCTTGCCTTAAGAGCTCCCTTAGATTCAAATAGTCAGTACGTGTGTGGAGGGCTCAGGTGTTCCCACAGTTCAAACTCAATGTGTGAGCCTTAAAACTACCTGTTCTCTTGAATTTCAAGTCCCCTCCAGTAAAAGGAGATTCAAAAATGTGGACCTTGTTTCAAATTCTTACATAATTAAATATACCCCTTTCCAACATTCTAAAAGCAGGATGAATATGCAACATCTCTGCCCAGTATGGTCCCAGAAGATATTTTACCATGTGTATCAGGCCAGGTTAGCCAAAAGCTCTTAGAGAGAGAAGCCTGCCTTAGACATGCAATGGTGTAATTGTCAGATTTAAGATAATTCCATGACTGTTTTTAAGAAGCATGAAATTTTACAAGCAAACATCCTTGGCAAATAATGAAGACTTTCAGGCCTTCTAAGGAGAGATATACTATGAATAACAACACTTAGATGTGAGATCATGAGCAGAAATGATCCTTGTAGAAAATGCCTTTAGGTTGGAGATAGTAGTACATGTCTTTAATGCCAGAACTTTGGAGGCAGAGGTAGGAAGATACTTGTGACTTTAAAGTCAGCTTGATCTACATATAGTGAGTTCCAGGACAGCCAAAGCTACGTAGTGGGACCCTTTCTCAAAAAACAACAGCAACAAAACCAAAGCAAAACAAAACCAAAACAACTGAAAAGAAAATGCCTCTGTGCATTCTTTGTGTTTTAAAAACATGAGTACAATTGGGCTTCATGGCCATGCCATAGTTTTGTCAAGTACTGAGCCTGGGAGTATGAGCTCTTTATCCTTGGAAGGGTGTTTTTATTATCTCATTCAATTGATTGAAGGATTGTAATTCCTAAGTTAATGAGGTTGAGCCTAATTGTCATCTATAATACTAATTGTCATTTTATGGTAACATTTCACATTAAAATCCTATAAAATATTTCAATAATATTCAAAATACCACTCTATTAGTTGCTTGTATATTGTTGCAGAAAGACATCATAGTGGCACTTCAAACTAGTGTGAATTTTTATATTTGTTCTCCAGAATAAGACTTAGTGTCATATTTCATTGCTGCTCATTTAAATGTAAGTGTTACTTTATAGGTATATCTATGTAGCTGATGTAACAGCTAAGAACATTCATGTAATGAAGAAACATGATAATTGGGATTTAACTCAAGAGAAGGTAAGAGTACCCTAACCAACAAGGCCCCATACCATCAGTCTCATACTTGACCAGGGAAGGTTTTTAAGAATACAGATCTAGCCAATGGACAGGACATTATCCACAGTTGTGTGAAGAGCGGGGACTGACTTGGACATGAACTCTACTGCCCCATATTTGACCACTTCCCCTTGGTGGGGAGGCCTGGTGGCACTCAGAGAAAAAATAGGCAGGCTACCAAGATGAGACCTGATAGGCTATGACCATATGGTGGGGGAGGAGGTCCCCTTCTGTCACAGACCTAGGGGAGGAGAGTAGAGTGAAAGAAGAAGGGAAGGAAGAATGAGAGGATATAAGTGAGGGGATAACAATTGAGATGTAATCTGAATAAATTAATAAAAAAAGAATACATGTCAACCTACACTTTTAGTGAGCTGGTAGGAGTCAGGGAGGGCAGAGAAGAGCTGGTAGGAGACAGGGAGGGCAGAGAAGAACATTGGATAAATGCCCCACTATATCCTCTTTGTTGAAGGTAATTCACCTGGGAACATTAGTGGATAACTTGACTGTTGATCCTGCCACGGGAGATATTTTGGCAGGGTGCCATCCTAACCCTATGAAGCTATTGATCTATAACCCTGAGGATCCTCCAGGCTCGGAAGTAAGTACTGATGTTTCCTTGAAGTACTGGAAAACTGCCAGGATGAAAGCTCTGCTGAGGTGATGTTGAGGGGATTTATGTAGGCCACATTAATATTCCAAACCTGAACAAAAAGTCTATATAAAAAAGAAGAGATATTGGCAGTTTAGGGAGATGAGGTTTCTAAGTGTTTTAAGCCACTGGGGGCCAATATAATATCATTGGCAGACAGCAGGTCCTAACTTCACAAGGACTTGCTTTACTGTTGAAAGTAACGAGGAAAGATGAGCTTGATAATTCATATTGATGTAGATTGTCCTACTGTGTCTCCAGCTAGCAGGCAGGCTCTCAGAAGCTCCTGCAGGAGAGTAAAGATGGAGACATGCACAGAACCGCCTTCATTTGTTGAGCACAAGCCTGCACAAAGCGTTTGAAGGACAGTAGTCTCTGAAGTAGATGAATTCTAACATATGATCATATCCACGAGTGTCTTATTTTAAAGTTCTTAAAGTATATCTTCTAAAGTGAGAACCATTGAATTATCTGTAGCATTAAACCATTTACACAGGAAAGTACATTAAATATGTCGTTGGGTTTAAGAATAATAATCTTGAAGCTTTCATTGAGTTTAGCTACAACTACAAATTCTTTCACATATACTTGGAAAGATTTATTTACTGACATTTACATTTTTCTAGCTATTGTTCTAATGCTTGGGCTACATCAGAAAATAAAACACACACAGGCATCTGGGTGTGGTGGCACACACCTATAATCCCAGCACTCACGGAGATGGACAGATCTCTGCAAGTTCCTAGCCTGGTCCCTAAAGTGAGTCCAGGACAGCCAAGTCTACACAGAGAAATCTTGTCTCAAACAACAACAACAACAACAACAACACACACACACATACACACACACACACACACAGAGAGAGAGAGAGAGAGAGAGAGAGAGAGAGTGATGAGATGGTAAAGACAGTTGCCACACAAGCCTCACCTGAGTTCGAGCCTAGGTCTCACCATGGAAGGCAAAAATCACTTGCTGAAAGATTCCCCCCTGATCTCCGCAAGTGATGCAGCATGTGTGTGCCTGTACTTGGATGCAGTAAAATAAAACTTTAAACAAATATACAAAACAACCCACACAAGGGCCCTATTCTTGGAGGGACAGAAGGACAGACACTAAATGATAAGTAAAAGGAACATATTATACAGATGGTAAGTTATGTAGAAGAAAAGCATCTTTGAGTAAAGAGGGTTATGACTGCTGTGCCAAGGTGTGCTCAGGTCTTAGGTTACAGGCAGAGAAGAGAGGAAGGTGCGGTTTGAAGAATGAATGGTGTGATGTGTTTGGTGGGTTGAGAGACCGAGATTCAAATCTTAGCTGTTTGTTGACCCAGATGGGTTAATTTCTACTGAGAAATGTGGCTGGGTTTTTATTTTTCTTTGAAATTATCACAGCAGTCACGAACTCTTTAAAAGAGCATCAAGGGATGTTTAAGGCAATCGTATTGTTAAGATTTTTATGGGTGCAGTTTCCCAGTAATCTCTCAACGATATTACAAATAAGAACCAGATAATGACAGCAGCGGTTGACATGCCAGTGTGGATGGGAAATTGCACAAAGTCCCCATCTCTAGCTGAAGAGCTGCAGCCAATCAATGGCTGCTGAGAAAAGGAGAGTCAGGTTTTTCCAGGTATGAGCCTTGTTTGTTTTACTTTATTTTTAGTATATATATATATATATATATATATATATATATATATATTCACTTTACATCCTGATGGCAGCCCCATCCCTTTGCTCTTCTCCTTCCCTCCTCCTACTTTCCTCCCCCTTCCCTCCCCTCCTCTCCCCTCCCCTCCCCTCCCCTTGTCCTCAGACCAACCTGCCCCAGCACATCAAGTTACATGAGGACTGAGCTCCGCCTTATCCACTGAGGCCACACAAGGCAGCCCAGTTAAGGCAAAGTGATCTAAAGCAGGCAACAGAGTCCAGGTCGTAGACAGCCCCCTCTCAATGTACTAGGGGACCCACATGAAAATCAAACTGCCCATCAGTTACATATGTGTAGGGGGCCTAGGGCCAGCTCATGCATGCTCTTTGGTCAGTGTTTCATGGAGGCTAACAGAGATAGTATGAGCCTTCTTATAGGTTATCCAATTCCAGGTGGTCAACCCTAAACACATGTATGTCAGCAGAGTGTGTGTGTGTGTGTGTGTGTGTGTGTGTGTG
>OU015744.1:111854212-111905733 GCA_907169655.1 Acomys percivali
TCTGACTTTGTCCCAGAATGTAACTTACACCTAGAATGAGAAGAATCATTACCCCAACTAGCAAGCTGCTCATTCTTTTTCTTTCTTTCTTTTTTTGAGTTTCTTTTTTTTTTTTAGTGAAATATTTTTTTAAAATTATATATACATTTCTATTATTGAACATATATACAATAAACTGCCTATAGCAAGAAGAAACATGAAACAATCAGGAATGATATAAATGTTACATTTATAGTGTTTTGGCTATTTGTATTTGGGAGCCTTGAAGAAAACCTCTTTCCTATCTTGGTGTGTCTAAAATTCTGAATGTAAATCAATATTTATCATATCTCATTATTATCAACTTAAAACATCTATCTAGACCTAAAAACATCTTGACCCCTAAACAATTAAGCTTAATTGCAAAACTAAACTACCTGGTCTTCAACCCCATTAGAGACTTGACAAGGAATAAAATTAATTACCTAAGTATACACCCCGCTGCCTTCTTAGGGAAGACAGAGCTTCCGGAGCCACAGTGTCTGCTTTAAAGGTGACTTAAGGTTCTTTAAAGGTAACTATTGCTGTGATGAAACACCAGGACAAAAGCACCTTGGGGAGGAGAGGGTTTAGTCAGCTTACACTTCCAAATTGCCATTCATCATCAAAGGAAGTCAGGATAGGAACTCACGAAGGGCGGGAACTGGAGACAGGAGCTGACTCAGGCCATAGAGGGGTGCTGCTTACCGGCTTGCTCCTCATGGCTTGCAGCTGCTTTGTTGTAGAATCCAGGACCACCAGCCCTGGGATGGTACCACCCACAGTGTTCTGGGACTTCCACCATCAATTACTAATTAAGAAAATGCTCCACAGCAGATCTTATGGAGGCATTTTCTCAGCTGAGCTTCCTTCCTTTCAGATAACTCTAGCTTGTGTCAATAGTTGACATAAAACTCGGCCAGCACAAATGGAATGCAAATATCACTGGGGGACAATTGAAAACTTGTTAGAGATCTGCTTCTGTCTTTTAGAGATTTAACACCTGTTTATTCCAGATAAGACTTACTTATCCAGAGGTACTGATACCTCGCCACTCAGGAGAGTCTTGTGCTTTCTGCATGAGCCCCAAGCTTCAGCATTTTTCATGTATCAAACTTGCAACAAAGTTGCTGAAGCTTAAACTCAAAACAAAAATGAAAGGAAACACATTAAAACAACAACAGCAACAACCTGAAGCTTCAGTCTGTTGCAAGAGTTCAGTGACTGGCTCTTTTCCTTTGATGCCTGTCTTTGCCATCCCCCACCCCCATCCTGTGAACTTTATCCAAGTTCCTAGGAAACCCGAGAGCTTGTGTGTTTGCTGACTACCAAAGCTGGGTGTGCTAATCCTGGGCATCAATAACAGGCCTAGCTAGGCAGCTGGTGACTCCAAACTTCTGCACTTCCTTTCCGTTTCTTAGCTGCTTCACAGATATGGGGTCCTTTAGCAGTGAAGACGGACACCCCCTCTTGACTACCAGGTTGGGCTAGCTAAGTGTCTTTTAGTCATCTTGTCCTGGTATTTTCTCCTGGCGCTATAGGCTCAGTCAACAGCATAGACAAAGACAGGAAACTGCTGCCAACTTGGGAGTTAGAAAAGTGTTTATGGGACCCAAGCTTCTTCTCTAGGGACGTCTGCATTATCAAGCCCCTGCAGGGCTCTACTAAGGAATTTGACCGATGTTAACAGCTAGTCAGTGTTAGCGTGTAGATGCTGTTAGCACATTCATACCTTTCAGATATACTTCAGATTTTTAGTTTACTAGTTTCTGAAAATATTCATTTGTCCCAGAATTCTTGGGAAAGGAAACATCTCTAGGCAGCTTTTCCTGGACAGTGCACTAATGAATGTCTTCTCTTAACAGGTACTACGCATCCAGGATTCTTTGTCAGATAATCCCAGGGTGAGCACGGTCTATGAGAACAGTGGCTCTGTACTGCAGGCCAGCACTGTGGCTTCTGTGTATCAAAAGAAAATGCTCATAGGCACTATATTTCACAAAACTCTGTATTGTGAACTCTAAATCTTTCTTTAAAAAAAAAAACTTTATATATGACAAAAGTGAAATTGTAATTGTATGCTAAATGGAGCTATAACTATTTATAATCGCCAGTGAAAGCGTATATGGCTTTTCTTATGGAGAAAAGTAAAGGAGTACAGAAACATGTCCTTGAAATCAAGAGTCAAGTTAGCATCAAGGCAACCGGAAACCCAACTGTTCTCAGTCTTTGAGCATGCCCAACATTCTGTATACTATGGGACACGTAGGCTGTGACCACTTAGGGCTCCTGCTCACTTAGATTTGTGGCCCTTGGTAAATGTTCATCAAAATTACCTCCTACAACTGTGATGTTCTGAATCTTCTGCAGTAAAGAAGTCAATTGTTAAAAATTGTTATTCTGTTTTCTCTCTTGTGTGGTACGTCATCTTCCAGTCAAGTATCCTGACCTATATAACCCTCATCCTGAGACTTGAAAGCCTGCCTTGGACATGGCCTTGCCCCAAAATATAGCCATACAGGGAACAGGATATCTGGAAATACACAAGCCTCATCTGCTAGCTTAAGGCCTGCTAAGCTGTTGTATTCATTTGAATAAAGCCTCATTGATACTGATACTCCCATTGTGAGTGCCACAAATCTTCATGGCTCTGAATAGAAGACAGGGTCTTGGGACAACTATCTTCAGCCATTTCCAGCTTTTCTACTAGTTACCTCAATAAACAATTCATAAGCAGCCTCCAGCTGATTGGCCCCCATGACTTTTAAATGAATAAAATTATTATGACCAAATGGCATGTTCTAAGGATAAATCTAAACTTAATTTGATGAGAACAAACAAAGACATCCTTTTCTTCATAAGCAAGCAAGTAAAAACCAACAAACCTAGGAGTCAGTTTAAGACACCCCAAGACCCAGCACAAAGGAGATTTATTTGCCCCAAATGGACGGAATGCAGGGACAGGGGACAAGGGACAAAAATAGGAGCTGGAGGGAGAAGGGAAAGAGAGAAAGGGGAGAAAGGGGACGAGGAAGACCAGGAAGAGGTATTTGTCCCAGAGGAACTAAGGAATAGAGAGGAGACAGACCTGGCCCATAGGCAAAGGGCAGTTTACAAAGGTAAAATGGGAAACCCTGTGTGAAGAGGAGGTGTTTAATTTTAATTGGGTGTGTTAATTTAGGTGAGCCTGTTGGGTTCAGGGGGTGCAAGCTGAGAAAATTCACCTCAGAGACAGAAGCTTAAAATGCAAGCTTTATTTTCTTCACATACAGGGAGGTGGCCATTTCGGGATCTCAACAGTGCCTGGAAGGGAGATTGTACAACGTTTTTAAAGGACGGGAACAGGAGCAGGGTGGGCTGTTGCATTGACCAATCATATTTTGACATAAGGGCCTAAGCAAAGAAGTAAACATGAGTGATTTGCCCCTTTCCAGGTCACCTGGTTTCAGGACCCTTGAATCATCTCTTTATACACTTGGGTCCCCTCCTGGACTCTGACACGGAATTTAGGATCAGGAAACAAGGGGTGAGTAAGCTGCACGAGGTTAATTAAGTTAAGACAGGCAACACATTTCCAACCTGTGTGCCTTACCTTAGAGAACGGATAATGGCAGCTTCCCTCTACATTCTTTTTTTTTTTTTTCAATGTTTTTCTTTTTTTAATATATTTTATTAATTTATTCATATTACATCTCAATGGTTATCCCATCCCTTGTATCCTCCCATTCCTCCCTCCCTCCCATTTTCCCCTTACTCCCCTCCCCTATGACTGTGACTGAGGGGGACTTCCTCCCTCCTGTATATGCTCATAGGGTATCAAGTCTCTTCTTGGTAACCTGCTATCCTCCCTCTGAGTGTCACCAGGCCTCCCCATCCACGGGACGTGGTCAAATATGAGGCACCACACCAGCCAAGGACAGTACATGGAGTAAACTTCAAACCCCTACCCAGATCTAGCCGATGGACAGGACGTTCTTCACAGTTGAGTGGAGAGTGGGGTCTGACTTTCACCCTCTGTGTTCTTTACTGGCTAACAGACAAACATGGAAAACCCCGAAGAAGCAGGAGAGGAGTTGGGTTCTGGGGCCTGGGAATTTGAACTCAGTTTTGACCCTGCCAGCAAGATGGAACTTGTTCCTGAGATGACTGGACCAGAAAACTGCCTGCAAACAAGCCAAGAGGGTTTTGATCGATGGACTTCAATACTTTGACAGCTGGACCTTGATAGTCAGCCTTGGGAGGAGGAAATGGCCAAATTATGGGATAGAGCTAATAGGGAAGGGATCTGGCTTTAGAAATGTGATTTAATAGATTTTAGCAAGGCAGAGGGAATGGAAGAGGAGAGCCCTGCCGAAGCCATGCTTGCCACGTCAGAGCTGGCCAGAGTCCCTTCAACCCATCCATCCAACATGGCATTTCTAGTCATGAGGAAGTAAGGAGAACTATTTACATTCTAAAGAACACTGCTTAGCTAAGAGTTTGCACAAGGATAAAATAGTACTCTTTTAGCCTCTGTAATCATTTCTGATTCAAGCATTAAGATTTTATAACTTTCGCTGCTTCACGGAAGGAATAGCCCAGCTAAATATTACAGGCAGCTGCCATATTTTAAGTTTCAAAACATGGCTAAATGTTGTGTGGGGCTTAGTTGTTCACTGTTTGCCTTGCAAGCACGAGGAGCTAAGTTTGAACTCCAATGGCTGAAACACAGGAATCTGTCAATTGCAAGATGCAGTTATAGTGTCTAAATGCAGGTTTGTTGGGAGCAGCTCTTGGGCGCCGTGCAGGAGGAGGCAGTGCTGGAGAGAGAAGTAGGAAAAGAGAGAGGGAGGAGAAGAAGAAAAGAAGGAGAGATAAAGAAAAAGCGAGGAGAATGGGCAAGCAAAAAGCTTGGATTATAAAGTCAAAGGAACTCCCTGCCCCTGGGCTGGAAAATTCAGGGTAGAAGCCACACCCTGCATCAGGTAAGGACCAAGAGATGCTGGGAGGACCTGGGAGGCCAAGACCATTTTGGTATGGTCTGAAACCCAACATCCAACACCCAACACCCAACACTCAACACCCACATTCAAAAAAAAAAAAAATCTAGGTGTGGTGGTGTGTGCTTGTAATCCCAGCACTGGGAAAGTAGATTCCTGGCTGAGGGCCTAGCTTAATTGGTGAACTTCAGTCCAGTGAGAAACTCTGTCTCAAACGACAGACAGAAGAAAGTAAAATGTGCATGATGCCTACTGAGCAACACCAGAGGTTGTTTTCTGATGTCTTCACATACATAGGTGCACAAGCCCGCACACCTTCCTGCATGCACAAAGTGCAGTTATTGAGAAGACTCAGAATAAAAGTGATAGAGCTATGCATACTTACAATTCAGTTCATTTCAAAAGCTCTAATGGTATTTTTTGATCTCTAACCCTTGCTTCTACTGGATCACTTAAGATTTGTCTATTAAGGCTTTACTGAACAAAGGAAACATAAGTTAAATCCACGTGGAGTGTGACAGTGAACTGCCTCCTAGAAAACCTTAGGCTTCAAGAGCTGATTATCCAGCTAAGGTCAGTGTAAGTGCCAACTATCTCCTTCTTACACTCCCAGAAGCCTAACAGGACAGTTGCCTTGGCCTTGAGAAAAACAGAAGGAAGACACTGGATGTTGGTGAGAAGTGATAACCATACACCTTCCATCATTCAGAGCTGGAGCTCAGATTCCCACTGAATGATCAAAACCCATCTCAAGAGCCCTAAGAAGTAGAGAACAGAATGGTGGTACCAGAGATCAAGAGAGGACAGATGCGGAGGGGCTAATCATTGAGTTCTAAGTTGCAGTTAGGTAGAGTGAAGGAGTTTAAGTGTATTATTACCCAAAGGGATTGCTGTAGATAACAAAAATGCTCTGGTATTTCCGAAATCTCAATGTTTTCACCACCCAGAATGGCAAATGTTTGAGAAAATAGATATTTCTATCCTGACTTAAATATAGTATAATTTAATATGCTTAAAGTATACTGCTTCAAAACATCACATAGAACACTGTACATGTGTACATTTCAATTTTGTATATAGTGTAATTGTTGACCAGTTTCTAGTACAACTGACACCAATCCCTTCCAATCTTGGGGAATAACCTATGTTGCATAGCCCAGTTATATAATATTTTTTAATAAATGGAGAATGCAAGCCTTACAATATGATGCTTTAAATCTAGCATTTCTATTGGATGCCATGTCAACTCATTATAAGCATAACCACCATTGTTAGCAGGCGTATGCTACACAAAGATTGGGAAGGCTGGAGGTGCCTGTATAGCCCCAGGCAACTCCACCAGTGGTGCAGTTGGCTCGGCACTAACCAGTTGTCTCTGTACATCCCCGTGCTTTTCCAGGCCCCTTGCCTCACAAAGGTGCTCTGGGCACCTGGCAGCAAAACTGCGTGGAGCAGGGCGGGGCGGCCGTCTGCCTTCCAACCTGGTTTGTTTCCCTCTTTCATTGCGCCAGCAATTCCCTGTGTCTGAAATCAAGCCTGAGCCCTGCTGTCCTCCCACTGGCTCTTTTTGTTTTCCAAACACTTCAACTTCTATCCACAAACTTTTAAGTGCCTCACCAACTCTGCAATCCTTTCTAAGACAATAGAATTGAGTGAACTTTCTGAGTTCTCAGCTTCCCTCCCAATCTTTTTCAACATGGTATATATGAAGACTATGAAGTAAAATCAACCCCTCCCCCTTCCAGGAGCAAGGCAAGAGACCACCCAGCAGCAGCAGCAGCAGCAGCAGCAGCAGCAGCAGCACTATTTTACAAATTTCCTTATACTACAATATAGCAATAAAAGTATCAAGCTATAAAAATGTTTTTAAAAAATCAAGTTATGCGCTTCCTTAGGCCAAGTTAGTATACTATCTCTTACCTGGCAGAAACAAATACAAGTCCTCTTCTGGCTTTATACTATGTATTAAGAAAACCCTATAAAATTTACCAAGGCAAATGAGTAGGTATTTATGAAAAAGGAAAGGGGTTACATAAATAAGAACAGTAAAAGCAAATTATAGCACAAGGAGGCTTACAAAGACCTCATATATTTTGGAATGATAAGACAGCATTGACAACCACATTGACAATGTTAAAGAAATAAAAGACAAGCTTAAACTCAAAGAATAGTAACTAAAATAACCCAATAATCCCAAATGCCCTGGAAAATATGTACTTGGGTTGGATAAAATAAAATTGGAGAAATTTAAATCTGAATAATAACAATATAATAATAACAAAACACCTTAGAATATAACAGTTTGAAAATTATACAAATATGTATTCATGAAGGCTCTTGCAATATGAGGCATAGATTTTTCACTATTTACTTTCAAAGCACCCAAGAGGTCTTTCTCTATTGAACAATTTGGTAACAGTGACTTCTAAGATATTGAAGTCACTCAGTGCCCATGACTGAATTTTCTAAAGGCAAATAATTTGTTACCATTGAGGTTATGCAGACTGCCAGAAAATACAATGTCAAAGTCTGCTCACATAAGGCAACCAACGGCTGAGTGAGTTGTGTGGAGGATAGATAGACTCATTTCCAAACTTTTCCAGTCAGTTTTTAGGAATTTAGACTAAAATACCAAAACAGGAAAGGAAGGGGGTGAGGGAAAAATGGAGGAGGTGGGAAGAAAGTGGACAAATTTAACCAGAGATGATACAGAGATAGAGACAGTGAAATGAGAGGTAGCCCATGGGATGCTCTATGCAATAGAAATGATACACTTAACGGGGAAATACAGAGATGGACATCTGAAAGAGACACAACTGCTAAATAAGACAATTTAGCTTGTGACAAATTAGAATCTGAGAAGAAAGGAATGAAAAAAAAAAGAATTTGGAAAAAAATCATATTGCAAATTAGAAATACACACCGTATCTTGATTTTTTTTTTTTTTTTTTTTTTAAAAACCAGAGTATCAAATCCAACGACATTAGAAAAAGTCACAGGTGGAAAGAAGCTCATCATCAAGAAGGAAATATCACCGTGGACAGAAAGGAACTCTCTGAGTATAAAATGGGCTTTAGAGAGTTTTGGATTTTGTTTTAACAGATTTGGGTTTTTACTTCTCTCTCTCTCTCTCTCTCTCTCTGTGTGTGTGTGTGTGTGTGTGTGTGTGTGTGTGTGTGTGTGTATCAAGTGTATGTGGTGATACCTTCAGAATCCAGAAGAAGGCAGCAGATATTTTGGAGCTGGAGTTACAAGAGGTTATGGTCAGCACAGTGTGGATGCTAAGAATGGACCTGGGGTCCTTACAAAAGCCGTACACGTTCTTAACCACTGAGTCATTTCTCCAGCTTTCAAGAGTGAATTGAAAAATGGTCACCCTGTCTGTAATGAAATGGTTAAATACAAGAAGACTTACAGAACTGCAAGAATGAAAACATAAATTATAATAATAGAGCCCTGATTTAATTGTATTCATTAGGTATTAGTGCGCACACACACACACACACACACACACATATATATATATATTGAGAATATAAACTTTATCCAGGAAAGTTAATGTAATACTAGTTTGTACCACACAATTGAGTGCACATATTTTTTTTTCTAACTCACAAAGAATATACACAAATATTGAATCCATACTGGGTAGGCAATAAAGACAATAATATATGTTGATTTTCTGGAGACAAATCAACTGAATTCTGGCTCAATTTTCTAATAATTCTATTAAATTTCCTTATTTTGAAGCTACTGGAAATTCATTGGAAAATTAAGTAGCATTTCTAGATAACCCATGGGCCAAAGAAGTTTAGAAGAGATGATGGGTGGAAGTGGCTATCATTTACCATTTACAATTACCATCTAACAAACTTAAAATTGAGGCAGTAATAGTAACTACAGCCTATAGTTGGGTGGACAATTAAAAGCACTGATTAAAAGCATTCATTCATATGAATGAAAGAACAGTGCTTATCATATGACACTGTTGAATCTTGGGCAACTGGGATTTGGGGCCAGCTTTGGTCAAGACCATATTTCAAAGTGAAAATTAAAAAAATAGAAGAAAAATTAAAGGCCTGAGAATATAGTGGCATACACACAGCTGGAGTTTAAACTTCAGCACTGTGAAAGAAAAAGATGTTAGAGATCCCAGATGACTGTTTCAACTTATAGTGAAAAGTTTGGTCCTCACGCCCATTGAGGGGGCAGGCAGGGGAGGGAGGCGGCAATGCTGTTATCTTCACTATCAAAACCAGCTCACCAGCCAGGTGATGGTGCTACACACCTTTAATCCCAGCAGGGAGGCAAAGGCAGAAGGATCTTTTTGAGTTCCAGGCCAGCCTGGCCTACTGAGTGAATTCTAGGACAGCCAAGGTTACACAGAGAAGCTCTGTCTCAAAAAACAAGCAAAACCAAGCCACACTTGCCTCCTCTAAAAAAAAACAAAAACAAAAACAAAAACAAACAAAAAAAAGAAAAACCAAATGTATTACCATTTCTTTGGCTTACTCTCATTCTGCAAAGGAAAATGTGTGAGTAGACAGTTCAGTGTCTTTAGACCAATCTAGAATGGTTTGCACTACCTGTATTGCTGTTCTCTTGTGAGAGCCTGTCAGTCAGACAGGAAGTAGGAAGCTAGCTGGAAAAAGTAACTTTAGCCTTGTGCTCAGAAAGGAGGGGTTTTAATGGTTTCTCTACCATAGTCTTTTGTTTTGTTTTTTTGTTTTGTTTTTTTTCAAAACAGGGTTTCTCTGTGTAGTCTTAGCTGTCTTGGATTCATTTTGTATACCAAGTTAGCCTCGAACTCACAGAGAACTCACCACCTGCCTTTGTTTCTGTGAGTGCTGGGATGACAGGCGTACACTGCTGCGCCTCTTTTGAATCTTAAAACTGACTCAAAGAGTTGGTTCCATTTCCTTGCTATAGTGAATAAAGCAGCAGCAAATGTGCTAGCCTATTATGTGTGTGTATATATGTAGAAAAAAAAACTGGACATGTGTGTTCAGTGTAAGTGTAGAAAGGAGAACAAGGAAGGCTTAACGTTAGGTGATAAAGGAAGACTGAGTGTAGGTAGTGGACCGGAGCCATGGAAGAGGACGTGAAACTAGTTGTTTTTCTAGGTGTACGTCTGCCGCGGGTTTTTCCTGTTATTTGGTGGTAGGTAAGAGCATAAAAAGTCATTAAATAGTGAATGTGTAAAACCCAACCCAGAGTCTCTCAGCTTCAGATTGGCTGTTCTAACTCTACAGAAGTTTGTTGAGATGCATAGACTTGGAGCCTGGTTAATTTTGATGCATGTTATTCTTTGCAATATATATATATATATATATATATAAAGTTTTAATAAAATCTTTGTATAATTCTATAATCACTAAGGAATTTAAGAAGTTGACATGAAGCAAAATTAAATGCTAGAAACCACTGTGCCCATGAATGTTAGGATGGACAAATGAATGCAAGGATAATCTGTACAGCAGTGCCCAGTACAGGTAGAGCCACACTTAAAAACATGGGTACAGTCTATATGTAACGCGGAGAGTGGAAAGTGGGGGAAAATGAATCCGCATAGTAGATCTTTATTTTGGGGCTTCCAAAAGAGGCAAAACTGAGCGGTATTGTTTTGGGCTGCATGCATAGGAGGTTAAGTCAAAACACAACATGATGGGGGTTGGTATTGGTGGCTTCTAGGAAATATAGGGAACATAACAATTGGAAATATAGGGGAGTTTTATGAGATGCTAGTAGTACCCTCTCTCACTCTGAGGCAAGAGAATAGATGAGTACCAGAATAAAAATGATCCAGAAGCCGACAGGATATTAAAAAGTAGTGCATTAAGAACTCTTGACAATAATAAAGAGGTGATATTAACCCCAAGGAACAGCAGGTAGATGGTGTGAAGAAGCAATTTACAGAAAAGGGGGAAGTGAAGCATATGAAAGCTTCTCAGAACCCT
The DNA here is from genome assembly GCA_907169655.1 of Acomys percivali. Taxonomy (NCBI): domain Eukaryota; kingdom Metazoa; phylum Chordata; class Mammalia; order Rodentia; family Muridae; genus Acomys; species Acomys percivali. Next base: position 111,865,167 of record OU015744.1, read on the forward strand.
TAGTAGTCAGAAAAGTGCCAATTGCTTTATACCTACCAGGCCAGTGAACATTAAAAGGCCAATATCAGCAGGTGTTGATGGGGAAGTGGGGATACAGGAAACCTCATACACCATCAATGGGGGAGTAATCATATACAGGACCGGCAAGTGAGGGCTAGACAACAAAGAGCCTTCCACACACTGGGACCCAGATGTATTCTTTCATCGATGGTTCAACCCAGCAAACACTTGTTTATAATACAGCCTCTTCCTTCCATTAATTGGTTCTGAGTTCTCCTCAAGTCCTACTGACTTAAGGAAGCAAAATTACACCCTACACTCTTGTTTCAAAGACTGAGGAATACAACTTCTACCTTCTACCTAGGGAGGGAAGGCACTAGAAAAGTGGAATCATACCCACTAGTTAGGATTTTCTGTAAACTCTTTCTATAACTATCATATGTTAGCAGCTTCTGAACACATTAGCCTCGAAGAGTAGCTTAAGTTATTGATTTAGTGTCTCACCACACTTCCTATTGGTAAGTTTGAGGTGCCCACACTGTGTTAGTGGCATGCGTATGTTTTGTTGTTTGTCACAATGCTACAGGAAGTAGCTTTTAGTAGGAAAGCAAATTTCTCACACTGCTCACTGAAACTTTCTTTTATCACATTTTGAAAAGTGATTTATTAGATATTGAAAAGACTGTACTTAGTAGAGAACCAAGGGCAGCTTGGGCAATTGAGGAAATTCAAGAGGCAAATTCTTAAGTGGGAGCAGAGGGCTCAAGGGAGATTATTGAGGCTGGAACAGTTAGCTGTAAAATATTGTTATCCATATTGTTAACTCATTGGATACAAAAAAGCAGAGCTGCTTCCATATCTCAGTGATAGAGAACATTCTCAGATGCACAAGGCCCTTGTTTCTATCCAACACTATGAAGGGAAAAATAAGAGTGGACAACTGAAAACCAACCAAAGCCAGAAAGCAAACCAAGCCTTACACATACCTCATAACTCAGGGCCTGTTGCCTTAGACATTTCTCTTATTTTTTCCCCTTGGCTCATGACCATTTAAGGGTCAGCCATACAACAAATGGCTTGGAACTCTGACCAGCCATTTCTGCAGATATAAAATGTAAACACATGTTCATCTTATATTTAAGAATGCTCACTTGAGATTTATTACCCCCATAATCTCACTACTTGAGTAGTAGTCATTATGTGGACCTTCTTTTATTAATCTGCAACTCAGAAAAAAGAAGTCATTTTTGTAAGGACAATAGAGAGATAAAATGTTGTGTATAGTGCTGGAAATATAACCTAGTGTTTCAAGAATGCAGTACAAGTGCTTGACTACTGGGCTACATTACTAAACAGGGATAGCATGTTAGGTCCAGGGGAATCACGATAAACTAATAGGGATGACCCTTGAAGTATCACAAATGATTTCCAATCACTTTATGATATGGTGTATAGTTACAGCCATGTAGTCACGTGCTGAAGTTTAAACATGGTGGCTGTATTTTAATCTGGGAATATAACTGAGTGTTTCAAGAATGCAGTACAAGTGCTTGACTACTGGGCTACACTACTAAGCAGGGATAGCATATTAGGTCCAGGGGAATCAATGATAAACTAATAGGGATGACCCTTGAAGCATCACAAATAATTTCCAATCACTTTATGACATGGTGTATAGTTACAGCCATGTAGTCACATGCTGAAATTTAAATATGGTGGCTGTGTTTTAATCAGTTAAGCAAATTTGGGTTTGGCTATAAAAAAAAAATACATGTACTAAAGCAAAAACAAAAAACAAAAAACAAAACCACAAAAAACTGACCTCAACTAGGATTAAGCCTTATTAATTCATAAGTTCAAGCCCCTCTATCTCCTCTTGGCTATAAGTGAATTTCTCACTGTCATTCAAAAACTGTATTATCCCAGAGAAATCATATATTTGTATAAAACTTCAATTACAGTACCTAAAATGAAAAGCTCATCTTTCTGAAATAAGTTGCCACTCTTTGTACATATTGCAAGAATTCTCATAAGTCCTCTTATCGTCATGCTATTTTGAAATACCTGTGTAAACAGATCTAGAAATAATCCAGTTATTAAGTGAGCTTTTCTCCAAAGTATATAACCTTAAGACTATCATATAACTGCATGGTTCCAAAGCTTTATTTCTACCTACAGATAATTATTTGTTAATGAGTGAACAAAAATTCTTTTGTTGTTGTGTCCTTTGTGTGTAGTTGTTGATGGAATGATATGGCCATCATTTCCTTAGATTTTGGTGATGATCTTTTCCAGATGTGTTTCTTTTTTTATTATTATAGGAGTTGCTTTAATTATTAGAAAATGAGCCGTTTGCTCCCAAATTACAATAATTTAAATTAAGTTCATTGCTTTAAAAAGCAAGTCTCACTGTATTGCCTTAACTAGTCCAAAATTCATGGCCTTAAGTGTTTTTATTCTCCCAGCTTTGCCTCCCAAGTCACTGACTAAAAGTGTGGGCCACCATGTCTACCTATAAATGAGGATTTTCTTCTTTTTGGTTAGTATATACTGATTTTTACAATATAATGAACCTTATTAGGGTATTTTAATAAGCATACAGTATGTGTTTTTTATCAAGTTCCATTCCCTCAAATTTTCTCTCTTGCCCCTTTCATTGGTCTTTTTCCTCTCTCCGGGTAGTAGTCCTTTTAGTTTCATATCTCAGCTTTTTAAAATGCCATTAGGAAAAGAGGCTTATCATTCTGAGTCTGACTTACTTTGATTTAACATGAAGACATTGGTAACCTACTCATTTCTGTCATTTTTTAGAAGGATAATTTTATACCTTCAATGGTCTGGGCAGTAGAAAGTGGAAGCATTTGTTTTGGGCCTGGAAATGGAAATTTTAAAATGCCTTTGTTAGGAAAACTATTAGCTCAGGGCAACAATTAAAGATGTAGGTAATGACCAAATTATTTTAGAAATGAAAACTATTTGCATACTATTTTGCCCTCCAATTCAATAACTTATTCCTTCAATTGCAGGTGTTTAGACTTTGGAAAAGCCACTGTGGCATAGAACCCATTTGTGTTGATAAGTATATATTATGGAGCTAATTTTAACATGTTATTGTTTCTGTTTATTTTTTATTCTCTTAATGAGGTGTGCAAATTAAAAAACAAACAGAAACAATCCACCATTCTTTGATCATTGCCACACAACCATAAATTATTACGCTTACTGACTCTGCATCTAGCTCCGTAGGCAAATATGTATGTAATTTGAACAGTTTACCTGTAGAGTCAGTTTAATTATCTCCATACCAATCCCGTTTGCTGTGAATATTGTGCATCAAATTATCACAGTGTGAGACCTGTTTTTTTCTTTCCTCTCATTTACTGGGAGAATAAGCAAGAAGAGTGAATGTTCTTAGACAAGGAATGCATTCCATCTTCATCAGCTCTGATGTTTGCTTCAGTTCCCTTTCAGTAGGATTTCTTCATCTGACAAGGATCAAGTGTCCTTCCCCATCTCTTTTGATTAATTTTGGTTGAAAATCTATCTTATTTGATACTAGAATAGTTACACCAGCTTGCTTCTTAGATCCATGTGCTTGGAATACAGTTTTCCAACCTTTTACTCTGAGGCAATGTGTACCTTTATTGCCGAGGTGCTGAGGTATGAAGGGTCCTGTTTTCACATCCATTCTGTTAGCCTGTGTCTTTTTACTGGGGAGATGAGTCCATTAATGTTGAGAGATTGAGAGATAGTAATGACCTGTGGTGGTTAGTTTCTTTTATTTTGATGTTGGTAGTGGTGGAGTGTGTGTGTGTTTCCTTTCTTTTGGATTTGCAGATGTAGAGTGGCTTCAAATGTGGCAAACAAGCCACGGGGCAAAATGTCCTCGTTTCTGCAACAGACAGAATTCTGCCTAAAAATGGGCAAGCTTGGATGCAGGCAGAGTCTATTGGGGGATAGTCTGATGTATTTTGATGTTAATTAATAAAAAGCCATTGCACCTGGGCAGGGCAAATGGGATAGGCGTGGCTAAGATTCCCCGGCTTGAGAGAGCCCTGAGAGGAAGAAGAGAGACCTGAGGAAAAGAAGGCTGCCATGGGTTAGATGGAGAAGCACATGGCCAGTGTGGATGCAGATTTGGCCCAGTTGAAGAACATTAGCAAGTATATGGGAAAATGGATGGGAGGTAGCTTGATAGAAATTATTAGAGGCAGATGGCATGGGATTGGGGCAGGGAGCCAATACCTGCCCCACTATAGGGTAGTTTAAAGGATTAATATCTGCCCTGTCCCAGGTTAACTAAGGCTATTTTAAAATATAACAGGTGTCTGTGTCTTGACTGATAGCTAGTGGGTTATACTGTCATAGTAATAATAATTATAGGCCTGATAATAAACAATTACTAGGCCAGTACTGATAATTTAACAACAACAAGAGTCTATAGGAAAACTCTGCCAAGACACGGTAAGCAAGTCCTCAATAATTCCTGCCTCACAAACATGTCTGTCAAATATACTGGGCCAGAAGGCTGAAGATGATGCTCTAGAGTTATAGAGAGTTTTGGGTGACTGTTCAGGCAGCAAACTGTCTCTGTCATCTTCTCATTTGGGAAGCTACTAACCTGCACTCCCTGTATAATTAGGTAATTAATTTTATTCCTTTTCAAGTCTCTGATAGGGTTGAAGACCAGATAGTTTAGTTTTATAATTAAGCTTAGTTGTTTAAGGGTTAAGATTTTTTAGGTCTAGATAGATGTTTTAAGTTGATAATGATGAGATATGATAGATTTGATTTATATTCAGAATTTTTGACTCACCAAGATAGGAAAGAGGTTTTCTTCAAGGCTGCCAAATACAAATAGCCAAAACACTATGAATGTAACATTTATATAATTCCTGATTGTTCCTTCATCTGATTATTTATAACTAATTGATTATAACTTATTAAAATTTTACTATAAAATGTCTATTAAAAATCCTCTTTCTGCGGAGGTGCTCCGATTATTTTTCTTTGTGATTCTGTTAATTATAGGGCTGATTTATAACTTTAAGCCAAATTTTATCCTCAGTATATGTCTCCCTTGAGTATGATGGTTTTGCCTTTTTATGTGTTGTAGACTAACTTGGCTAATGTCTTTTTCAAAATGCCAATACCCACATTGATGAAAAAGACTGGTCTGCAATTTCAGTTACTCCCTGTTTGATAGTTTTACCAGGGTTTGATACCAAGTTTCTACTGACCTGATGGAGAGCTAGGAGGTATTCTTTCTTTCCCTAGTTCCTAGAAGACTTCATAGAAAGCTAAATATTTTTCCTCCATGAAGCTATCCTGGCCTGGAGATAGCTTTTAGGGAGAATTTAAGGTAGAAACTGTGTTGGTGGATGTGAGACAGTTTCAAAACATTTGCCGTTCAAGCAGGATGATCTGAGTGGAATCTCTTAAGCCCGTGTGCAAAGCTATATGCATGGGAATGTGACATCATTGCTGTCGTGCAGAGGGACGAGAGGACGACTGGGGCTTGCTGGCTGCCAGCAGAGCTCCAGCACAGTTCAGTAAGAGAGCTGGGGTCAAGGAATAGGACAGAGTGGCAGAACAGGACACCTAGCATTCTTTTCTAACGTCCATGAATGCCCATATTCACACATATGCATATATACTACATGAGTATGCACCACACACATGCAAAATAAAATAGAGGTTAAATTTTGTCAGCAAACATATAGTGCTGTGGTGGTTTTCTGTTTCTTTTTCTTTATGGAAACATTTTTTTCATCTAACGTAATTTTTAGTGAAACAAAGTAGTTTTAAAAATATTATTTTGCTGTTTTTAAACATCTTTGGACTTTGTGATGCTAACCTCTTTATTCCTCCTAGTACATAAAATTTATGATGCTCCCTCTAAGTTTTATTAGGAATCCACACATTTTATTAGTCCCTGCCTCCATTGGTCAACTTTAAATACTTTCTTGTTTTAAAACCAGTGGTAAGATTCCTGTAACATAAAATTCACTGTTCAGCTATTTTGCAGTGTACAATCCAATACCATATCGGGCATTCAATGAACAACCATCACTACTGTTTCCTGCCAGAATATTTTAATCTCTTCCAGAAGTAAATACATCAGGTACCACTCCAACTCTCCACCGCCTCTATGCCTAGCCACAAGGAATCTGTTTCTGTCTCCACACTTGCCTGTCACAGCTGCTTTGTAGAAACACAGTCCTGGCATATGTTGCTCTTAGTGTCTGACTTGTCTTATGTAGCATAGTGATTGTAGGAGTTATTTATGTTGTGACACTAATGAGGACCATCCTTTCTTATGCTGAATATTAGTTTTTAAATTTACATTTATCTTCTATTTCATTGATTACTAATTGTTATTATTTCTATCCTCTGTTATCTTTGGGTTTTTCAGCTTCTTGAGATGCCTGAGTAACTAAAGGGAAGTGACGGAGTTTAATTTGCTTTATTTTACATATTCCGAAATGCTAGTTTTGTGTTAAGATAGAGTTAAAAATGATAAAATCTGAGTGTACAAACTTGGTACGCTCACACATTCTTACCAGATAAACCTGTATAACATGACAATAATAACTCTGGTTTTATTTTGTTTTGGGATATTATAAGGTGGTATATTTTAAAGAAAGGAAATAAAGACGAGTGGAGCCAAAAAAAAAAAAAAGAAGACATGTTAAAAGCCAGTGTGGTCTTTTTTTTTTTTTTTTAACATATAATCTTTAAAAATGTTGGATAACAAATGTCTGGTGAGATGGAAATGCTAAGTTTAGAACATTTTTATACCTTCCTATATATTTAAGTCTTTTTTATATTCCCTGAACTCATAGTCTTGTTTGCTCATTTTAATGGCTCTGAAATAGACGATTGTTTAACTGGCTGTTTTTAATTGTGTTAAAGGTCAATTAATAGTTTTCCTTACCCAGTTATGCATAAAGTAATGATAATTATTATTATGTATTTAACATTGATAGAATCCATAAGACAGTAAGCTATGTTGTAATCAAGTATTCTAAAAACTAATGTAGTGATTTTTAAACATTCAAACATTTGCATATTTAACATTTTCTGAGTACTTTTCCTTTGCTGGGGGGCTGTCCCAGGATCAGGACTACAACCCTAGCAAGGCACTGTCATCAAATAAGCTCACGGTCTTGCGAGAAAAGAAATAAAAAAAAAACATTAACAGTGATAGTGCTATAAGATGCACGGTGCAGTGAGACACATTAGAAGGTGTCATCGTTCATTGGTCAGGAAAGGCTAGCAGAAGTGAATTTCCAGCCTTTACCTAATGGTGAAAAGAAGACTTGGAAGATAGCTCCCTCCACTCCTCCAAAACCAATTCCCCAGTCTCATCCCCTTTTCTGTAACAGACCCCCTGCTGCAGCCCCACATCCAGGGGCTCACACAGATCTTCCCCTCCTAACTTCCTGCCCCCACTCTTTGGTGTACCCCAACTCCAGCAGGCATTCCCTGGGAGCCTGAAGGCCACTCGGGTTAGCGAAGCAGACAAACCACAGATCTGCTCCTCTCCCTCAGGTCTTCCAAGCCCAACCTCCCAGCCTTAAACCCAGCTTCTAGCAGACACCTACTAATGCTTCTCCTCAGTCTGCCTGTTTCCAGGGGGAAATCAGATCCTGGTGGAACACCTTGCTTTTCCCCCTCCTCCTGTACCCCAAAGTTAAATCAACATCAGATAAGGAAACAAATCCATTACCCTTAAAAAAAAACCAGGACCAGATGGGCTTAAGACAGAAGTCTATAAAATTTTCAAAGAAGAATTAGTGTGAATACTCCTCAAATTATTCCACAAAATAGACACAAATTATATTTTCCAATTGATTTTTATGAGGCTACAGTTACACTGCTACCCAGTCACATAAAGATTCAACAAAGAAGATAATTACAGGCCACTTTCCCTTATGAACATGATGTAAAAATACTCAATAAAATACTTGCTAGCCAAATCCAAGAATACACCAAAGAGATATCAACCATGATCAAGTGGATGAAAGGATGGTTTTGGCATATGTAAATCAATAAATGTAACTCACCATATAAACCAACTAAAAGCCAAAAACCACATGATGATCTCATTGGATACAGAAAGGGCCTTTGACAAAACCCAACAGTTCTTCGTGGTAAAAGTCCTGTAAGATTGGGGATAGAAGGGGCATACCTATCATAATAAAGACAATTTATAGCAAGCCCCTCCAAAGCCAATATAAATAAATGGGGAGAAGCTCAAGGCAATTCCAGTAAATTTAGGAACAAGACAAAGTTGTTCACTCTCCCCATACATATTCAATATATACTTGAAGTCTTAGCTAGAGCGATAAGAAAGCTGAAAGGCATCAAGGGGATACAAACTGGAAAAGAAGAAGTCAAAGTATCATTGTTTGCAGTTGATTTGATAGTATACTAATTGGCCCTTAAAAAATCACCAGAAAAACCAGCAAAGTTAATTAATAAAAATTAGATAATAAATAAATAAAAATTAATAAAATTCACACACACACACACACACACACATATATATATATATATACATATTATAAATGAACTAAGAAAGAATGAAAGAATTCAGGGAAACAACTCCTTTCACAACAGCCTCAAATAACATAAAACAAATTGGAATAACTTTAACCAAGTTAAGTAGAAGACTTGGATGGCAAAACTTCAGGTCTTTAAAGAAAGAAATTGAAGAAAATTTCAGAAGATCAAAAGATCTCCCATACTCATGTTAGGTAGGATTAATACAGCAAAATTAACCATTCAACCAAAAGCATTTTGCAGATTCAGTGCAATCCTTCATCAAAAATTTTCACAGACCTTGAGAGTAATATTTTCAGTGTCATATGGAAACACACAAACACTCGAGCATGCACACACTTGAGATAGCTAAAACCATCCTGAAAAAAAAAAAAAAAAAAAAAAACAGCTGGAGGTATCATCAACCTCTATTTCAAGTTGTACTATACAACTATAATAATTAAAAAATCATGGCATTGGCACAAAAACCAAACACATTAATAACTGGAATCCAATTGAAGACCCAGACATAAATCTACACACCTATAGACACCTGGCTTTTTTTTTTTTTTTAATAAATAAGCCAAAAATACACACTGGAAAAAAAAGACAGCATCTTCTGCAAATGGTGCTGGTTAAACTGGATGTCTGCATATAGAATAAAGCAAATAGATCCATATGTATCACCCTGTACAAAACTAGTCCAAAGGGAACAAAAACCTCAACATTAAGCCAGATATGCTGGACCTGATAGAAGAGAAAGTAGGGAATAGCCTTGAATTCATTGGCACAGAAATGACTTTCTAAACAGAACACTAATAGTGCAGACACTCTGGTCAATAATTAATAAATGGGACCTATGAGACTGAAAAGCAAAGGACAAAGGACACAGTCAAATGGACAAAGAGGCAGTCTATGGGATGGAAAAAGGTTTTTACCAACTCGACTTCCAATAGAGGAATGATATTTAAAATATGTAATAAAAAGTACAAGAAACTAGATAAGTAGAGTTTAAATAACCCATTTTTACAATAGTGTACAGGTCTAAGCAGGGAATTATCAATAGAGGAATCATTAGAGGAACTATCAATAGGATTATCAATAGAGGGACTTAAAGAAATGTTCAATATCTTTAGCAATCAGGGAAATGCAAATCAAAAGTACTTTGAGATTTAATCTTGTACCAGGCAGAATGGCTAAGATCAGTAATGCAACTGACAGATCATGCTGGTGAGGAAATGGAACAAGGGGAACACTCCTTCGTTGTTAGTGGGAGTGCAGACGTGTACAGCCACTATGGTCATGCCTGAGAAAGACGGGCAACAATCTACCTCAAGATTCAGCTATACCATTCTTGGGCATAGACCCAAATGGTCCTTCATTCTAACACAAAGACACTTGCTTAACCATGTTCATTGCTGCTGTAGTCACAATAGGAAACAACCAAAATGTTCCTCAAGTGAAGAATGGATAGAGAAAATGTGGTACATTTAAGCAATGTCATATTACTAAGACATTGAAAAGAAATCATGAAAATTGTAGGTAGATAGATGGAACTAGGAATAAAAAAAAAACCTTCCTGACTGAGGCATCTCAGACACAGCAAGAAAAATATGGTATGCATTTGCCTACATGTAGATATCAGTGGTTAAGTCAATGAAAACCAAGCTATAATCTGTAGAACCACAGTTAGGTATAAAGTAACAGACTAGGAGTTACAGATAGATCTTGTTAGGAAAGGGAAATAGAATAGACATTTATGAATAAAAGAGGGTTTGAAAATGAGGATCAAGTACTCTTTTCCTTCTGTTTGTTTTGTCCAACTCCAATGTGTTGGATTTGTATTTTCTTTCTTTTTAAAATTTTCTTTCTTACTTTAATTAAATACTTTTTATTTTTTTACATATACATGTATATGATTACACATATATACAATAAACTACCTATAGCAAGAAGAACCATGACACAATCAGGAATTATATAAAAGTTAGATTCTTACTGTTCTGGCTATTTGTATTTGACAGCTCTAAAGAAAACATATCTCCTATCTTGGTGTGCCTAAAATTCTATTATAAATCAATATCTTGTCGTTATCATATCTTGTCATTATCAACTTAAAACATCTATCTAGACCTAAAAACACGTTAATGCCTAAACAACTAAGTGTAATTGTAAAACTAAACTATCTGGTCTTCAACTTCCTCAGAGGCTTGAGAAGGAATAAAATTGATTACCTGAGTATACCAGGAGTGCAGGTTAGCAGCTTCCCAAACGAGAAGATGACAAAGACAGTTTGCTGCCTGAACAGTCTCCCAAAACTCTCTATAAATTTGGAGCATCATTTTCAGCCTTCTGACCCCATATATCTGACAGACATGTTTGTGAGACAGGAACTGTTGAGGACTTGCTTACTCTGTCTTGGCAGAGTTTGGCTGTCTATTCTGCCTGCATCCAAGCTTGCCTTTTTTAAAGCAGAATTCTGTCTGTGGTAGAAATGAGGACATTTTGTGCAGTGGCTTGTTTGCCACATTTGAAGCCATCTCCATAAGTGACCCCAAAAATTCTATCAAGGAACTAATACAGCTGATAAACAGCTTCAGCAAAGTGGCTGTATACAAAATCAACTAAAAAAAAATCAGTAGCCATCCTGTATACAAATGAGAAACAGGCTGAGAAAGAAGTTAGTGACACTACAGCCTTCACAACAGCCACAAATAATATAAATTATCTGGGTATAACTCTAAGGAAGTAAAAGATTTGTATGAAAAAAAACCTTCAAATCTCTCAAGAAAGAAGTTGAAAAAGATTTCAGAAGATGGAAAGATCTCCCATGCTTGTGGATCAGAAGAACCAACATAGTAAAAATGGCCATCTTACCAAAAGCAATCTACAGATTCAATGCAATTTCCACCAAAATACCCACAAATTCTTTACAGACCTTGAGAGATCAATTCTCAACTTCAATGGAGAAACAAAAAACCTAGAATAAAAGATCCTCTGGAGGAATCTTCATCCCAGATCTCAAGCTGTACTGTAGAGCAACAGTAATAAAAACAGCATGGTACTGGAATAGAAATAGGCTAGTTGATCAATGGAATCAAATTGAATACCTAGAAATAAACCTGCACACCCATGGACACTTGATTTTTGACAAAGAAGCCAAATCCACACAATGTAGAAAGGATGGCATCTTCAACAAATGGTGCTGGTCTAACTGGATGGCTACATGTAGAAAAATGAAAATAGATCCATATCTATCACCCTGCATAAAACTGAAATCCAAATGGATTAAAAACCTCAACATAAAACCAGACACACTGAATCTGTTAGAAGAAAAAGTGGGGAAGAACCTTGAACTCATTGGCACAGGAGACAACTTACTGGACAGAACACCAATATCTCAGGCCCTAAGATCAACCATTAATAAATGGGACATTATGAAACAGAAGAGCATCTGTAAGGCAAAGGACACTGTCAAAAGAACAAAACAACAGCCTATAGACTGGGAAAAGATCTTCACCAACCCTACATCCAAAATAAATAAAGACCTCAAGAAATTAAACACTACAAACCAAATAATCCAATTAAAAAATGGGGTACAGATCTAAACAGTGGATTCTCAACAGAAAAATACTGAACAGTTGAGAAACACGTAAAGAAATGCTCAACATCCTTAGTCATCAGATTTATCTGTATCTGTATTTGGCAGATGGCCAGTTTTTTTCCTTTTTAAATGTTGTATAGTGTTTCACTGTGTTTATGTATTGCATTTTCCTTAATGAGCCTTTGTTTACTCATGTTTCTTGGCTCTTAATCACTGGCTTCTGAAGGATTATGATAGGGGCGGTCTTCACAATCTACACTTGTTTAAAACTCTATGAATTTCATACCGAATTAACATTGTTTTCCTATTTGTTTCAGCAAAAACTGAGCATAGTTCATCCTCAGAAAATAAATGAGTGTGCACTAGCTTTGTTGTTTCCTGTCTGCTGCACCTCTCATGGCTGTGTGAATCTCCACTCTCTGTCTCACACTCCTGTCTTCAGGGATTTCAGCTCCTTCCAGGAAAAGCTGACACACCTTTTCCGATTCTGGAAGCACCTACTGGGCTTGGAATCTTGTTAGTATGGGCACTTTGGGGAAGAAAAGGAGCAAGTTGCCAGTAGAAACGGGGACAGAGGTGACCTCTTCATTCCTCCAGGATCTATGACTAATCTCCAAGAGACCTGAGGAATAGTAAAGGCTAGACCTGGCTTTGGATGGGGCAAATTTCAAGATATTAACATTATGTGTGCTTCTCCCGTGTCAGAGACCAGGAATTTAGAAAGCACTCTTTGCTCTGATCAGTCGCCTACTTTCTTTTTCTTACTAGTGAGTCAACCAAGGAGGGCTGTGGGAAGTCAGGGGCATTGGGTGGACTCAAGGGAAGATCAATGTGTATGTCACAGCAAGACAATAAAAGGGTCTCTGTCACTGCAACTTAGCCCACATTGTCACGTGCTGCAGATTGTCTTAGACAAAACTTGTCATTAGAAGAGATAAGCAGGCTGGGCAAGTAAAGAAAGACAATATGGGTTGAAAAAAAAAAATAAACAAAAGGACACAAAAGGCCAAGTAACCAAGCACCTCAAGTGAGTTCCTTGTGCAAGCAGAACCACTTGGCTTCTTTGCTGAAAACAGGGTAACTGGGTTAGGAGACAGGAAGTGGCACTCTAGCCCACCCCCACTTGCCAACTCCTCTATCCCTCAATCCCCATCCTTTGCCATTTCTCCATGCTTTACAAATGTTTGAGTAACTGCTGTGTCACAGAAACTGCTGTCGCAGATAGGGAGACAAGTAACTCGCAAGTCAGTTGAGGATGACACCCCCTCTCATAGTTCCCGGGCTGGTAAGAGAAGCCAGGATGCAGGCAGGTAGGAACACGAATAAGCAAGAGGACCCCAGGAGCAGAGGTGTGGACAGAGTCCAGAGCCAGAGGCACCAGCACAGCGTCAGTTGTTGACGACTGAACAAAGTGCTATTTAGAAGCACGCCACAGAGAACTTGCTGGGCTAGGCAACAGCCTGAGATGCCAACTGTTGTGAAACAGGGAGGAGAGTCCTTAGAGCTAATGGAAGGGTCAAGGTTGTGGGAGACCATTTGTGGAGCTTGATAAAGTGGCTGGTTAACAAGCAGCTTACACATACTTTACTACCGTCACTACTCACACTATTTGAAACAATCATCTGATAACTAGGCTCTGAGGGGTTAGAGATGGTTAGGGATGGAGGCAGAACCAGCTAGTGTGTCTGTTGGAAGAAGCAGCACACAAGCTAATCCTCCAATAGCAAGAAGGAAACACCAGGGACCTTCGGCCAGAGAGCAAGTGAGGGCAAGGGAAGAGCCTTGTAGCCCAACACTCAGCAAAAAGGCGAGGAAACATAGCACACCTGACACATGGGCAGAGTGCTGAGAGGGCACACAATGCCACACAACGCCCAGGGACTGATAGAAATTCCTAAGCATAGGCCAGGTCTTGTGGGGCTTTTTAGGATGTGAGGAAAAAGCAAAGCCAGAAGGGGAAGGAGGGAGGATTTGAAGCAGAAACTGGTCTAATCTAATTTACTTTTTTTTAGGGGGAGGGGTTTCAAGACAGGGTCTCTCTGTGTAGTCTTGGCTGTCCTGGACTCACTTTGTAGACCAAGCTGGCCTCGAACTCACAGCGATCCATCTGCTTCTGCCTCCCGAGTGCTGGGATTAAAGGCATGCACCACCACGCCTGGCTTGCTGATTTACATTTTAAAAAAGGTTTCTTGTGCTATGGGTGGGGATTAGGGAGGGAACAGAGAATGGGTTATTCTAGCCTGGGGATGGTGACAGGAACAAGGGGGCAGCTGTGGAAATGCAGAGGGGCCATTGAAGTGTGTACACCTTCTGTGTGCCTTCCCTGCAGAGGCAGGGCTTAATCACTCTTGCCCCTGAATGTGGCCTAGAGCTTGGGATGTCACTTTGGGCCTTAAGGTTTTAAAAGATGGCAACTTCTGATGGGGGATCCGGGCTGGCTTGCTGCTTCTCTCTGAAAGACAGCTCTTCTCTCATAGAGCCTTTTTCTGCCAGAATTCTGAAGGTTAGCCTAGGAGGCAATGGGGCTGCCATCTGGAAGGAGCCATGCCAGTTAGTTTACCTTGAAGGCTGACTTCTCCTCTGATTCTCTCTCAGCTGAACTTGCTGAAGACTCTGAAACCATCACTTCTAATTCTGCTGCCATCTTGTGTGGTAGAAACTTATGATACCATTCCCGGATTCCTTATCTGTAGATATTAGAAGATAACAAGCTTACCTGAGTTTTCAGGCTTGGTGAACCAATGGGCTCTCAGGTGTTATTTGGAGGAACATAGATAGCTCAAGGGTTCTTATATCAACGAAAAGTCAAACCCAGCACAGGTCATTACACAATAAAGCTGGGTGCCTGGAGCTCACTGCCCAGCTTGCAGACAGGTCTATAGAAGAGCACCCTCATTCTCAGCAACTGCCTAATAGTTATTTAACCTTAGGATACAGCCTGGCCAGCCTAACAACTTTTACAATGTAAATATAATGTTTTTCTTAGTTTTTTTTTTTTTTTTTAAAGCTTCCTATCGTGTATAATGTATTTTGGTCATGTTCACAGCCCCTTCAACTCTTGCCCCAGCTCTTCCCAGATCTGTCCCTTACCCCTACCCCCTCTCAACTTTAGGTCTTTGGTTTTTTGTTTTTGTTTTTCTTTCTAAGACAAGTCCAGGTTCTGCTACATAGGTTCATGGGTGTAGGGGCATCCGATGGAGCAAGGTCCACCCATCAGGGGCCACACTCTTAAAGAAAATTGACTCCTCTTTCTTAAATAGGCATTACCTGTCAGTAACTCCTTGGCCATGGGGAGGAGGCCATAAACTCCGCTTCATGCCGAATGTCAGTGGCTTGCCCTAGTGCACATCTTGTGCTGGCAGCACAGTTTCTGTGAGTTCATAAATGCAGTGGTTCTGGGAGGTCCGGAAGATGCTATTTCACCTCAACACCCTCTGACCTTAGACACTTCAAATCTCTGTGCTCTGTCTTCTGGGATGGTGCCCAACCCTTGTCGGAAGATGCTGATAGACTCGTCTGTTGAGACAGATTGCCCACTAGAACTCGGCTGTGAGACCTTATTGATCATGGGACATCTGTGGCTGAGCTCTCCGTAGATACTTAGTCTCTGCACTTTGACCAGCGAAGAATGTCTGTATTAATGATTGTCAGCGCACAAAGAAGCTTCTCCAGTGAGGTCTGGGAGCTGCAAAAATTTATGGGTACAGAGATAAGAACTTAGAGAACAGTCACATAGTATGTCCGTTTAGCAAAAGTATGGCAGTGGGTTCAGCACTAGGGCCTGTGAGCTCCCCAGTCAGGGCCCCTTGGCCAACACAGGCATGCATTTCTTCCTATGAAACAGCCCTTCAACCGAATCAGAAAGCATTTGCTTACGCTGATGACATTTATGACATGACTGTATCCATGGCATCTCTTGTTCTATCAGCTGTTACTGTAGCTCACAGCATTCACAACTGAGTTAGACCACTGATGACCTCTCCCTTTGCCCCAGCCTGTGTAGCACCACCTGTTACTGTGAGACCTAGCTCTCATGAGGACATTTCCATGTCAGTACCAATTTAATTTAATTCATTACATTTGATTTAATAGTGACCACACAATGTGGTGTCTTCAGCAATAGGGTCTTATCATCAAGTTCTAGTGGGCAACCAAGAGCTATGGCAGGTGCCTGTTATTTGGGGGAAGATCTTTGAAAAACTCCTGCCTAACATTACTTTTAGCTGTTACATTAAGCCAACATATATTTTATGCAACAATAGATATCTAATAGAGAGTAGTTTAGAACAGACTGATTTTGGTGTGTGTGTATATTTATTGTGTGCACTAGGACTTAGGTGCATGTGCGCATGCCTGTTTATGCATGTAGAGTTCACAGGACAATGTCATGTGTTGCTCCTTTTATTCGAGGCAGCATTTCTTACTGTCCTGAAACTCACCAAGTTAGGATCCACCTGTAGCCATCTTCCCACAGCTGGGATTATAAACACAGACACTACCCCCAGATTTTTGGAACATGGATTTGGGAGGACCAAACTCCTGCCTTTATGTTTGTTATCAGCTGAACTGATGGGTACATTTAGTGCAAGAAGTGTGAGGAAAACAGGACAAAGATTGATGTCCAGTGTCACTGTTGAGGGATGAAGATCTTGCCTGGAGATAGAGCAAACAGTCTGTTTTAGGAAACCAAGGAGATGCCTCAGCTCGGATAGGCATCTTTTTGACAAGTTTGGTGACCCAGGAAAC
This sequence comes from Acomys percivali, assembly GCA_907169655.1. NCBI lineage: Eukaryota > Metazoa > Chordata > Mammalia > Rodentia > Muridae > Acomys > Acomys percivali. The sequence goes on from OU015744.1 coordinate 111,882,064, forward strand.
ACATAGTAGGAGGAGAGAATTAACTCTCACAATCTGTTCTCTGACCTACACACACACACACACACACACACACACACACACACACACGCACACTGGGGGGGGGAGAGTCAAATAAATATATGAAAATGTAACTTTAAAAGTTTCATAGGGATTGCTAAGTAGCCCACTGACAATATTAGCCAGGCAGCCTCCTGAACCATCTTTATCAGCATGAGATGGTTGTAGAGTTGGGCAGAGCTCTCTATTTTCCTCCCTTCTTCCTTCCTCTTCCTCTCCCTCTTTCTCTCTCCCCCTCTTTCTCCATAAACATACACACCGCGCTCACAGAATGATAATTAAAAATGTCAAACATCCAGTGGATAAAGACATTTGATTTTTGCCTTCTGCCCTCTGCATATGCAGCAGAATGCATCCTCCACATGTGTGCACTCAGACACATACAAAGAAAACGGTTTGGAAAAAGACTCACATGGTCCATTCTGTCTTTAGCCCATTCTAACATGGCTTGGGTTCCTTTGTCTCAACTGCAGGATTTGCTCTAAGTGAACTACCCAGGCCGGGTATGGTGGCACACGCCTGTAATCCCAGCACTCGGGGAGGCAGAGGCAGTCTGATCTCTGTGAGTCTGAGACTAGCCTGGTGTACCAAGCAAGTCCAGGACAGCCAAGACTACACAGAGAAACCCTGTCTTGAAAAAGTAAAACAACAACAACAACAACAACAACAACAACAACAACAAACTCCCCACAGCCTCAATGTCATCAAACACAGTGGCTCCTTCTCTTCCTTTTAACCAGGCCCAACTCACTATTATACTGGACACAGGTTACTGCTTCCTTTAAAATACTTTCCTGTCTGGGAGGCCATGGCAATCCTTTCTTGGGTCGATGGTTCTACTCTGTGTGTTGTCACACACAATGACTTAGCCTCATGAACCTGGTGGCTAGTCTGTCCTGTGAGATTCAAGAAGATTCACTTGCATCTATGATATGGCAAGTGGAGCTGGCAAGAAGGCAAAGGATAGGTGGCTATCTTCTTTTTTTAATATATTTTATTAATTTATTCATATTACATCTCAATTGTTATCCCATCCCTTGTATCCTCCCATTCCTCCCTCCCTCCCATTTTCCCCTTACTCCCCTCCCCTATGACTGTGACTGAAGGGGACCTCCTCCCCCTGTATATGCTCATAGGGTATCAAGTCTCTTCTTGGTAGCCTGCTGTCCTTCCTCTGAGTGCCACCAGTGGTCATCTTCTTTAAGGTCACTGCCTTTGCTATGAACCCCCCTAAAGGGTGGTGCAGTTTGCTAAACAGAAGCTCAAGTTTAAGACTCGGTGTTCCCAGGGGAGTGGAGAGGCAGGGCAGTACTTGGGCTATGAACTTAAAGGCTTTCCCTGAGAACTGTGGGTGATACCTAAAGTATACTGGCATCTGATGGAAATATTCCAGGAAGGGGAAAGAGATGAATGTTGCCAGGGAGAGAAAGTGCAACTGGGACCAAATGACTTCAGAAAAAAAGAGATGCAGAGCAAAGTAGGGGAGGGGGCTTCTGGTGTTGGGTTGAGCAAACAGTCCCCAGATGGAGGAGAGAAGCCTGTGGAAACAGATGAGCATGGCTCTTCCTTCCCCTGGGCCCTCCTGTTACTATTGTCCTCTTAATGAGCCTGCATAACACGCCCATCTTTTCCTTCTTTATTTTCCTCCATGACCCATGTGCATATCTTCAGTGCACCTGTCACTATTCACAGCATTATAAATACCATCTTTATGTTGCTTTTCTCTCTCTCTCTCTCTCTCTCTCTCTCTCTCTCTCTCTCTCTCTCTCTCTCTCTCTCTCTCTCGGTGTGTGGGTGGGTGTGGGTGTGGTGTGTCCATGTGTGCACGTGTGTGTGTGTGTGTGTGTGTGTGTGTGTGTGTGTGTGTGTTTACACGCACATAAGCTGCAGAAGTCAAGCCTTCGTCCACCACACAAGTCCAGGTTCCCAGCCTTGGCAGTCAGCATCCTGTTGTTCGGAGCCACCCCACTGACCTCCATAGCACTGATGTCTCTGACTCCCGTCACTTGATGTAAGCTCCTCCTCTGAGACTTGCCATATACCTTAGCATCTAGAACAGTGCCCAGTGCATAGATGACATTCCATAAACATCGGCCAAGTAAGGGGGCTGCTAAATGGTGGACTGGGGAGACGTGGGGAGACCAGGCAATGGTTCCGCGGGCCTCTTGGCGAGAACAGCCTGGATTAGGGCTTCTGACAACACGCCTCTTCTGTGTTCTCAACTGGCTGGCAGCATGAGGAAGCTCTGCACCCCTCAGAGCCCCAAGGATTAGAACTTTTTTTTTCTCCCCTGGCACAAGTGAAAGGCTCACCCTCACCTCCTGGCTCATTTTGTTTTTCCCATGGCTCTCTGTTTCCTCCAATTTGCTTAATCCCTTCCAGACCAGTTTAGGCACCTGTTCTGCTTTTCTCTCCTCCTTCGAGTTGGGGGATGGGTAGGGGTGGCTGAGGGGAATGAAGTACCTGGCCAGCAGAGGGAAGCTGGAGGACTCTGGATGACCTGGAGCTGTGGCACAGGGGGCGGCTCCAGGCAGGCTCAGGCTGGCCAATCTGGAGCTGTCCAGAGTCACCGGGCTAAGGGCCGGGCCCTCAGGATCGACCAGCTTCCCTGCACTTGTCTATCCTCAGTCTGTCCATCTGTCTCAAGCCATGGTGAAGCTGATTGGACTCACCCTCGTGGGACTGGTTTTGGCACTTTACAAGAACCACCGGGCATCCTATCAGTAAGTTATGTTGGAGCTGGAAGTGAGGGCTCCAGGCCTGTGGTCCCGAGCCCTGCCTGCTCCAGGAGCATCTCCACATCCTAACGTAGTTTCAGGCTCTTAATGAGAAAATCTATAGGCCCTGGGCAGGGAGCGCATCTTACAGAGGTTCACAGATGTTGTTAGTCCTTCATGTGCTCCTTGAAAACCTACCCTGTGTCTAAGAGACAGGGAGGGTCACGGTGCACAAATGATATGTCAACAAGATCTGGAGGCCCAGCAACGGCCGCTATTCAACCTGGCTTTGAATTTTTTTCCCAAATACCAGACTGGTATGTGTGTGGTGGTGGTGGTGGTTGTGGTGGTGGTGTGTGTGTGTGTGTGTGTGTGTGTGTGTGTGTCTCAGAGGGGGGGCAGTTCCAAGCCACCAGTGAGAAAGAGCTCCCTGGGTGTAGCAAACCTTCCTGGCTCACAGAATCTTGATTTGAGGCACCACCGAGACAAACCAACTCAAAGCCTGCTTGTAAATTGGCCCACGCCAAAGCAACCATTCCCTGGGGTGGCCTACATGCTCCCATGGGTGCTGGGCTGAGGAAAAGAGCATCGTGAGCACCACTACTGGTCAAGCTTTGCTTTTACCAAGGCATCTTGGGCCCAGCATTTTGAATCTCTAACCTCTGAATACTCCAATAAACAGGACATGGTAACCATTACACAGAAAACTACTAACAAGGAGTCTGGGGCTCAGCAGTTGTTCAGAAGTACTAGTTCCTGCTTCCCATGAAAGTGTTTATAACCCGCCAGAGTGTTAGTGGGTAGGAGGCTAAGGATGTATAGGATGTTTTGTGATAACCTTTTATGGAGGGCTCAAAGCCTAGATACCATCCTCTAAAAAGCTTAGTAAATTCTATTGTGTTATTTACTCTGAAGTTAAAGAAAAATGGACTATTTGGAATTAAACAATTATATAATCTTATGGAATAATTAGAATCTTCCACAGAGTTGGGTTTTACAAGTTTTTTCTTAAATCACAAAATATTAGAAAAGTATTTGGGTTTGGAAAAAATTGTGTGTGTGTATGTGTGTGTGTGTGGTACGTGCTTGTGTTTGCATTACATGCTTGTGTTTGCATTACATGCTTGTGTATGTAGTACATGCTTGTGTGTTGTAGTACATGCTTGTGTAGGTGTAGTACATGTTTGTGTGTGTGTAGTAAATGCTTGTGTGTTGTAGTACATACGTGTGTGTGTGTGTGTGTGTGTGTGTGTGTGTGTGTGTGTGTAGTACATGCTAATCTTTCTGGATGGCTGCACCTGCCCATGTGTGCCCTTGGTCTTTGGGATCTCCCTCCATCACTCTAGCTCCTTTTTGAGGCAGGGTCTCTCACTAAAACTGGAGCTCCCTGACTGCTTAGACTGATTAGTCAAGGAGCCCTAGAAATCTGCCTGTCTCTGCATTGCGATGATAAAATTACAAGTGTGTACTGCTATATCGTGGTGCATGTGTAGCAACCGTTTTGCCTGTAGAGCCATCTCTATAGCCTGATTTGGCCTTTTCACTTGTAAAAAAAAGTGAGCTTCTAAATTTACAAAAGTCAGTTAAATTGCACATTGGGAATGTGTGCAAAATCTCCTGGCAGATCCCAGACAGAAGGAAGGGAAACGGTTCCCACTGTTTAGAAGCCTGAAAGCCTCAACACAGAAGAGCCTCTGTGGGCCTGAGGGTACCCAAGACTTCCCTGGATAAGCAGAGTCTTAAGCCACACTTTGTATGAATGAATCTGATCAGTCTTCCTCAGCAAACACCCCCACCCTAGGAGGCTTGTGCATTCTTCTGTAGCGGCTACTCAAAGCCTGCCCTCTCCCATCTTAGAACCAGAGCCAGAAGGTCTGGGGGATGGAGTATGACCAATGCCCATGTTGGGGGACAAGGCCCCTGATACTCTGGGAGATCATGAATCTGCTCAGAGAAAAGAAGTGACTTCAGTGTAATAGGGCATCAAGGCAAGCCCTGTCCTCAAAGGAGATACATCCATCTTTACCCTTCTGCAAGCAGGGATGCGGTGTAGATGTTAGGAGTTGGAGGGAGGTCACAGGCTCAGTGCAGGCCCATCCTATGCCTCGGAGAATTTCTTGACCTTCTGATATGGGGGAAGCAGAGAAGAAGAAACCAAGAAGGTCCTGGTCCATCCTTGTCATCAGATCTGGAATGTGGCCTTTCACAATGTGTACCGCACAAGTGTAGAGAATGGCCAGGACAGCACAGGACATTTCTTGAGGACATGAGATGTGGAGATGCAGGAAGGCTCCTTCCTGGATTATCCACTATGGTGTGTAAGATCTCCACATTTCCTTCTGTGGATGGGGTGACAGAGCTAGCACTAACTCCTTAGCATACCTGGGCTATCTCACGCCCATCCCTGGCAGTATGTCCTATAGGCAACAATGATGGTGGATTCTCAGCAACAGGGACGAGATCTCATTTCTGCAACTTTCCATTCATTTTGTCATGTTAGTACCAAGAAAAGTTCCAACCCATCTCTCTACCTAAAACTTGTGGGAAAATAGCACACTTCCCAGCAGGGTATTTAAAACTGGGCACATAATAAGCTCCCTGAAATCATTTGCTCTCATAATTGCCATATGTGACTTCAAAATCCACCTAAAGAATCTCATGGTTGGTATTTGGTGTGTGTTAGACTTCTTGTGGCTGTGACAGAAACCTGAGAGGAACAATTTAAACAAAAAGGATTTATTCAGCTGAAGGTTTTGGAGGTTGAAGGCTGTGGGGGCTGGTCCAGCTGTAAAGAAGAACAGCATGGGGGTGGGTTGGGGGTGGGGTGGGGGTGGGGTGGTAAGAGCAGGGCTCAGAAAGCTATGTGCCACATGATGACCATAAAGCAGAGAGGAACAACCAGAGTAAATAGCTTGAGGACAAGATAGATTTTCAAAGCCATAGGTCTCGTGGCCCACTTCCTCCAACCTACGGGCGGGTGGGGGGGGGGACACCACCTTCCAAAGTGTCCAGTCAATTCCGGATCCATGAACTCATCACTCTACCAATTAGATCAATACCACTCACTCCCTAAAACCCCATCTCTGATCATTGAACAGAGGCCACGCCTCCAACGAATGAGCCTTTGGGGGATAGTTTATACAACATTGCAGTAGTATCATGATTCTCTGACACCCAGATTAAAGCTGAATTGTCTTCTAGCCTTGCTGTTCCTTCAGTGTATGTACACTCTTGTCTCTGTCTGAGGCAGTAAACTAACAGTCCCCCTTACAAGCGCCATGTCCTCATTGGAAGCCAGAGGCGCAATGTGGCATGGCATTACTCACCAATGTTTAGCATTTAGCGGGAGCAACAAGACTCAAACCCAGTTGCTGAAAAGCAGAGTATGAGGGACTTAGTAGACGTAGATGCCGTAGTGCATAAAAATTAATGAAAGAGCCAAGGATGCCAACACAGAAGACCACAGGAGGCTGGGGAAGGCAGGGACAAGCTCTGGGTAATGAGGTAAAGCATGGTCAAAGCAGAGTAAAAAGTGTGGGCTAATGAAAGGGTGCAGAGGAGAGGTAGGAAACAGAGGGCTTTGTATCATGACACTGGATTTCATTCTTTTGTTCTACTTTTAAATTAATGGATTACATCTGAGTGAACTGGTGTTTGATGTTTTTACATACAGAACAAAGAAAAGAAAAGTGTGTGTGTGTGTGTGTGTGTGAGAGAGAGAGACAGAGAGAGGGGGGGGCAAACAAGTGCTCCATCTGAGCTCCACCCTCAGTCTGAAAAATGTGAATCTTTATTTAAAAAAGTACTCAAAGATTAAATCAGGAAGTAAGTGTGAGTGACCTTAGCATGGGGTTTGGCACACAGTAGCCATCATAAAGAGATCCAGAACAAATGAGGAATGGTTGGTAGCCCAGATGGAAGTACCTGGGCCCCCAGAGTGCCAGCGTAGCTTAAGAGCCTAGTGTGCCTTGGCAGGGCGCCAGAGTCTGTTTGTACAGAACAGTCCACAGCAAAGTTTATGTGATTTCTGGATGGACTTCAGAGGACTTGGAATCAGGGACACATCTCAGACATTGAACTTTGGTTATGAGACCCAGAACATTTGCCCCTGATAATCAGAGAAGAGATACAAATCTGAGAGCTAGACATAGGCTTGCAGCCAGGTGAGTACCCAGGTGCTTCTGTGTCTCCACAGTGGCCTTCTCTGTAACTTGTGCCAAGTGACAGGGTGGAATGTAGATTTGCCTTTATGTTTGTGTTCCAATCTCGGCTCAAACACTTCATAACTGTAATCTTAGCCATCAGTGGTTAGGGAAAAGAACAGAAAGGCAGGTGTTTTGAGGGCTAAAACGGGCACACACAGGACCTGAACTGTGGCATTGGTGACATCCTGTTGAATTTTGGCTTGTCTGGGCCATAAATTGGGACCCAGAGAAACTGGGTGCTGATTATCTGTCTTGCTGCTCACTCTGGGCTTGGGCTCACTGTAGTTATTCTGATAAGAACAGCTGAGCCAATAGGTGTTTCTCTTTCCCACGCAAACCCATCATATTTAAAGGACCTTGTGAGCCAGGTCGCACTCTTATTCTTTTGTGTGCTTTTGGCTCTTAGAAAAATCGCTGGCTCCCTCCACAAATTTTGACACATTTGATGATTTCACAGGCTTGAAATCCCTCTCTGCATGCCACCCTGACTTGGGTTGTGTCCTTTGCCCTTAATACCGTGGGCCCGTCCTTTTACTTGGCTGAGGTCCTCTCTAAACAGTCTCTGTATGTTCCTCCAAACAGGGTCCCTCCTAGTGGTGGGTCACAAAATCAGTATGATAAGTCATGAGCAACATTGTTAAACTGAAGGGAACTCAACAGGCAAAGCTTAAGAACTGAAAACATACTACATGGGACCAGGAATACAGCCCAGAAGCAAAGTGTTGCCTATCATATGCAAAGCCCTCACTTCAACTTCTAACAGAGCAGAAGAAAAACAAGTGTCTCAAGGATTGGGGATTCTTTCCCGAAGCTTGTCTTGTGTGTGTGTGTGTGTGTGTGTGTGTGTGTGTGTGTGTGTGTGTTTTGTTGTTGTTGTTTACAGGCACACGCTATCTGCTTGCATCATCTAAAATTCTTTTCATAATACTGAACGAAGCCTGAAAAGTTTGCAAGCCTTTGCTGTATAGCTTTCCTTTTGTTGCATTGTCACGAGCCTTTGTGATGACGATGTCAAACTGTAGCCTGACATTTTTTGATTTTCCATTTCTGAAATGCTTCTCAGTTTCTCAAGTCATGGGACAGATCCCAGCTTTCCCCTGGAGTCAGCTTCCTAAGTTATTTCCTGTCACCAAGGGAGCACAGCCCTCTCTCTAGTGTGCCTCACATTTTCTCATCTATCTGGATATGTCTGTTTTTCTTTCATCCATCCCATGGCACTAGGACAAACTCAGAAGCTCGCATGAAGGAGCTACTTGGTGGCATTTATGACCTAGTAGTCCAGACTTCCCTAGGCCGTGGGATTGATCGCTACTTTGTTTTTCCTGAAGAAACAAACATACCCTCAATTTTTCATATCCTTTGCATTCTTGGTCACTATGAGGAGGGGTTCTATCCAGCCTGTCTACTCATTGCTGGCTCATCTTTTGTGGAACTAAATTGCCAGGAAGGTAAGAAGAGAAGTTCCCAGCTCATCACAAGCCAAATAAACTTCCCAGAGACTTTTGGATAATTGTCACTACTTATTAATACTGTGTTATTTGTTCTAGAAACTGCATAATTTGTTGTTTCAATCTCCCAGCAGTGCCAACATTGTGGTCTGCTTCTTTCAAATGCCTATTTGGTAGCCTGCTGGTGCTTCCTTCTCACATCTGTTCATTTTTCCTTTGTCTGTCACTCAAATATCCCCCTACGATGCTTATATGCTCAGATTCAATAAGTTGTTTCTCTGCTGGTGTTCACATGTATGTGTGCAAGTGCTTGCCCACATGTGCAGGCTGGCTTTGGGCATGACTTTCTGAAGTTGTCAATACTTGCTTAAACACGGAAAAAACAATCATCCCCACCTAGGCTGCAGAGCCAGACAGATCAAGCAGGTGGCAAATGTATATACTCTTGAATTATGTGGAAGGTATCACATTTTAATGTAAGCATTTGGAATTGCTTGTATTTCTAGTGTGGTTCTCAACTGTTTAACTGAAACATACATACATAGCATATGTATTTGGAGTTTACAAATATAGAGAAATAGCGAGCTCTTCCTGTGAGCCACTCTCAGACATCGGTGGCGTTAACTGGAGCCCTGCCATCACTCAACCCAACTTTTTGCAGTGCAATCCAAATACAGCTGATGAAATGGTTCCTGTCAATGCCAAAGTGTACAGAGCCCAGAGGACGCCACTTGCCTTTTGTGTATCTCTCCACCCTGCACATAACAGTCCTCACTAAACTGTATGTTGTACCCCTAGCTCCCCACTGATCTTGAGGACTCACTGTTGCCAAGGAATACTAACTCAGGGTGTACCCAAGGTGAAAGGCAGTTAAGGGAACTCTGTGGGCTTAACTTTTAAACCATAACTCTAGATTCTGGATTTTTTAAAATGTCTATTTTATTCTTCTCTACCTTTCAGATCAAGATTAAATGCCTTCCGTGAAGTAACTCCAGTAGAACTCCCCAACTGTGATTTAGTTAAAGGAGTCGGTATGTATATGGACAAGAAAGTGTCAGATTTTAAATGCAAGAACACAGTCACTATGTATTTTGCTAATGCTCCAGTTCAGTTTTATCCAAAATTACAACATTGAGTCAGGAGAGTAATATAGAGTCAGGAATTGATTACGAATTCCTTGTGCTTTGGCTTTTGATGTCATGGATGTATTACCAAAGTGTTTCAGTTTTGATTGGGTTTCGTTTGGTCAACAAGACAAAAGTATATCTAGAACAATGGTTTCACGGTTGAAAAAAAAAACCCGAGGGTATGACAAAATAGAGAGGGAAGGAGATAAAACCTAAAATAAAGAACACACACACACACACACACACATACACACACAGAGTCAACAAGGCAAAAGAATATCTAGAACAATGTTTTCATGGTTAAAAAAAATGAAGATATAGCAAAATAGTGAGGGAGAAAAGAGATAAAACTTAAAATAAAGAACACACACACATTTAACAAATGCTCTGATTTACCACAAGGCATTTACCACAAGACTTTTTTTTTTGTTTTGTTTTGTTTTTTTTTTTTTTGTTTTTGTTTTTTGAGCACTTCTTTGACCCTTGGAGAGGAGACTTTTTCCCAGAAGTTCTCAACAGATTTCTCCTTAGATCTCATCAGGCAGATCTTGGGAACAGGCTGATGTCTAGTTGCAAAGGAAGCTGGGAAGGTAATTACTGGTCTCCATCCTGGGAGGCAAGATGTGTCAACAAAGATAAACAGGTAGAGAGATAGTAACTCCTCTTAAGCTACTCAGAGCATCCCAGAGCTCAACCCTGTGACTTGTTTCCACCAACTAGATTTGTTATTGGAGGTCAACTCATTTGAGACCCACTGTCACTGCTCTTGAAGTAGGTAGTGGGTTGTGCTTTTAGAATTGCTGTCTGCGATGACTACAGTGCAGAAGGCTAGTCAAAAAGACTCGTTTGCCTAAGACACTTAAGCATGAACAGATAGCTCACAGCACAACACTTTTTCTAGGAAAGTGTAATATTGCTTTCAAGCATACTCAAGAATTTGAAAAATATACACATCCATTAAGAGTGTGACTAAAAAGAGAACTCAAATACTTCATTTGTCTCTATATTAATTGAAAATTGTAAACATTGTGTGTATTTAAGTGGCAACTCACTTGAAGAGAGATTTTGTTGGTATTTACATGTATTAAGTGCATACTCCTGAGTGCCAGCGAAGTACCCCCACTGGTAGATATACATTTGAGAGTTGCTGGTATTTCTAACATAGTTCAAATAAGTAATTGATTTGGGACTCTGACACATCATATGCTCTTGAAGTTTACATGTTCAGGCTAATGCCAAGCTCTCTCCAAATAATCACACACGTTTTATACTCTCTGAATGTTCATGGACTATATATGTGAAAGATCTCGACTTCGAGATGTAAAAAGCCATTGATTTAAAGCAAGTAAATGAAATGCAAATTGTCATTGTGCTTGCTGACATTAATTTTTAAAAAAGAATTCCATACCATCAAGGTAGGCATGGTGGCACATGTCTGCAATCCACTACATGGGAGGGTCAAGGTGGAGGCCACTCTCAGTTTATGACGTGAGGTTGAAAATAGCCTAGGTTACACAAACTCTGCCTTAAATAATAAACGAACAAAAATAAATAAATAATGAATCAATGAATGAATCATTCTTTAATTTTCTTTTGATAACATTCATTAATTCAGGTGAAAGGGAAGATTCATTCTAAACCTAATAGGAGTTAAGATAAAGAGCTATTTTCAAGCCTGAGGGGGTAACTAAAGAATCCCCAGATTCCCTCAAGTTTGAAACAATGTGTCCTCTTTCTTCCCTCCTCTGCAGAGACAGGCGCAGAAGACTTAGAGATCCTGCCTAATGGACTGGCCTTCCTGAGCACCGTGAGTGTTCTCTGATGCTTACTGTGTGCGAGAGCATGTTCCCAGACTGGCAGTTGCAGTTTTTCTTAGACCATTGTCCACTTTCAAATGAGATGGGCAACCATCTCACTGTCTTGTTGGGCTGGCAGCTGTGCTGCGTTCACCAAAGACTTGGCTGAAGATGGGAGGTGTGTGGGGGGTGACCACAGATGAGCCAGCAGCTGCCAGAGTGTCCTGTGGGCCTGTCACACAAGTTGGCTATTTAAGAGGTGGCCCTGTGGCCACTTGTGGCCCAGAGCAGTCAGTGTAGACACACGTGAGAATTGGCACTTCTCTCAGCTCTTAAAGTCCAGTGACATGCCTGCTTTTTCTCTACTGTTCTTTTAAGGGATTAAAATATCCTGGAATAAAAACTTTCGACCCCAATAAGCCTGGGAAAATACTTCTGATGGACTTGAACGAGAAGGACCCAGAGGTGTCAGAGTTAGAAATTACAGGAGATACACTGGATATATCTTCATTTAACCCTCATGGGATTAGTACATTCACAGATAAAGGTAACAATTAATATTGCTCTTTTTGGTGGTGGGGGTAAGCCATGCTCACATAATTTTCATGCTTGAAACCCTTAAACATTTCATATTTGCAAAGCCACTAATTTTATAAAGCAATAGCCTTCATATTATGCCTGTAAAATAATCATATTTTCAGGTTTAATTACTATAGATTTTTCCACATTAAACAACTGAAAGATGCAAGCACTGGCAACCGAAGCTTTTCCAGGCCTGAATCATCGCTACGGTGACACGGTGACACGGCTTTCAGCCCCATCGCTGGCTGGCTGCTCTGTTTACCGTTCAGGCTCTCATTTTCATTTTGATGCTTCCAGCTGCACTTGTTCTGCCCGCCCACAAGGCCCTTCTCCATTCTCTCTCCCTTTATGTTTGTCGCCATTGCCTTTGCACTGTAATAATTCTCAAACTCAGCTGCACACAGAAACACCTGGGAGTGTAAAACTCCCAGTGCACAACCTCCAGCCCCAGGGAATTGAATTCGGCTGGCTTTAGAGTGGCTGGGGCAACAGTTAAGACTTGTCCAGATGACAAAAAATGTTCGTTTATGTGCGCTGTCCCCATTCCCCGCTGCCCGCCCACCTGTCCTCGCCTTTTCCCTTCCCTTCCTTCCTTCCTCCGACCTCGCTTTTTTCTGTTCCCATTTTCTCCTTCAAGAGCATCTGCCTCCATGATATTCCTGCTTTGGCCCTCCCTGCCAGCTCCTACCTCCTCCATACCCTCAATCAGTCACTGTAACTCAACATTTTATTGCCTCTTTATTTTTCTCTTTCAGATACATCAAACTAGTGTCACTGTCGGTGCCTATATTCTAGTAGACTACCCCCAAATGTAGGCTACTAATATTATTTTTCCTTTGGCTCACCAGTCCCATTTCTGAAGGCTCTTCCTAGAAACTTCTGGATGTGTCCCTCTCTTCTGATCACTTTAACCTTAAATGTCAAAAAATGGTTGTGTATGTGTTTGTGTGTGTGTGTGTGTGTGTGTAAGCTTGTCAATGATCTTTCTATACACTCCCCCCAATCTTTGCCACTTAATTTTCACTTCAAAATATTTTAAGTGTAAAGAAATATAGCATTTGGCATGTATATACTTTAAAAAAAAAAAAAGTGATGTAGTATTACCAAACCCTTTTGTAGGTGGCTGTCACTTTCCGCACTGCATCCCAGTAGCCTCCTTTTGTGTCTGTGCATTTAGACCCAGTTTCAGGGCTCTCAGGGTTCTGTTCTGTGAGACATCAGGAGCATCGCCCACCTGCTTGTCTGTAAGGAGGGGCTTCACTTTTTTCCCCTTTACAGGCAGTTCCAGGGTGATGCTTTTGCACACGGACCTTCCATAAACATTTTTGAGGATCAGCTTGTAGAGGTAGATGCTTCTGTATACAATATGAGTTCTGGTTTTAATCCTCACTTCTGCCAGGGGGTTTTGTCTGGATTTTTTTTCTCCCTGTTCTTCAGCTATCACTAGGAGCTTTCGATACGTCCTGTCAAATGCGTCTCATGCCCTTTCCTGCCTTTATTTGGTCTGTGTTCTTCTGTTAACATGAATTCTACTCTTTCAAAGCCAGGGTTCCTGCTGTAGCCACAGGACATGTTATCCCATGCTCGGGCCCTGTGATTAGGCCTAGATACTACCTAATCCCCAGCAAGGCTACTCCAGGCTCTCTTCCTCTGGGCCCAGCTCCCTCACTTTCCTTCTCTGGGCTCTAATCACAGCTTCCCTGTTGGGTGCTGATACCAAGGACCCTCTTGCCTCAGGGCTTACGCAGATTCTCTTCCCTCAACCCATAATCTTATTTCTCCAGGGACACACACGGCTTAGGCTTACTCTCACTTCATTTAGGTCTTTTCTCTGATACCGTCTTGTTGGAAAGAAGATCCTTCCCTGACCATCATAAAGACACTACATTACCCGCTAGTTCTTTATCATATTACAATATCCCTTTGCAGTACTTAAATCTAACATCAATTAAAATAACATGCTTATTGGACAGGCCAGTCAAAAATACTTGAGCTGGCTTTTTTGTTCATATTGGCTAAACAGTGTGTCATATTTTAAGAATACTAATTTGGTTATGTCAGATGTTTCCAGAGATACCGCATACCTTCTTTACCACCAAGAGCACTTTCTTTTATGCCCAGGGTCGTCATCGTCCTCTCCTTCTCACGCCCCCAGGCATTCTTCCTGAGGCATTTATCACCTTCCACTGTGTAAATTACACACAAGCTCACCATCCAGTGTGTAAATTATACACGAGTGCATCACCTAGTCCAGTTCTCACACCCTCAGTCCTTTTACCCCAACTTGGTATCCTGTGAAGATCATTTGAAATATCAAATGCTTATAAGCTGTTGGGAGTTTCAGAGCTGATGATGTTGAAGGTTTTTGTTTTTGTTTTTTAATCCTGTAAAGTTGTGAGATTTTAGAAGTTGTCACTAGCTTTTCCTTTAGCTACTTTCCTTGGGAGCAATCAGGAACGCTTTTCTCTATAAAGGTGAAAATATTCCATCCACTTGACATCCTAAGTACTAGTTGGGGGTGGGTTGAAATTGCTTTGGGGAGGTGGAACTGACAGTTGAGAGCTCTGCTAATGCTTCCAGTTTTGTTTTTCATCTCCTCTCAGACAATGCCGTGTACCTGTTGGTGGTAAACCATCCAGACTCCTTGTCCACTGTGGAGGTGTTTAAAGTCCAAGAAAAGGAACGATCACTTTTGCATCAGAAAACCATCACACATGAACTTCTGCCTAGGTACTGAGGTGCCTTATAGCTACAATTCGCTGAACTGTGGAAGACATTCATACTTAGCCTTTCATCTGGGCCAGGGCAGATTCAGCTCTTCTGAGTGATCTTCTTCGGAATGGTTTGAACCCCTGGGACCCCAAGAGTAGGATCAATCCCTTCTTCCCTCATCTACTTCATTCTGGGTGGACACCATAGCAGAGCTCCTATCCCTAGTATCTCTACTCAAACCATTCCATAATTTTTAAAAAAGAAATGAATCTTTACAAGACCAATCTCACATACGCAAGAGAAGTCTCAGTGCATCTCAGACATCCTTACACTGTGTCTACTAGTAGTTTGTTGTGCACTATGGGAATACTGGGTTCCATATTAGATTCCTGGACAACATGACATGTGGGAAAAGCAGACACCCAAGGATCTCAATTCTGGTCAACCCAACACAAACACAACCTTCTCACTTAGCCTATGAAGAATTGGTCAGTGAGGCCAGTAATAGATTTCAGACAACCTAATATTATCTCCCTAAATAACTTTTTAAATAACTTTTGTTAGAGTTTTCTAGAATTCTAGCATCTTCTTGTATAATTTAAGAGCAGCATTCATCCACCTTGGCTTTTGTGAATTTAGATCTGTGTTTGTTGCAGGCCGCTAGAGACGTATTGCTATCTAATATACTCTGTTTTAGCTCTCCTTTCCTTCCTCGATTGGCAGGTGGGAAGATGGGGAAACAGAAGCTGTTAAGTTGCTGATTAAAGCTGGATTAATCCAGTTATTGTCCAAGTAGGAATCAAAGCCCAGTTCTCTGCACATTTTGGATGAGATGACGCGAAGAGAATAGGTTAGAGGTAGATTAGAGGTAGAAGTTTCTATTTCTACAGCAAATGTATTTTTAAGGATGGGGTGTATCTCAGTTGGGAGAATGCTTGCCCAACATGCACAAAACCCTGGGTTCAATCCCCAGTGCCACATAAGGCAGGCAAGGTGGTACACATCTGCAATCTCGGCCATTGGGAACTTAGGGCCATCCTCAGCACAGGAGCATGGTAAGGTCAAAGCCAGAGATGTAGGATGCGCTCTCTCCTCTCTCTCTCTCTCTCTCTCTCTCTCTCTCTCTCTCTTCATTATCTGGAGAAACATGTTCATAGGAAGACATGTAAAATGGAGAAGCTGAGGAAATGGTAACAGCTGTATCAACGGAAGGAACCTCATCTATAAGCCAAATGCTATGCAGACTGCCTCAAACACATGGTCTATTGACTGGGAATTGCTTCTTAATTTGGCATTATTATTATACCATATGTGGGCTTAACTGTTTTTAAGACCTTTCCTATCTGAAGTTGCCTCAGATGACAACTTCAGCCGTTAATATAGCTGGGAATAGTTTGAAACCAGAGCTGGTCCTCCTAGTCACAAGAAATCACAAAAATTATTATTATTATTGTCATCATTTAATATTGGGCACCTCTAATGTTTCCAATTTTCAGAGCATAAATATATTTTTCCCCAGGTCAGTTGTGAAAATATTGTGTATTGGCAGCATAGAATCAGACTGAAAATCATCAGAGTGACACAGTTAGCTGCAGTCTGACTCTCTCTACCCAAGGATTAGTCACACATACTTGTGTATTCTAGGGTTGCTGGTAGTATTTATAGTCAAATTACTAAATTTTCGATAAGTTAATCATGTTACAACATCATGGCTATTACTACTGGTCCTTTATGTATACACCATGGCAAGGCCTTTATACTTGTTTCATTTCACCTTAACCCAACTTACCAAGCTACAGAAAGAACACTGAGTTTCAGGAAGTAGCTCCAAGTTGGGTGACATGCTGTGGCCCCATGTTGTGACCGTAGCAGGCCAACTCAGATTCAAACAGTATATCAGATTTCAAAGCTGTTGCTCCACTCCACTCCCATCTGCTCTTTTTCTACAGAGAACAGCATACTAATAATGTCTAAAATCTGCTTTATAAAGAGAAGTAGAAGCGGCTTCTCAATTTTTGTCCGAAACCTGCATAGACTCATCATAAATCCAGGCACTTTTCTTCCACTGTGGTAATAGAAGCTGCTGATGGAAGACTTGGGGAGTCGGGCTCCCCACAAAGCTGACAGCATTGGCTCATTGTAATTCCCACTGCAATCCCACAATTCCACATGGCAGGCTTCTCTAACAAGCCATGTAGCTTTGAGGGGAAAATCGTGTAAGCTGGCTTCACAGACGGGAAGCTGAGGGTCTGTGTACCATGTCACTCTCTCCTGAGCGCAGGCTGCGTCAGAGTTGACACATTTGCCAACCAGGCACTCGGCAGTAGAACCGAGACAATTTTCTCCCAGATCATGCCCCCCCCCCGGGGAACTTCCGTCACCTCAATCAGTAAGGAATGACTCACTTCTGTGTTTGCTATGGTACCTATTAAAGCTGAAAAAATAGACTCATATATCGTACACTTACAGCAGCGCAGAGGGAATCCTAATCAGAAAGAAAAGAGGCAAAAACCTATTTCTGAACACTCTTGTTCACAGACTCCTTCAGTTAAGAGGCATAAAACTTTATGGCCAATGATAGAAGAGACATCATCCTTTCTTCACTCATAAGGAAATTGAGGCCCCAACATGAGAAAAGATTGATCCTCCCCTAGACCACACAGCTAATAATGCTGGAACCACAGTGCTACCAGGTCAACGATTTCACTCTGTTACAATGGACTTGACTGACAGGAGTCAGTGTTGTGTGTGCTGATTTGCTTTGCCATTCTATCAATGTCTGGCTTAATTCAATGTTTACTAAACACACACACTTACACACACACACACACACACACACACACAATCACAACATCACACCTACACTCCAGCTAGTATGACTTTCATATCTCAGTGCTAATAATCACAGCTTATTATCTTTAGAGATTGGCTAGGACTGATGTCCTAGTGACTCTGGGCTATCCCTGATGGTGTCAAGACTCTATCCCATATTATGGTTTTAAGACTAAACCTTAAGAAATACCAAATGCATAAGCCTATAATGTGTGCTATCTTTCTGTGTGTAATCATGTGTATTTTTTTAATTGCAGCATCAACGATATTGCTGCTGTCGGGCCTGAGAGCTTTTATGCCACAAATGATCACTATTTTGCTGACCAATACTTACGGTCCTGGGAAATGTACTTGGGTCTGTCATGGTCTAATGTTGTTTACTACAGTCCAGATAAAGTCCAGGTGGTAGCAGAAGGATTCGATTTTGCCAATGGCATTGGCATTTCCCCTGATGGCAAGTATGTATACTTTCTAGAACACAGTAGATTTGTTTGCATTCTCCTTATATAGCTTTGGAATATATAATATGATTACATATTACGGTTATCTGTTGTATTATGGTAGTAAGATGAAATTGAAGAAAGTGAAAAAATGACCAATTTTCGAGGTGATTCTAATGAGTGAATTTAGTATGCACTTTTAGCCTGTAACGTGAAAAGAGTCTTGCACCAGAATGTAAAGTGAGGCACTGGTTCCCTCGTCAAGAACTCTTACTCTCTTTGTTTCTTTTCTATTGCTATAAAGAGATACCTCCACCAAGGAAACTTATAATAGAAAACATTAATTGTGGACTCACATGTCCAGGAAGGTGAACCTATGATGAACATGGCAACAGGCAGGCAGGTATGGTGAGAGCTTACATGTTGAGGTGGGATGCTACCTGGAAATGCCACAGGCTTTTTAAGCCTCAAATTCCACCATATCTCCTCCAACACATCTCCTAATCCTTCCCAAACAGTTGCACCAACTCAAGAATAAGCCTTCAAATATATAAGCCTATAAGGACCACTCTTGTTCAATCCACCATACTTAGTGTAGGAAAGAGCCAATATAACTGTTAGTGATATAGTCTCCTATCTCAAGTTGGTTTTGCAGCAAACAATTTGCAGATCACTATTGGTCTGGCCACCACAATTTGTGGGCCATTGATGTACATGTAAAATCTGTCCATCATCCATCTTATACTCTACCTCATATCATCAAGAATTTCAGAGCATCAGTAATGAAACAGTAACATGGACAGTTTTCTGTTGTTCATATTGTTTCTGGTCTAGAATAAAGTCTCATTGTTCTAGAATGTACTATGCTTAGTCTCCACAGGAATTTTTATGGGTGTTAAACTTTGTTCGTATTGCTAAACCCATGTCTAGATCAAGCTCAGAACAGGAAGAGAGGAAAACTGACTTCTCTCCATTGGGGCCAAACACTTGTCTTCTCTCATACTCTTTTGGCCTAAGAAAAGAGGACTGTCATCAAGAGGGTTTCCGATGCTCCACCCCCAAGCCCAAATTTACTACCTGCTGACATGCAGAACCTTGGGCTTGCCAGTGAGTTGACAAATCAAAGGGGACATGTCCAATGCAAATATGAAGAGCAGGTGTTAACCTTGCATTCCTCCTCTGCAGATCAAGAATGAGTACCTTGCTGCCTTAGGTAATGACTTCCCAGGGACTAAACACTTTGTACTCTACAGACTCTTTGAGTTCTTTCAGAACGGAGTTTGCTTTGAGATAGATTCCGTTTTCTAGTATCTGAGCAAAGTCCAACTGCAAGACGAGTTATCACAACTCGCCTTTTGGCATTTCTTCAAGTGCTTTGATGGAGCTCTCTCTTCTTTGAAGGTATGTCTATATCGCTGAATTGCTGGCTCACAAGATCCACGTGTATGAAAAGCTTGCTAATTGGACTTTAACTCCATTGAAGGTGAGCCGTATTAACACTATAAGTTTGCAGAGTGATAATTAGATTCTAATTAATTTGTGAAATTAAAAGTGAGGAGAAGGGAATTCTCTAATTTGAGTGGGTGAGAAGCAATTTTTCATTTATTTATTAAGAGCCATCAGGATCATCATGGGTTTGTTGTTCATTTTTACTCCGTGGTAGAATGGAAAACAGCAAGCCAGGCATCTCACCCAGGAAGCCCAGAGACTTTCTGTCCTACAGAATTTTAATATGGCTTGTCTTCCCCAAGTCTCTTGCCACCTGCTTCTCTTCTTTCATCTTCATCTTTTTCTCTTCTTCTTCTTCTCCTTCTTTCTCCTTCTCCTTCTTCTCTTCCTTCTCTTCTTCCTCCTCCTCCTCCTCCTTCTTCTTCTTCTTCTTCTTCTCTCTCTCTCTCTCTCTCTCTCTCTCTCTCTCTCTCTCTCTCTCTCTCTCTCTCCCTCTCTCTCTCTCGATAGAGATGTCAAGAAACTTGCATTTCACTGAAGATTCCCCTTTATAATAGCCACATGCTCACAATGGCTGCTGGGGTGACCTGGATACTCCCAGATTTCCCCTCACTGCCACCTCTGCTTTTTCTACCTGTTCCCTGGGACTCAGCATCAAACCTTTAGCCCTTGTCTTCCTGGGGTCTGCTCTCTCATCTTTCATTTCTTACTCATATGGCGCTTCAGTGAAACTTTCCCTAACAACCCATCTAGTACAGCTTGAGCCCCACATCCACCTCCCTGGCCATGGATCCTGACTCCTCAATGGTTTAATTCTTGTTTGCAACTTTTATTACCATCACACCACACATTTTACTGGTCTTCTTTATTATCTGCAGGATCCACCAGGACAGGTTTTTTTCCCCCATTTGTTACTGGAAGAGTTCCTAATAAACATTCAGCAAACATTTGTTTAATTACTATGGTGGGGCTTGCTACATATCATGGCCCCTTTGCCCATACTAATTCTGGGCTGGGCTAAAGGTTTTGTTCAGCAAGTGTAATTGCATAAAGGGGAGGAAAGGAGGCTTAGCAAATAGAACATTATGAAGTGGCCCCTGTCCCTGCAGAGCCGCAGATACCATGCTGCCAACACCCATGCC
This sequence comes from Acomys percivali, assembly GCA_907169655.1. Lineage (NCBI taxonomy): Eukaryota > Metazoa > Chordata > Mammalia > Rodentia > Muridae > Acomys > Acomys percivali. The sequence goes on from OU015744.1 coordinate 111,902,571, forward strand.
CACAGACGGGAGCACTGTCACTGCCAATTGCACGACGGTTCCTGTCACCATGTCTCAGGGACCATCACAAGGGAACCTCATTCAGAGAAAATTGCCTCAAAGCACATCAAATCGAACATCAATTTTGACATTAAAAATCATTGGCAAAACTAGTTTAATATTAGCTGCAGAGAAATGAAATTTCACACACTCCAACTGGCTTAGGGAATAAAAACAAACTGTTCTTATAACAGCACATACTTCTTCAAGGTGAAAGTTAAGGAATTTTGCAATAAAACACAATTCAATATACCTCAACATGGAATTCTAGGGCTTTGCTCTGTAGGGATGGGGGCCAGATCTGGCTTTCACATTTGGTAACAGAACAGGGCCATCTCTCATCATTCCAACCAACTTAGCAGAAGCCACCCTGCCAAATACAGTAACACTCATTCTTTGGAAGGATCATGTGATTTAATATTAGTCCAACAATGCTTCAGATCACTCTGTTGAAGTTCACTATCAAGTTTGTGGTGAATGGTATATGTCCTGCCCAAGTGTGGTGTAGTCATACAGTGGAGCATTATTCAGCCTTACAAAGGAAGGAAACAACACGGATGAGTCTTAAGACATGATGTTAAGTGAAATAAGCCAGATACAAAAGGACAGAAATCATGATTTCACTTATTTCAAGTACATTGGGCCATCCATGGTGGCTCATACCTGTAATCACAGCACCCAGGAGGCAAAGACAGGGGATTCTTAGTCAGAGGTTACCTTGAGTCAAAATCCTATCCCCAAAATAAAATAATTAAAATAATTATAGTAGTTAAAATATTTTAATTTTTTGTTGTTTTTTTTTTTGTTGTTGTTATTGTTGTTTTGTTTGTTTTGTTTCATTTCGGAGACAGGGCTTCTCTGTGTAGCCTTGCTGTCCTGAACTCTCTCTGTAGACCAGGCTGGCCTCGAACTCGCAGAGATCCACCTGCCTCTGCCTCCCAGAGTATTGGGATTACAGGCATGGACCACCACGTCTGGCTAATTAAAATATTTAAATTCATTGAAACAATGGGATGGCTGTTATCAGAAGCTGGGAAATGAGGAGTGATCATTTAATAGTCACAGACCTTCTCTTGGGTGGATTAAAAGTTCTAGAGCTGGGTGGCAGGGGTGTGTGTGGGGTGGAAGGGTGGACAGCACACATACATGTGCCTGTACCTGTTGCTGCAGAGTGGTCCGTGTAGAAATGGTTATGATGGCGGAGGGTATGTCGTCTGAAATTCACCACAGTGAAAAGAATTCTCCCCCTCCCCAGGAATCTAAGACTCAGAATTTGCCACATTTTGGTCAGCTAGAGTTCTCAAAATATTTGGGTATTAACATAAAAAAAAAAAAAACAGACCCCAGATCTTCAGGGCGTCTCTTTTAGGCAGTTCTGGGGTTGAATCCAGGCCCTTTTTAGGGACATGGACAAGCACTTCGCTGCTGATCTACTTCACCGACACTCCTTCCAGTCTTAGACTTGAGTATCATCCACACGTCTTTGTAGCAATGTGAGATGGTACGCAGATGCCCATTATAATGATTTTTATTTTATTAGCATGGCTAGGCATTGGATAATTATGGGGCAAGAGTTCATTTCTGGACCCAGATCAGGCTACCTGCTGGATGCCAGCTGGTCTTGGCAGAAGCTATGTCTGTCCAGGTCTCCTGCACGCTGAAGTGCTGAGATGGAGTGCCTTGCACAGCAGGGAATAATTATGTGCAGAGGTGATGACACTCCAAGGCCTTTTCTCACGTCTCTGGGTGTTCTCAGCAGGCTTCCACCCACCATGGAATTTGCTAGCAGCTAGCAGTGGACCGCTAGCTACATAACACCTTTTTCTCACTTATAAAAGCTAATGTAAGCCTGTAAGCAGAGAGCTGACACGGGGTGGATGGCTCCTGGGGGCTGGAGAGAGCCCGAACTAGATTTTGACTGGGTGGCTGCATGCTCAGCCACCTCCTATGGTTAATGCTGCCTATTTCCAGGTTGAAGGGTGACAGCTTTCCCTGACAGTGAGAGTGAGGCTCTGCCAGGTTGCCTGAACCCTCTAATCCCTTCGTGGACATGTGAGGACAGTTCTCATTTTGAGCAAGAAGCAGAGGGCAGGAGCAGCACATTGCAGTTGCCTCCCTATGCTCAGGCCTTTTCAGAGAGAGTCGGGACCGGTTATTTCCAGCGTCCCTGGGTACTGAGTTCCGCTGGACTCAGAACTACACAGTAGATATTATTTCTCCAGTGAGAGTTAGAGGTAAATAAATAGATGGGATTTCTTCCCGGTAGAAGGCAGCCAGGATGATGAATGGTGGAATTAGGAACCGTTGCTATTATTTATGACGCCGGCGCAAAGGCACGGCAGCACTCTGTGCTGTCATCGTGCCATCGCAGCTTCTACTTAGAGAACAAACAGCTAACGAGCCGGGAGTCGAAGAACACCAGGAAGCAAAAGAGCAAACTTCGCCTCAACTTCGAGGCAAAAATTAGACCCCGGGTGATCATTTCTTTCCTGGCTACGCGGCCTGTGATTAGCCATGAAGGCACTTACATTTCCTCCACGTTCCTCCTCAGAAATCAATCTACATTTCTTGCTTGGTTTTGGATCGCTTGTCAATATATCTTAACACGAGCCTGCCTCTTGAGAAGGAACGGATTTATGTGACTATTAATTTTGTTTGTTTGTCTTAGGTTCATGTACAAATGATTTCGTTTTAGCTCTTAAGTCTCAGTCTTTGTTTTGTAAAGCACCGCTTGCACTCAGCGTGGTCTTTGGGCCCAGCAGAATGCTGGCATAGACAGAAGGCTTGATGCATCCGGGCTGTGAGGCTGAAACAGGATATGTCTCTGCCCGGTTCTTCATATCTTTGTTCGCCCCTCCCTCCCTCCCTCCCTCCCTCCCTCCCTCCCTCCCTCCCTCCCTCTCTCTTTCTCTCCCCCTCATAACTCTGGCAGGTCCTCAACTTTGACACCCTAGTGGATAACATCTCTGTGGATCCTGTGACAGGGGACCTCTGGGTTGGTTGTCATCCAAATGGGATGAGGATCTTCTTCTATGACTCGGAGAATCCTCCTGGCTCAGAGGTTAGTTTGCAAGGTGAAGTGGATGCAGGGGCTTGCCCTAACTACTGAAGATCCAAATCCTCA
>OU015744.1:111905743-111927894 GCA_907169655.1 Acomys percivali
TGTGTGTGTGTGTGTGTGTGTGTGTGTGTGTGTGTGTGTGTGTGTGTATGAGATGGCTGCCAAAGGCAAAAGGAGAAGGGAATGAATAGTGTGCTGGGAGTGTCACTTAGTGGATAGTTACTTATCTCTCCACTAAGCACTGGGGAAAAGCAACCATAGCCTTGGGAAAATAAAAGCGGAACAAAATGAACACACAGACATAAATGGGGAGGGGTTTGGAGTAAGCGGGCATCTAGCTGAGAACTGAGCCAGTCCGGGCTTGGGGATCCATTTCACATCCTCAGGACTTCCAAGCATGCGAGAAGGTGAGCTGGAGAGGCCCCTGGAAACAAGCCTTGGGACAAGTCAGAGCCTGGGCAGTGTGGGCCTAAAGGGCTGTGGTGAGGACTTCCAGAGATGCATGGTGCCCGCATCCTTATTTCAGTAATGAGGTCCTCCAACTTAGGGATTCCCACTAGATTAAGAACTACGGTGGGGTCACCCTGCTAGGCTGTACCCATTTATTATCCATTTCCCCATCTAGCTCCCTCTTCCCTGGCATCAGTTCCCCATCCAGGGTATCCCTACTGCACCCCTTGGTATCTGTAGTCACAGATTGCTTCTGAGATTCTCATGGATATAAAAACCATAGATGCTTAAATCCTTTATGTGAAGTTATGTGGTATTTTAGCATGAACTATGCATACCCATCCTTGTGTATACCTTGTTTTCATGTCCATGTGTGAGACTGTACACACACACATGTATGTTGAGGCCAGATGTCATGTTGATTATCTTCCCAACGGCCTTTTCACCTAATATTTTTGACACAGGGTTTCTTAATGAACTGGTAGCTTACCAGTAGGCAGGAAGCAAGGCTGGGATCCTCCTGCCTCCACCTCCTCAAAACTGGGATTACAAACTCAAATCTCCATGACCAGCTCTTTTTGTGGCACAAGGGAACTGAACTCAAGCAGTCGTGTTTGTACTGCAAACCCTCTCTCACCCGCAGAAACATCTCAGCCCCTTCTGTATATTGAACCCTCTCCATATCTCTTATAATACCTGACACGCTGTAAATGCTATATAAATACCCATGCTGACTTACTGAAGGGTTAGTGATAGAAAAGGAAAGTTTATACTTGCTATACATGTGTGTGTATATTACACACATGCATACATATGCACCTACCTATATCCATCTGGGGCCATTGAGATACGCAGATGGGAATCTATTGAGAAGGCTGACTATTCAGGGCAGTGCAGAGTACCAGTGTATGGATCATCCCATGTATATATTCCCAGCAAGACTTCACCGATTTAACTATAGCACTCAAAGATCCTGTTTTGTCCATTATCTGGCAGGCTATTTTGAATTTATTTACAGTGCAAATAACAAAAAATTGGAAGCCCATTTGTCATAGGTACTTGCACATTTACCATGACTTATCTAATGTTTCCTACTTTGATTTTTTTAAATCCTTGTGTTTATTTATGCATTTGTGTTTGTCTGCATGTGTGCACATGTATGCACATGCCACGACACACACATGAGGCTCACAGGACAACTTCGGGCAGCTGGATCTTGGGAGGTGGACTCAGACTGTCAGGCTTTGCAGTGAGACCCTTTACCCACTGGGTCTCACAGCCCCTATTCTGACTGTTTAATATGTAGTAACAATCAAACAATATGTTATTGCTTTGTTATTACTTCATTGAATGAATATGCACTTTTAAAGGTTGGCTTTAAATCAATCTTACCCAAAAGGATGGACACATGCATGCACACACACACACACACACACACACACACAGCGTGCACGTGCATAAGAGTTAAAAACTCTCTTCCTACATCTTTGCATTGAAAAAAACTCTAATATGAACGCCCCTTGACCCTCTTCTCTCCAAGTTTACAGAAAATCATGGGTTTCATGTCAATCTCTTGTGTCTTTTGCTAGTTTTTTGCTATTAGCCTTGCTCAATGCTATATTTAATGGAATTGGATAAATGTATGCTGTGGAGTATTCAGCATATTAAAAAGTGGAGCAAAATGCTCAAATCTAACTGTTCTTGCTTGTTAGCTCATCTGGTGAAGCTGGGTCCTTTCCTCTAGAAAGGATTTGCTTTGGCGTTCTGAAAAAAAAAATGCTTCCTTTCTAATGATGAATTTGGTAAGGGAAATAGAATACAATGATTTGAATGCCCTCTCTATAGCACTGCCCATAGAAGATTCAGTTCTTTTGAGCAAGAGGTGTATTAATTTGAGGGGCACTGGTAACTATTTCTTTATAAGTACAGCAATCTCCTAAAACATGTCAGTGAGGCTAGTGGGATTAGAAGTCACTTGAACTCTCCCCTAGATCCTCTTATGCCAGACCCTCCCTATTTCTCCAGACTGCCACACAGGGTGTTCTGTAACAACAGATATCTTTTCTTCAAGTCACAATATTTTATCCTTGTCAAAAGGGAACTTAGAAGTACTTTGGTCTCCCCCATCTAAGTCGTTAGTGGAGACACAAATGGTAAATGAAAGACCCAAGATTTGACCCACATCACCTGCCTAAGCAAGACGTTCTTCCTTCTAGGTTTTATTATATAAAAATTGTTTTGTTACCCAAAATGACCAGGTACTAGCTATGCCATATGATGAATTCAACATGAAAGACATTGTCAATAATGATATGATTAAATTTCTCATTTAAGTGGAGGGAATTAAACTTAAAAGTCTTTTCTACTTAGAGGTAGGATCTTAAACTCCAAAGAGTGTGTAAGTGTGCTACAGAGAGACAGTTTCTTGGGTCATGCTTCCTCTTCTTTGTTTACATGTTAACAAGATATTTTGAGGTATGGTAGTGCCTATATACCTGTAATCGCAGTACACAAGAGTCTGAGGTGGGAGCAATGCAAATTCAAAGCCAGCCTCAGATAAGTAGAAAGATTGTGTCATAGCATAAGGAACTTACAAACCAATAAAATCATGACCATTCACCCCCAAACAAAAATTCAGCGTAAGTATCCAAGTTCCCAATTCATCTGAAAATGCACAGAATGGATGCAAATGCCAGTAAGGAAACCAAATAGCTCCTGGTCACACCTCTTCCCTGATATTTACTGTGTTCCTTACTGTGTCTCAATGTCTCACATCCAGCTGTGACTTGCTTTGATGCCCTGCCTTACCCATGTCTGTTCATATGCTTGCTACTATTGTTAAAGATAATGGGATCATAAACTTGACTAATCACAAACAAGGAAACTGCTATCTTAAAGTAATTTTAGACCAGAGCACAACTGATGCGATTATATGAGATACTGTGGCTAAGGGGGAAATTACCTCAAGTTTAAAGTTGATTTAAGCAACTTAGCAAAATATTAATCCCATGTTATTCCTTTGATAGGTGCTTCGAATCCAGAACATTTTATCGGAAGAACCCAAAGTAACTGTGGTTTATGCAGAAAATGGCACGGTGTTGCAGGGCAGTACAGTGGCCTCTGTGTACAAAGGAAAGCTACTGATTGGCACTGTGTTCCACAGAGCTCTTTACTGTGACGTGTGACAAGCTGGGTGCACCCACATCTTGGGGAGTGAGCCCATTATTTTGTCCTTTGCCATATTTTAAGGTGTCTACCACAGAGCTATCTGCTGACCAATGAATGTTGACATTAAACTCAGACACAAGAAGGTATAAGAGTGTTTATTGGCAACAGATCCTAAATAGTAAGGATTTCTTGAGTGTTGGTCTAGGACTACTTGAAGACTTCATGTACCATTAAAAACTCTCCTTCACCAAAACAGCTAAATTTCTTAAGTCCTACATAATTTGTGTTATAATTTGCATACAAAATGTTCCTACTTGTGTGCTGAATGCCCGGTCCTCAGCTCAGTGATATTGGCAACCCCAGGAGGCAGTAGACTCGCTGACCGAAGAACGCACCTGCAGGTCACACCTGGTCCTCCTTGGCTCCCTGCCCCTTTGCTTCCTTTGTTGGCTGTGAAGTGAGATTCCACCAGACACCAGGGCCGACTTGCTGTCTTACTGCAGGCCCAGAAACACAGGAGCCAGATGTGGACTGAAATGAGCCAGAATAAGTTTTTTCACCTGGTAGTTACAGCGGGCAGTCTGCCATGGCATTGGGAGAAATCAGTAATACCTTGTACGTAGCTCCAAACACTCTTCCCCTGTAGCACACACACATGGTCTCTGAAACCATGTAAGTGTCTTTCCGCACTGCTGTTTTTTCTTAAGAAGAGAGTATAGTCAGCTTTGGGGACTCTTAGGTCACACAGGGACTTCAAGTGTCACAAAAGTGTTATTGTAAAGATAACTCTCAATCCCCATGAAGCCAATGGACAGACCAGTGCTGCCAGACTTCCGGTTTCCCTTTTCTCTCTGTGACTTCCACAGGAAATAGCACCTGCATTTCCCTCTCTCCTTTCACTCTGGGCTTTTTGATTTCCGTTATTGCATGAAGGGGAACCTTAAGATCTCTGGGAAGGTTATCACACTCAAACATGATTTCTGTTATCTTGACACATTATATGTTGCTTATATTGGCCCAAAGGAAGGAGGGATTCACTTCTTTTGTAACGACCAGGTTTAGTAGTTTTCTAAAATACACAGTGCTGAGTACCCCCAAGCCCACACTGCTTGGCTGGTGCCAGGATTGGGTTTTCTTTTCTTGGTTTTTATTTTGTTCGGCTTTACCTAGGCTAACCTACTATGAAGACTGAGAAGGGGTGGAGGGAAGGGAAGATAAACAGATTTTAAAAATAGAAAGATGAACAACTTTTAGCTATTTTCTGAGGGGCATGGCTAAGATCTCTTTCCATGCTGGTTATGAAACAAGAGATTATTAAATACCATTCTTTGTCTGTTATGAAGACAGAAACCCAGTACTGGATTATTTCTTTGGGTCAGTAAGGAAGTCAGTTTAGAGACAAAGTATTTCTAAGATACTTTTATCTGGTGGGTTTTGTTTTTTGGAGGTTGTTTTCTTTTAGGGGGTTGGTTTTTTTTGGGGGGTGAGGGTATGGGAGATGGATTGATGAGAAACTTAAAATTGTCACTCATTTAAGACTGTCGATTGACGTTATAAGGCAAACGAGTTTTTTTTAGAGCCAGGCGCTATGATGTATGCTTATAGTTTTAGACTCAGGAGGCTGTGGCAGCAGGACCATGACTTCCAAGCCAATTAAGATCTCATCTCAAGAAAACCAAAATAATAATAAATAAAAATTAGTTTTATATAAAAAACCTTTCTAGTCACAATGCAATTGAAGTGATTTTAGTCAGCTTAGGGCATGACTCCAGGTACCCGGTGAATGTTCAGTTACTCAGTGAGACTGGTTTTCAGATTCTCTCAAGCACTAGCTATGACTATCAAATGAGTGCGGTAGTTAGGAAAGCAAGCCTCACATATTTCTTTTTAAAACAACCCTTAACTAGCTATCCTTCATCACACTTTCAGTGAAATGACCACATCTTTTTCCTTCTTACTGAATCAAGCTGATTCCTCCAAAGAGAAAAATCAAAAATAAAAATGAAGCTGTTGAGTTTCCCATGCATGTATTCAAGGTTGCCCAAAGAAGGACAGATTTGGGTAAGGGATTTTCAACATGCATTCTAAAAAGGAGGGAAACAGGTTTACTTCATTTGTTCTGTGAGGCTGAAACAATGCAGTAAACAGCCTTCATTTGTTCTATTCTTGCTTTCTCAGTCTTGGAGATCTGAGATAGAAAACAGCTTAAAACAACCCAGCACTCTAGGATAGACCTGGTTCCTTCTCAGCTTGCCTCTGTTGTGTGGGACTGACTGGTTAATGGATTTGCCATCCATCTTTCTCTGCCTCACGGGTACTGCACACTTGATGGCGAGGCAGTGACAAAGGGACAAGGGAAGAGGTGGACAAGGTGCCTCCAGCTGGGGGCCTGCTCTTTGCCTTTTTTGCCCAGTTCCATAATTGTGCTTTCAAGTGTAATTCTAGCTGCCAATTTACACTTTGCCAGAGTTAAAACTTGTTTTTAGTTTCATTTCCATGAAGAATGTGCACTTTGCTCTTGATGGATAGATAGGTTTTGACAGTTACTGCAGGTTTACCCAGCTCGGGCTTGTTTTAGTCGAAAGTGGAAATGGAAGAGAAAAAAAAAAAAAAAAAAGAACCATGCACTCTGATAGTTCTCTGTATTTCCTTTTATTGCATTCATTATCTAACAACAATAATACTCATTGGCAAGAAATGTATTTACACTAACAAATTAAATTTAACCACAGGTGGTTTTAGATGGTCAGAAGACAACGGGCCACTGATGGTATGGTTTGCTTTGAATGCCTCTGAGAACCGGAGCGTGAGGACTGCCCTTTGCAACCACACACACGAGGCAGGCACCAGAGAACAAAGCAGCGTGGCACTATTGTCTCCTCCATGCAAATGATCAGACAGCAAAATGTACAAGTTAAAAGTTTCTGGTAATATGCTGCCCATACTTACCAGCCTCAAATGACAGCCAAATCACTTTCCCCTTACCAATAGAGAAGAAGGAAAGATGAAAACAAATCGAATCTTACAATAGTAGAAGAGAATTTTATTCTCCCTGTAGCTTCAGCTGCCCAGATCTTGTCAATGATATATAGCAGATGTCCAAGTGGTATCATCAAAACATCATTAAAAAATACAAAAGCAGTAGTTATAACGTTATATAATATCGAGGAGTGTACATGTACGCATGGTTAGAGACTTTATTAATTCCTGTCTGAACCTGATGTCGTTGGAAAGGGTTATCTAGCTTGGACATCGCTTCCTGCTTTTTTTAAAAAGACAATTTAGGGTATTTCTGGCCAATTGTTCTTTCATGAATGAATGCTTAAATCTTTAACAAGAGACTTGTGTGCGTGCATTAAACATCTGAAGGAAATGGATGTACACGCCTTCCAATAACATGTACTCAGAACCCATTGTGTTTGTTATTTTTGGTGGCAAACAAAATGCCATTACAAGTTGATGGCATAGGAAGTAAATAGTGGTCACATGACAGAAATTCTGCCACCAGAGAGCCAGTAGGTAGTGATGTAGGCATCATGGCTGCTGCTGATCTTCATTTTAGAGGTGAGAGTTGATACACAAGAACACAGTGCAATTTAGTCAAGAAAACTGCTATCTGCAGTTGAAAATGCCCAAAGCTGCATAATATCTTCTGAGTTCTAACTAAAAAAAAAAATGTGCAATCTTGACATCAAAGCATTAATCAAACATTTGAAGAAAATTTATCTTACTAAAATACAATACTAAAGATCTAATAAATCAATTTTACCAAAATATATAAACATTTAGAAGCGTAAGTGCATTTAATAGGATACTTACATTTAAAAAAATCTCTTAAGAGCTGTGAGCCATTCAATGTATACACAACACAAAAGTGGCAAATAAGGCTATGATTACAGCCCAGGGTCCTAACTAACATCACTGTATTCCATGTATGGTATAATTTTATGCCACGTGCTTATGGTATATATGTGTGTGTAAGGTGGGGGGATATATTCACACACACAGCTCTGACACCTACACAAGTGGCATGCACATAACTGAGAATATGTGGCTTGTTTTCTTATTCCTTTCACACTGTCTTGCACACCACTAGGTCCCTAATGGTCCGAGAGGTGGGCAGGGTCAAGGGCTGGCAAGCATGGAGCTTCTTTTGTTGCCTCCTCTGAGGACAGAGAAACAGGTCCAGGTGCTTCCAGATTTGAGTCTTGAGTAACAAACACTCTCTGATAACCCCACACAGACACTCGTGCACACACAGGTGAGGACTCTCGGCCTCCTGTGAATGGAACTGGTGTTACTACTCAGGGGATGATTTATTGTGGAGGCTTTCCATTTTTGCCTCTAACTGGCCAATCCAGGTTCCACACTTCTTTTCATGTTATTAAAATGTGTTTTCTTTAGTGTTATTTTTCCTCCAGTGTTTTGGATAAAGACTAAATTTCATGGAGTTTTAAATACTCCAGACAAATGCAAACAGAATTTCCCTGCACAGGTAGTCTGGCTCTCAGGAGTGAACTGGGGGAAACAGATTTCCTGTAACACTGCTTTGAGGCGGTGTTCTCCCCGTGTCCTGTCACAATGAGAGTAGTTTTAGAAAAAAGCATGGCTGCTTTACTTTTGACCTCACTTCCACAAGTCACAAGCTCTGCTTTAGAACTGGGCACAGGCAGAGCCCTGACTCAAAGCAAATAAGGAAATTCTTGAAAACTAGACCTGTCATTTTCTAATTACCTTTTCAGCAAGTAGCACTAGGGTCTTAGTGCTGAAGCAAATGACGTGGCTCCTACTAATCCCTGTCCCCAAAGGTGAGATGTTCCTTATCACCAGCTCTGTGGAAAGAGTCTTAAGTTACTCAATGGAGTTTGGTAACCCTTAACTATTTCAGTGTATGGAAGGGTAATATGCATCCCATGTTCATATGTTATAGAATCATCTGCCCTCCCTCCTCCAGAATCATCTTAAATACCTTTGCTACGTTGAGAGTCCTCCTCAGATTTATCTAACCTTTCATGTTTATAAATGAGTTAGAATAGCTGTATAAATGCAATTTCTTCTTAGATAATTTTTAGGCACAAGCCAATCCTATTAAACAAAGAGCCTAAAAGAGAATTCTTCATCAGCCGCACAGTCCATAGAGGCCCAGGTGCTAAATCTGACCTGTGGACATTCTTGCAGCCTAAGCCTAAGGTGTTTAAGGTCTCAGGATAAATACTCTCTGGCATGAACAGTAGCAGGAGTCTTCACGTCTTCTCTGCCACTTAATTTCTGAAAATAAAGGAACACAAGATAGGCATTCCCATTTTGTGCCTGCTGGAAGCTGAGTTTGAAATCAGCTCCTGCCATACTGAAATCATAAATGAGTGTGGTATTTTAAAAGTCTACATGAGGTGGGAGGTCCATGTCAACCCCAGCTATAGGATGATCACCCCAGAAGAGCTTTGCTGTCATGGTAGTAAAGGTAAGCTTTAGGAGAGCACGGAAGTGGATAAAGCATGGTGTCTGCTCTAACAGAGCCCTTCTGATTCTGGGGAGGGGGAAAATGATTCTGTAAGTGTGAGTCACTTTAGAGGAGGTGTGCTTAAGCACAACAATCCATCACAAAGACCTTTGGTGGAACCCTAAGCCAGAGTCTACTTCTACAATGCCCTCTACCTCTGGCAGGATCTGACCATGTATCCCCACTCCCAGCTATGACCCGCACCCCAAACACTTTTGGCTACTGATGGGGTCCTATTATCCTTCACTAGAATATAATTCATAGTATGAAGACATTCCCTTTTTTCTTCACTTGTTGATAACTTAAAAACCTTCCAAAATCTTTAAGGTCTACAAAGCAACAATTCTCTGTTAAATTGTATAAACCCTGAAAACTACAGCATTAAAGCAGGAGTTGTGCAAGACGCTGGAAACTCAATTATTATCATGCAGCACGGCCATTAAAGGAACTAACAGGAAATCCAAATGTTCACAAGGTCTGAGGTCCTTCACTTTGTTTCTACACTGGGTCAACCAGCTTCTTCTGTTTGATCCTTCACTGAACAATGCAATCAAGAGCCTTTTACATTTTTTACCAGTGTTCAGTAGCAATGATAAAAGAATTCATTTTGGTCTAAGATTGCAATAATTTAACTAAAAAATCAAAACAGTTGAAACATAAACTAAATGATGTAAGGCCCATGAAATTGATTTGTAACTGTCATATGAATGCTAATCCAAGCGCTGAATGTTAATGATGCCGTCCTAGGAACACTGTATTTAAGAAATGCAATATAAGATCATAAGTTAACAGGCAGAGACAGACCTATAGACATTTCCAATATATACATTCATTTTCAACTATCATCCAAGTGTAAACACAACTTAAAATGATCGTCCTTCTGTTTTCACTCTTGAAAATGAACACAGAAAAGCTTCCAGTGCAATCCAGGCTTTCCCCCCAAAGAAAAGTAAAATGGCTAAAATTTACAATAGCACGTATTAGTAGCGTGTAAGATTCTTGCTTAGTCTTCTGCTATTAGGAAAGATTTGCTGAATTTGTAGTTCAGAAATGTGACTCTTGGTTTCTCAAAATATTAGTAAGCGGCAAAGCATCAGGTATCCGAAGACACACGCAGGGACCCAGTACCCTACGCCAAGTAAGAACCACGAAACAGGGCTAGTGACTAGTGACTACTGAACACAACGCCACTCCCATATTGTGTTTCAGACTGAAGTGGGTCTCTATCACAAGGACCGAAACTTAAGAGAAGTGTTCTGGGCCAGAAAAGGAAGTTGACCCTGGGAGAAAGAAGAGGATTAAGTTTCTAGTTGAGATAATTTCAGAATTCTTGTTTCAAAAAATAGTAACAATGAAAAAAAAAAAAAAAAAAAAAAAAAAGGAAAGTCACAATGTTAAAATACAAGGTGAGGCCACCCAGGCAGCAGACCCCTAACCTAGCAGATACCTGTTATAACTCTGCAGCCTGATGCAGGCCCTCCTACCTGTGCATCTGGAGGGATAGGCACAGGGCTGTGGACCATGGAAGGGCCTGGTGGAATAAAGGAAATAAATTATGCTGAAGTCCAAGGATTCATCTGGTCTCCAGCTTTAGTTTGAAATTTGTCCATCGTAAAATAGATGACGTCACTTCCTTTTTAGAGTTAATGCGGCAATGAGAGTTAGATACATAAGCAAAAACAAAAGCGAAAACTAAAGGCGAGCAAACAGATAAAAGCCCTCAAGATATGAAATATCTCACGATGAGTATATGTTTTCCTCCTCCCGCCCCAGTCTCCTGCACTCAGCTCAAGTTGGTGAAATACTGAAATCCTTTGTACAGGACTGTGAGAGTCCATCCCATGGACTGTCTTAAACAAACCTGGACCTCCCTAGAATACGGAAGAGAACAGCTTAGGAAAGCCATTCAAAATGTCTCTAAAATGTAACTGTCCTTCACAGGAACAAATTATATGTGTTAAAAAAAAAAAAAAAAAAAAAAAAGTTCTCTGGTTGACTGTTTCTCAATCTCTAACCAGTTTTAAGTTCTTAAAAGTACATTTGTTAAAACACTAAGTGAGCCCACTTGGAAAATTCTGAGTAGAAAATATGTGTCAAGCTCCTGATTGTGTCCCAGTCAGACCAGCCAGAATGTCCCAGGAGAGGAAACCTGAAAATGTTGGTTTCCTTAAAATCAATTTCCTGTTCAATTTGTTGGGAGGGAGGGAGCTGTGCTGTGTTTGTCAGCACTGCAGAAACCCTGGGCCTGCAGACAGGCAAAGGAAATAGCAGAACCCAACATCCAATGCTGCATTGCATGCTGGTATTTTCTTCTTTGTCCAGCAACATCTGGAGGAAAAACGTTACCCCCAAGGCCTGACGTACACCCACATCTATGTTCTTAAGGCCTTTACATTTCTTCTAGAGTTAACAAATAGTTACAATTTTTTCCCTCTTTCTGATTCCCCTCTTTCCCTAAGCTGGTAATTATCCCCACACCGGACTGACTTGCTACACAGTCAGTATCGAGAGGAGCCTTTCCCACACCCCCACCTTACTAGATTCTGCAGCCCAGGAGACAGACAGCACAGCTCCCTCATTTCAAGGCAGGTAGCCTCAGCACACCAACAGTCACAGCTACTCTCTCAGTTTCAGGGGCTCTCACTGAAATTTCTGGGTACTCCACTCACAACACCAGAATGAGTCCTTCTCTCATTGGCTGGGCCAGGCTGGTCCTCCACGAGGCACCACACACTTAACACAACATGGGATGTTGGTAAGTAGAAGATAAAAATGGTACTTCTGGTTTGCTCATGGACCAAAGGTGATGGCAAGGGGTGACTTTAGGAGGTTAAAACTAACAGCGCATTCAACACACAGTTCTTTAAACTGCCTACAGTGGCATTATCCCCATCAGTGTCATGTTCATCCTCTGCTGGAGGGGAGGGGGGCAGGAAGGGGCTGGAGTCGTTTCAAGCTTTCCCACATCCTGGTGGAAGCTGGGTATTAGGGCTCACTGTTGCTCTCTGCCGTGGAAGTCATCTTTTCAGACTTTTTTGACTTCCTTTGCATTTGCTCTTGTTCCTTCCTCCTCAGTTTCTCTCTTTGTTTTTCCATTTTCTCGTGGGCCTTTCTAGCCTTCTCTAGAGACATCTTCATTTCCTTCAGTTTTTTTTTAACCAGTGCCCGGTCCTGGGATGATGTCATTCCAAGAGCCTACAAAGGAAACACATGTACAAACTGAATCTGATAAACTGCTGACCTCTTTTCTTAGGAGGAGGAAAACATCACACTAGGCTTAATCTCATGACCTTAGTTAAACGTAGAAGGAGGAGGAGGAGGTCAGAGCTGAGGAAAAGCAGGCGACATGTGCTAAACTCTGTATGCACTGAGGAGCTCTGCTTTGCTCTTTGAAGTTCTTGTAAAATGCACTCCAGAAGTCATTAAAAAAATGCTTTCCAAATTGTTGACTAATGAGAGAATAAATAAAAAGGGCATGATCCTGCTTTTTCAACCTTCAGCTAAAGTCTTGCTAAACTCGTCAACATCTTCAAAGGGTAGCAGAGAGCACCTGCTGCGCAGAAGGCTCCAAGGGCAGGAAAGAACTGAAGTGGCCACCTGTTCGCCAATGCAGTTATTTGCAATGAGAACCTCCCCTTCCCCCCAACACACAAAAATAAAATGTTTGGGGCCAGGACGCCCATGTCAGCATCTCCTCAGCCATTGTCTCCCCAAAGGCCGACCTGTAACCAAAGCCTGATTATAATGACGAGGTTGCTGGACAAGCTTGGAATTCAGACTCAGGGGAGATGGTTGTGTACTTTAAATGTTCCATGACCTTCAGCATCAGCAGCAGGATGCATCCATCTCCCCAACAGGGACAGCCTTGTCAATGGGGCCTTCATATTCACAGCTGTTGATTGATCGCTAACCTTTTCAAAGATTGTCAAGAGACACTCATCTATCCATCAGCCAAGTGGTGGGGAGGGATGTGTGGAGCTGGCTGTACCCTACTCTTGCTCTTTCTCCATAAAGTTGGGTGGCTGGATGAGCAGAAATGAAGGTCCAGTGGAAGTGCCAGGGAAGGAGTCCAATGGAGGGTACAGGGAGCGATGGCTTGCATATACTTGGGGAAGGAAGTTGGGAATATCATTTCAGTTTTCAAGTAGTGGGTAGGAGGGGGAGCGTGGAGGAGAAATGAAGAAAGGCGTATCATACTGGCCACTATTAAAACTTAATAGTACAACAGGAAGTGAGTGGTTTTAATGCAGAGGTCATGTGTTGCCAGGCAAAGGGAAAGGTCCCACACTCTCTTAGTCAGGAGTCTATCCCAAGTCAGGACCCTCTCATGGGCTTACTGAAGCATCATTTCCTACTGAAAATAATTCAGTATCTTTTCTGCTACGTGTTGACAAAAACTGCCGGAGGGATATAAGGATCACTCCCGGCTAATGAAAACGTGTCAGGTGCTCCAAGCAACACACGTAACTGGTAACCCAACACAGACAAAGGCTTCTTTACCTTCAGTTTATTTCCATCCAGCTGCAGGAGCTGCTCCCCAGTGATGTTCTGAGCACTGAATTCAGACACATGTTGGTCCAGATTTAGGCTCATCAACCAGTGAGAAACCTGTTGCACACTCCACTCGTGAACGGCCCGACTCTGACTCTGAGTGTGTTTGGGGGACTGTCCGTCATCAAGGATCTGAGGTAGGAATGTATGCAGTGTTGTTAAAGGACGGCGCCACAGAGGCTCAATCTATGCTCTCCAAGGAATTTCTCAAGCTATAAGAGCTGGACTTACTTGTAAATCATGAAGTGATAATAGTTCTACTTGTATTAGAAAAAACATGCATATTACATATATGATTCTGGTAGATGGAAAATTAAAAAATATCCCACAAATAAAGTACCATTACAAATGTAGGATGCTAAACATAGCAGTACATACTAACATTGATGGTTTTATAATAAGTAACCATGGAGATATTCTAATATGCGGAAAATAAATATTTCATTGTTCTCTATATGTGATATATCACTTAAATTTATCCTTTTAGAAGACATTAAAGCTATATAAAACATATAACAAATATTAAGGTCTCCTTCACTCTATATGTAAAAGTCCTTAAGCCTTCTTAGGGAAATTTCACAGCCATTATTTCATCTGACCAGGAAGCAAACCTATGAGGAAGCTAGGGTGCTGACACCCACAAATCCTTTAAGACATGAGAAAATTCAGGATCAGAAAGTTTACAAGATCTCTCTTAGACAACACAGTAGTAAGTGACAGAGCTTAACAAGACGCTCATTGAAAAGGCTCTGACCACTGGAGACTAATCTCCTTATTTTGGTAAAGAGGCAGGACAGCTCCCAGAAAGATGAGGCTGAGAGAAGATGAAGGCCTGACAAGTCTCAGAGGAAAGACAGGAGTTATCTGGTGAGCCTCCTGAAGAACACAGAAGAGGGCGAGGTGTACACTGAGAGGAAGGCAGAGGATATGAAAAAGGGTGGACCACGTCAGGTAATGGCCACTGGAGGCAGATGAGGGACTCTGGAGGTGGGACTTGGAGCCTCTTGATCCAGGAAGATCTTTTAAGTAAAACGTAAACAAAGGCACAGTTATCTTCTCTCCAGTAGAGAGGAGAGGGTTCTTAGATCCCTGAGTCCTTTGTAAAGAGAGGAAACCAGTTCAGAGCAGACCCGGCGCCACACCCACCCACGGAAAGCTCACCTCGTCATCTATCATGTCCAGGCTCTGGGTGAGTAGCAACGAAAGAACCAAAAAGAAGAAGGTTATAGAAACGGGACACACAGCATCCACAGTGCATGCTTTAATACATTCAAATCAAGCCCAGCTAGAAAAACGGGACCAGGAAAGTTTAAGTGGAAAAAAAAAGGAGGCTTAGTGCACAAAACTCAGCTTAAAAAGAAGTAAGAACAGCTAGTTTATATGTAAAGGCAAACATATTCTAATTGCATTATTTCCTGCCCCAAGACTCCCACCCATTTTTAGAGCTATGTCAATCTCAGTACAGTTTTCTGCTTATCTCCTGCACACATACTTCCTGGTAATTCTTAGCAATGCTAACCTCACTCTAGCATCTGGATAAATGGTTTTTACTCTATTTCCTTTCCAGAGTTGTTGCCTATTGATTGTAAGGATTCAGCTGGAGGCACAGCATAGTCAGAGGCCTGTGGGAGTCTGGGGGCAGGAGGGACTCTGGGTAAGGACAGAGAATGGATCACTCACAACTTCCAGGTGACCCGAACTGTTCATCCAGTCCTGTTCTCCAGCGCCCAGGCGCTCCACCCTGTGTGTTTCCATATGTAATGGGATCCCCAAGTAACTTCAAGGGGCTCAGAAGCTATCCTTCAAGAAAAGCTACCCTTTTCTTGAAGGGGAGGGGAATGGAGTCATGAGGATTTTGTGTTAAACATAAAACCTCAGTGCTGATGACCTCTATGCTAAATCTGCCCTCAAGTATCTTCCCATAGCGGGATGTAGAGGAAGTAAATGACATAAAAAATAAGTTCTGCCATGGTGCTGGTCCAGTACCTCATCCGAGGACAGTGCCAAGGACTGGGAGAGCCCTGGCGTTTTGGGTTCTGCTCCTAAGCCGCTCAGGTCTGCTGAACTGGTACTGCTTGGGCTGAAGTCATCGTTGAAGGTGAAATTCTGTAAAAACAAATAAAACCACCTTAAATGAACACACAGGGTGAACTGGAGGCAGGCATGCTCCCTGGTCCTCGACAACTTCATTTTAATCAATTTTCTTTAGAAGACACTGGAGTTCGGTTTGGGGTGGCTTTCAGCTGGGTGCTGGTGGGAGATGCTGCAGCTTTGGAGCCTTGTGGGAAATCCTGGGCACCTGCTCCCCTGCTGCAGGGATCCGTGTTGTAGAGAACTGACTCCTCAGTGGCTCTCGGAGGGTTCAGAACACGTTACCCTCTGCACCTGCCCAGAAGAGGTATCAAAAAGCCCCTGTACCGGGCAGCAGGGTCAGTGGAGACACACACTGGGCTGGAGAGGCTGACTTTTTAGGAGCAGATGGCAGTTCCTATCAGGGCGGTGGCTGGAGTGGCCCTGGGAAAGAGAGTGAGTGGCTGGTTGTGATAAACACTGGGAGAAGGGACAGGTCCCCTCCTGGATGTATTCTTCAGAGTGAGGGGTTCTGGAGGAAGGCATGGTCTGACATCTCAACACTAGGTACATATTAGAACATGTCTCTCTCACGGCTCCAGCAGACAGGCAGAAACTGCCTTATGGAACAGACCCATGAGGCTGCATAATGTCCTGGGGTTAGGGAGGTGGAGTGTGGGGAAAAATTCACTTCCCTAGAATTATGTTAACTTGCTCAGCAGATGTTAAGACAACTTGACAATGACCACAGAGCCTTACTTATGAAAACATTTTATAGTGAACCACTCTTTAGCGTAAGACAATGACAGAATCACTCAAGCGAACCTTAAGTCTCAGAGCAAGACTAAAGCAGCCCAATGGGTGGATTACTACTGAAACTTTTTTTGCTATCTGCAAAGTGGCTGGATTTCCAGGAACTCTGAGCAACTGCTCAACACCATCTTGCTTCATACTGAACTTCTCTAGGAACCAGACTGGTTTTTTTTCCCCCCTTAGGTTCCTTTGTGTTGGCTTCAGTTGATTATTGAGAATAAATACCATACCAGGAACTAGAGTTTAGTACCAAACCAACTCCAAGATTTGATAAGTCTTCCCAAAAAGGAGGGAGGTTAGCAGAACATTCGGCAGCGAGGCACGACACACACCATCACCCTTTGGCATCACCACTGGAGATGCAACCCTCCAGATCCTCAGGCAAAAACCCTTTGAGCTGCTGACCTCAAGGAAAGAGTTAAGTTCAAGTAAGATTAATCACGTGGTTCTGTTTGGGAAAGAGGAGTGAACACAGAAAAAAGGAGACCAAATAAGGCGAAGGTTAGCCACCACATGTGCTCCAGGGAAGTGTGAAAGAAGCCTTCTTGCAGTCATGCTGGAAAGAGCCACGTGCATTCTGGAACACAATATACCCATGCAGACAATTGTAATACTGCTACTGGTAAAGCGTTGGTGACGGGGTTAGAACAGGTACTCTGCATGGATGTTTGATCCAAGCGTTATGTCAGTGTTCTTTGTTTTTCCTATTTGTTTCACTTATGTGAACTGAACACAGCCTCAGATTTATCTGATTTCTAGTAAATCTTGAAGCACACAGTGAAATAGTTTCAAAACGCAACTTAAAGTAGAATACTTAATAAACACCTACCAACACTATTTCACCATCCAAATGACTCTTTCCCAGCATGGCTTAACTGTCAAACAGCTAAACAGCAGTGAGTGAAATGACAGGCTAATTTGAAGAGAAACACACACGCTAGAATGAAACAGTATTAATGAGGGTACCGGTTAGGTGGGATTTTCTTTCCCCATAAAGGAAACACCATGCATGCCTATGGCAGTGTTAGCACATTGGCCCCTGAGACCCAGGGTGCACACAGAGGTTGAGAAGGCCTTCCAAAAACTGAAGAGGAGATAGGGTTTTCTTGTCAGCTTTTTTTTAGTCCACTGTTGTCTACCTTGGACCCTGTTTTATCTGAAATTAGAGTCTCAGGAGAAGGCTGAAGGGGACTTGGAGATGAAGGCAGGTTCCTGAAGGAATAGGATCCTTTCCGGCTTTCATTAAACCACGAGAAAGGCATGCAAGGAGAGCGAGTGGAGGCCTGAGCTGCGGAGGGTGGTTTGGCTTTCCAGTTTTCCAACTTGCTTCTGAAGATTCTGTGGTGTGAAAAGAATGTGCACGTTAGACAAAGAAACGGCAAAAGACATACTGAACCCACCTCCAGGGAGGCTCTTGGTGTGAGGAAAGCTCTCTGAGAAACTGGTCTCCTTACAGTAGTAAAGACCTATCACTTTGGGCAATAGCCCTACCCTCAACATTCACCTTTTATGCATTTAAATGGAATCTATGATAACACGTGGCTTGGAACCGCTATTTCCAAGGCAAACCTGTATTAAATATGCCTTCATATGTACACATGGATGTATTAGGACATGGTAGCACGGCCTTTCAAAGACCCATCTTAGGACAGTCACTACAGTGAGTCACACTAGCTCATAACCAGTGTTCTTCCTACCTAACTCTAGGCTCCTGCTCCCAACAGCAATGACTGAAGGATTCAAGTGATTTGGGAATTATAGAGCATATGTGATGTTAAGCAGACCATGCAGCTTACTGCTTTGTCATCCTTGTCTTCATAGGAGAACAGGGGCTGAGGTCACCATGGGCCACCTAGAAACTGAGGGCCTATCACCTCGGAGGGTGTGGCCTGAGGCCTTCTCTGTCCCTCTGTCTCAATCTGTACAGAGTATGTTGATATATCTCATATATGACTGCCATGAATTAAATAGGTTAACATTTGTTAAAGAGCCATGAAAGCTATCAAGGTGTAAATGATCAGGCTTAGAAATATTTAAAGATTCAAAAGCATCTGAGAAGCATAGTTTTTCTTTTTTAAACTTAATGCAGGGACTTTTGTGTTTGTATTTATCTATTTGGTCAAGGGAAAATACTTGACCTAGAGCTGAAGAATAAAATGTTGGTGTGCATTTGGAAGAGGCCAGCCTCCGTAGGTCCTAATGATGCCAGATGGAAGCCAATTACTTATTAGCTGTTGATATTACGCCAACAGAAACCCCTTCAATTAAAAATGCCTTGATTCCATATACCTAGATATACTTAGATATCCCTCATGTCCCCTTACACTTCATTTCAAGTACATATTGAAGTACAGTTCAAATGGATATAATCAACATCAAGCCCTAAAATGTCTGGCTTGTCTCTGAATAGCACTACAAGAACCAATTGCAACAATCCTCATGCAAGTACCCTGCAGACTATAAGGCAGCACACAGATGCGAAAGCTTATAGGAATGGCTAAAAGTACAGAAACATTTAAGAAGATTTGGTAAAACTGACATAGCAGGATGGATGAATACAATTGATGGTCACATACAAGAATCCAGAAGATGTGATCATTTTAGTGTGTTGAAGAGGTGTGTGAAGATGGGGGTGTCTTCAAGGATAATAGAATAGAGACAGGTCAACCTCACACTTCATCTTAAAGCTTAAACTAAACAGAAAAATTTGTACTCTTAATCTCCTTGTTAGCACAAGACAGGAGGGTACCATAACTTAGCCCAGAACATGCACTTATGCAGACCATGGGCTCTGGAAGGGGTACATTTTTTCTTCGTCCATGGACCAAATAAAGCTAGTAAGAGGCTTCTGATACAGCTGTTAAGAGTCACAGGTTAGCTACTCAGAAACACGAGGAAGAAGGGACCTGGAATCTGCATTTTAACACGGGGCTGAGCTGACTCTTAAATAGCTCCATCTTCACTTATCATGATTATGCCAAGGGCAAATATAAAGCCATGAGAGAACAGAGCACATTAGTGTCTGCTTGTGCAAAACTGCTTCTCTGGATCTGTACACTTCAGTTTCCTCTCAAGCCTCTAGACACATTGAGAGCCCAGTGTGATTTCACCCTTGGCCTACACTGAGGTGAAGGATTCCAGCAACATAAATCTGGGCGGCAATAAAGCCATGGGATAGCTTTCTTCTTTGCCCATCTGGGATCGGGGGGGGGGGGGGGGGGGGGAAGAAATCTTAAGTCCTTAAGGTAAACAACTCCAGTTGGAATGTAAAAACACACTGACTTGTAGGCCGGAGATAAGATTAGAGACTCCAGTTTTAGCCTAGGGATTGACTAGGAGTTTCTGTGGGGCTCTCACTATCTATCCAGGCATAACTTAACTTCTATGCTTTGTCTTTAACTTCGTCTCTACATTCCAGTAAGAATGTTCATAACAGTCTTCTCAGAAACACAAAAGTAACTTCTCTGTAGTCCCACACCCTAGGAATTGAGCATGCCTAAGGAAGAACTGGTACTGAATGCCATACTCCCTTCTGGCTAGACAATGCTGAATCAAGGAAAATGTCTCATTTGCTTAGATAGCCACTGTCCGGGCGTTTCTGAGGGAGCTTTGTACATCATGACACTCTCATCCTTACTCTCCTAAATCGACTGTCTTAGTAACAATGATTCTAGACCACCACCATGACCTGAAGGAGAAGAAAGGGCAGAGAATTGGAATGCTGCTGTTCACTGGCTTCCTTAGAAAGGGACTTTAGGGAGTCCAAACCCAGGGCGAACAACAATTGAAAAAAATCGAAAGAGCACAGCTAATTAAAACTCCCATAAAAGTCTCTTAGCCAGGAAAATATTCCAGACTAACAATGAGTATGGACATGTACATCCAGCATAGAGGATGGGTTTCTGGGCCGTGCTGCTCGTATAACAGTGAACAAGGTCAGTGAACCCCAGTCTCTGCCGGAGATTCTCTTTCTGCAGCCACAGATGCAACAATAATGGAAAGATGGGGAAAGAGCAGGCAGGAAGCAATGACAGCCTACTTCCAGGGTGATAACCACGTCTCACAGCTGCATACCAGAAGATCTGGAATGAGATGCTGTTGTTGCCCCATTATTTATTACCTATAACTTTAAAAATCCATGAGTGTGTAACTAACCCGTGTGCAACCTTTATTCTCAAAGTAAAGAACTTGCTTCCATTTGCTTGAATCTAGAGTAGAATATTCATTAGGATACTCCATACTCGATTACTTTAAAATTATAGACTCAATAGCCTACCGGGCTTGTTTTCCGACACAAACACCTATTTCTTTCTGGATAAATTGAACTCTTGAGCCTGTGAAGGAGCAGAGAGGGTTTGGTAGCTGGAGTTCTATTTTGAATGCCTCTAGTGTCTGTTTTCCTTTGTGGAGAAAATGTTTGCAACAATATAATATCATTCCTTCCTTCCTTCCCTTTTCACTTCTTCCCCTTTCCTTCCCTTTCTTCCCTCTTACTCTTCTTTCTTCCTGTCTTTTCTAAATCAAGATTAGTGGGATGAATCTGAAGATGACTTTCAGAGGGTCAAAGGAGCTATGTGTCCTGTACTCTCCTCACCTTTCACCTTTAGTGGCTTATACATTAAAAAAAAAAAAAAAAAAAAAAAAAAAAAAAATCAAAAGATCTAGGATCTAGAGGAAACAATTGTCATCAAGTTTAATTTTCCTAAGTAAAAATGCCATTGGACTATCTTCTCCAATAGTCAAATGGTTTATGACTAATAACTCTATAGTACAATTAACTCATATACGTATACTCTGAAATGCATTTATTTTGTGGCTAGCACCCCATAATGTAAATTTTCAGTTAATTACTCTACAGTAATATTGTTGTTTTTATTCTGCAAATAAGGCATATGAAGTATTCAAGATCTAATCAGATATCAACAAGGTATCATTTACAGTTCACAAATTGCAGGCAGAAAGTGTGTGGAGGACCAGAGGATCACACAGAGTTTGAAGGAAGTTAACTGAAGAGCAATGGCTGCAACCAGAGGAATGTGTGCAGACTTCCACCTGTCCGCTTAGCCCCCACTGAGGAGACTGAGGCCGTGAGGCCAACCCCATCCACAGGGAACTCAGAGACCCCGGTGGGTAGAACTGGAAACACATGTCCCTCTGGTGCTCTGGCTCAGTCATCCCGGACACCTGCTCCTGGATCCCAAGCTCTGGTTGGAATTTCTGGCCAAAAACTAATTGTAAAACTATCCAAATAGAAAAGAAAGTGTTTTAATACACAATTGATATTATAGAGCTAAGTTGTTTATCCTTCCGTTTTCACAGTAAGTCTTTGAAGGAGGTGTTCATTTTCTACCACAGCACATCTCACTGTAGACCAGCTCAGTAGCCACAGCTGACTAGTGGCAGCCGTATTAAATCGAGTACAGAGAGACAGAGAGGGCGGTAGATGCCATGTCCTTTCATTTTGGTAGGAAGCCAAGGTTGTTTATCTAAGGCAAAGCCAGGACTTACCACCTTGGATTGCATCTCAGGGTTCTTTTCACTGTTCGTTATTTTAAGGCAAATGCAAATTTACTTCCAAAGGTAACAGCCATCTTCTCTCTCTGTCACTTCTTCCACATACCATCATCTATACTTGTTGGGCACATGCGCGCGCGCACACACACACACACACACACACACACACACACACACACACACACAC
>OU015744.1:111927904-111958244 GCA_907169655.1 Acomys percivali
ACACACACACACACACACACACACACACACACACACACACACACACATGGTTGTCCATTGGATCTAAACTGAGACTTCTCAACAGTATTCCACGTAGATGTTTCACTAACCACTACCTAGTGTTCACTCTCTACAGGATGGGCTATGGCTGGTCCCACAGTTCAGGTACGCATCTCTGAGGGTTAACAGGCTCTAGTAACCTGGTGCTTCTTCTCCTGCTTGCTCTCTCCTGTGGTGCTTGTGCAAATCAGAATGCACACTAAATCACACTTCTTCCTTGGGATTATTTATTATGATCATTATCCCCATCTATTTTCTCTGTGTGTCTCCTGCTGTTCGGGTATCGGAGTTATGTCCTCACAAGAAACACAGCAGAGCTAACTCTGTGTGGAAGAAAAAGTGATGTGACAACCAAGACTAAATTTAGTGAGAGTCTTATTGTCTCAAGTCTAGCAGTTATAAGTTGGAACTGGCAGATGACCTCTACAGATTCTAACAACCTAACAGGGACTTGACAAAAAGCCTAAGCGATAGGATTATTAGCTCCCTCTGAGGCTGTCTGCTGCTTTTTCTGAGAAAGCTGCATGGGGTAGAGTACATTCCTTGTTCTTCTCTGTGATCATCTGGATGCTCCCTGCAGCTGATGATGTGTGTGACCCCCACCCGAGAGATCCAATGCACAGAGCTCCTACAGGGTAGCTCTGTTCTTCTGGGAATGGGTTTTGTAAGGTTCTGGGCCCATTAACAGCCCATATACCAGAACAGGAGCCGATTTGACTTGTGCTACCCAATTGCTCTGACACCTCAAAATTTGTTTTTCTGAAGCAGAAAAGTTTTCTCTTCTCTTGTTTTTCAATTTCAGTTATGTAAGCTCTTTTTATATCCCACCAAAATTCGACTATAATTACTAATGAATATAAAATTACAATTCTAATTGAAGACTATTTTGTGGTGTTGGTATATGTAGAAATATTTGTGTCCAATAAAGCAGTGGGAATCAAGAATTAATATTTTACAGAGACAGAGCTGGAGAGACATGGATGAGCTAGCAGCCAGGTATGGGTCAAAAAACGGCCAAAACCAGGGTACTGGTGACACCACCTCCAATTCACTATGACTTTTCCTATAATACAACCAGTGCCCACCAACACCATTTATGTAGCTTGATTTTCACCTGTAACTCAAACACTCCCTCTTCCACAGGCTTCTGTGCTTAAGTTGCTCTTGGGTTGAGCCTTGAAATTGAGAGGGCAAGACTGATCTGCTCCTGAAACATCAAAGGAGGGGTAGCATCCTCTCACAGGCAGGCTCTTGCACTACGTCTTTGCTCAGCATCTGCTCTCTGGGAAGTGGCTTCATTATTTTTCTGAGTATGGCCAATAGTGATTAGTTTTAAGGTACAAAACAGGCATTTTTATACTTCTTACTTTAAAAATGCAGAGTTAAATTACTTCTGAGTTGCTTATAGTCTCATATGTACTTAGTATTCTTGAGATTCTCTCAAAATATGGAGTGCATTGTACCCTTTATCCACTGTAGAACACAAATGAAAACCAGACTAGCAAAACTGATTTAATCTGGAATTCTCTTTCTTCACTCCCAACCCCAGTTTCTTACGAAGGACTATTGTTGACAAGGCATAGGACATATGAGGAAATCACAGTGGATAACCCACGACATGGGCAAGTGGCCTCTAAGTGACCTTTTTGTCTCTTAGGATTTTGTGTTTCTTCCTTAGTCTGTGGCATTGAGCAACACTCAGGGTGACTATTATCCCCACAGTCCGTAAAGACATGTAGTCATCATTAGACGCATTGGGAAGCAGGGTTGGCATGGTGTGTTGGAGAGGTGTCTAGACAGGAGGCAATGCTCCATTATGGTCCTCACTGACCCCTGTCCAACCTAGGGAAAATAACTAAATCTGTTATCTGCCTTCCCAAGATATTCAAAGGATTTAATTAAGTTGGCAAATGTAAAGCCACTTTGTAAGTAATAAGTAATAACAGTAACAATTATCATCATTAATATCATTTTTGAATACCACCTATGTACCAAGAGAGCATTTGCAATACTTTGTATGTGATCTTATTTAATCCTCATATTAGCCTTATAAGGTAAGAGCCATTATCACATTCCTATGAGATTTCATATGAGAAAACAAGTAGAGATGGCTGACCAACTTAGCCAAGATTTAAAAGCAGGAAGTAGGAGAAATGAGATTCAATCCCAGACATATGGGTTTCAGAGCTTTATGATTTACTGTCTCCTTACATAAATCTAGGTTAAATTACATAACTTCAGAACAGAACTGAGAAAACCTGACAACATGCTGTTCAAAACTTAGTTCTCTACCAAAAAAAAAAAAAAAAAAATCCTTACTGAAAGGCAAGTTTACTAAACAGCTGAATTCACAGAGAGATGGTGGCCATTGTTACATAAACGTAGAATGCCAGCATAGTGCCAAATGTAGAATCACTCCATTAGATGAGGAAGTGGGGAGAGAAAAGGAATTAGTTAATATTGTGACTAGCCAGGCCAGCAAAACAAAACAAAACCCAACAACCAAACAAATACAACCCAAAAAGTAAACAAACCTCAAATATATCTGAAAGACCACAGAGATGCATTTAAGTTAGTACTTAAGGAAATTGTTCACGTCTCTAATTCTGCGGTTAGTGACCAGTGGATGTGGTCAAAGCTGTAACTGAAGATAGCCATAAAATAATGGTGCAATTTTCCTCTCAGCACAACTCTGGTACCATCACTTGGGTTAGATACACTGACCACTGACTGACCTTAGTTAGCAGTAGAAGAGAGGCACAGAATTAGCTAAAGAAAGAAATGTATATTTTTAATCACCCACCCGTACCTGCTACCTGCAGAAAACCTACTGGCTTCCTTTTCTTTTTCTTTCCATTTCTTCCCCTTGTTGGGACTCCTTCGCAAAGGCGTCCTACAATAACAGCATACAGTCAGAGAGAGAAAGGTAGCACCCCCTTTAATCTTCCCTTATGGAGAACTACTTTTCCAGACATAAGTGCTTACCCCAGATCGACAAATTTCTGCTTAATCTTTCCTCCTTGTACCACGAATGAACTAGATGCTCTTAGTGATTTAGGACAATTGGCATCATCTAGGACATAGATACACGGGAAAAAGATCAGTTATTTTTATATTTTAAGGCACAAATCAAAAGTCAGTATATCTCTGAATCCAATGGTTTTGCCTAAACCCTTCAATGTATAAGAACCTAATGGTTGTCCTGTCCCAAAGATAGAAAAACAAAAACAAAAACAACAACAACAATAAACCTCATCCATAATGAAGAACATTCAGCAAAGTAGGAGGTTGGCAGCTTCACACACATGGGGATGAATGAAATGCGCAAGAATAAATATTTCTACTTCAAAGTTGGAGTAGGAGTGACTTGGCCCTATCTCTGGCTCCTACTCTAGGCATTTTATGGCCTGAGCTCCATTTTCCACAGCTTTTTTGTTTTAGGTTTTTATGCATTCGGAAGAAACCAGTTGAGTCTCAAATCCAAGCAGAAAACATTACCTGTTAAGGTCTAGAAGCTTCAGAGAGCATCTGAAAATGAAGATTTCCCTTCTAAGCTCTTCCATACTAGTGGGCCATAGCCAATTCTGGTACAGGGTAAGGCAGAACCTGGGGGAACCTTCTTAAGCAGAAGCCAAATATATCTTTTGATGTTGCTTTTAAGAGCTAGTTGGAAGACAACTGTCTGGCCTACCGTGACACCAAAGATACCCCAATCTTCCAAGGACTTGGAGCTGACTGAATTGCACCTCCATGGATGATGCTGGTACTCTGCAGGGTAGCAACCATGGGGAAGAGGACACTAGAAATGATGTCAATCGGAAGAAAGGCTTTAAGAATGGGGTTCAGTTTGAAAGTGGGGCCAGCTTCTTCCAGTAGCATGTTTCGCACCTTTGACAAGACAGGTGAAGGTCTGCAGCAGAGTGTTGTGTGCCACATTTCAGCGTATTCAATCATCCAGGATGATCGACAGATAGTATTTTAAATCGGATGTGTGTATGTGTGCAAACGTTCTTCTTAATTGCTAGTGTTGGCCTTTAGCTTAGGTTTTGTTTTGTTTTGTTTTTTAATGTCTAGGGATTGTGGTGTGGAATATATAGAAAACAGACATCCTAAGACAGTGTGTTCAGTGAACCTCACAGGTTATTTGTTTATGGTTTTTGTTTACTTCAGGGCACATATCTAAATAGACACCAGTACACACAGTTCCAGTTCAAAAGTGCAGCTCCAAAGCTCTTAAAGTAGCACAGCACATGGACAGACACTCCACAGATTCCTAGCTATGAGTTTTTCATACTGTTGGTTAATAGTTCTCAGCAGATTACAATAATTCTTTTAAGTGTACATGATGGAATACAAGAGTTAGATATATGCCTGTGTCAAAAATCCACTTCTTGCTTCAAATGCTTATTATGAATCTTTGCATCATTATTCTTTCAGCAACTGGGTTGAACAGCCATCGGTGTGACACTTAGAAACCAGACACTTTCTAAGGTGGTTTTGCTAATAGATACTTTTAAAAAAGCAGGTTTTCAATTTTCTCATAATAGAAGCCAAAGAAACAAATGAGATGAATTCTCCCATATCAATCCTAGAGAACTCTTAAGCGCTAGGACAGTGCAAAGTGAAAAGGAGCCTCCTTAATTATTTCCTGAATCATGGGTAGCTGGGAGAGGTTTTAATGAGTGGTGAGATGGACAGCTGAGACAATGTTCCTAGAGACTCTGTAACCTGTTAGTGTTGTAGTTATTTGGACATCTTAGGACTAAAAGCCTGGTCTTGCCATCACAGAGCTTGCTGCTAGGCAACCTTGCATCATTATCTCACACATTTGCCAAGGCATGTTTCAAGGAACACTGAAATGAAGAAAGATTAAAGAATAGTGCCCCTTACCATTTAAATCATTTAAATTATTTTAAAATATATGTTAGAACATTAGGTCTTCATAAAACTCAACACAGGGTTGGCATGCGCTAAGGAGAGGCAAACCTTATATTTCTGCATTTTTATTTATTTAGCGTTATGTAACATGTCCATTAGGTTTTAGAAATGTCCTGATATGACTTCTGTGACCAATCAGTTTAGGTATTCAGACTAAGCACTTCAGCTTTAAGCTGCAGCAAGTTGCCTCTTGTTTTCCAAACTACATACTCTCCTGACACCCGAGTCCTAAAGTCCTTCCTAGATGTCATCTGCTCAACGAGACACTTGATTGTCCCTTCTGAGATGATGGAAATGTCCAGATCTACTTCCCTGGCTTCTCTCCTGAACTCAGAGCCTCCTCTATTTAAATAGAACTTAATCACATTTCCCATAAAAATGCCTTATATTCTTTTTGTGATAAAATGTGTGTTCTGAAGCCACACATTGTGGCTGTGTTGGCATCCTTTCTTCTCAGTACCATCTAATCACCACAAGTTTCATGGCTCTTGTATCAGTCTGCCTCTGTTTCTTTTTCACAAGCACCGTGCTGCAGGGTCTTCCCGTTCAGTTCCCCCATGCTCACAGTCCTTCTCCTTTTATTATCTTCTCAGAATAGCCTGTGGTTCCCTAGTAATAAGGTAAGGTATCTAAGATACTTAATATGTAGAGCCATAGACAGATAAAACCTATTGGCTTTTTTTACACCTAGTCTCACTATCCTGAAGAAACCTACACTTCAGCCACTGAGATAGCCCGTTTCTTTGAATCTCTGTGTGTGTCTGCTCACATCAGCACTCTGCCTTCCAAACTTTCTTACCCACCCTTTCTTCTTTTTAAAGTCCTTGGATGGCGACTTTAGTTGCATTTTCTGTGTGAAGTTACCAAACATTACAGCCTGTACTTCTCTATTCTCAGCAATGACAGAGTATTTCTACCTGAATTCAAGAGGTCTCGTGAAATAGATCAATAAAAGGAACTGTGCTGAAATCAGGGGTAAGACAAGGCTGTCCACTCTCTCCTTATCTCTTCAATATAGTACTTGAAGTCCTAACCAGAGCAATAAGACAACTAAAGAAGATCAAGGGGATAGAAAACTATCACTGTTTGTGGATGATATGATAGTATACATCAGTGACCCCAAAGAATTCTACCAAGGAACTCCCACAGCTGATAAACACCTTCAGGAAGGTGGCGTGATACAAAATCAACTCAAAAGAAAAAACAAAAAACAAAAACAAAAAACCAGTAGCCCTGCTGTTTACAAATGACAAATGGGCTGAGAAAGAAATTAGGGAAACTACACCCTTCTCAATAGCCACAAGTAACATAAAATTACATAAAGAAAGAAATTGAAGAAGATATCAGAAGAAAGAAAGATCTCCCATGCTCAGGGATTGAGAGGATCAACATAGTAAAAATGGCCAACTTCAGAATTTTAGACACACCAAGATAGGAAGGATGTTTTCTTCAAGGCTGCCAAATACAAATAGCCAAAATACTAACAATGTAACATTTATATAACTCCTGATTGTGTCATGGTTCTTCTTGCTATAGGTAGTTTATTTCATATATGTGTAATAATTAAATATATATGTAAAAATATAAAAATGTTTAGGTAATAAAAAATAATACTTTTAAAATGTGAAAAAATGGCCATCTTACCAAAAGCAATCTTCAGATTCAATGCAATTCCCCATCAAAATTCCTACATAATTCTTTACAGAGCTTGAAAGATCAATTCTCAACTTCATATGAAAAAACAGAACCCAAGAATAGCTAGAATAATCATGAACAATGAAAGATCTTCTGGGGGAATCTCCATCCATGATCCCAAGTTGTACTATAGGGCAACAGTAATAAGAACAGCATGGTACTGGCATAGAAAGAGGCTGATTGATCAGTGGAATCAAATCAAAGATCCAGAAATAAACTCACATACCTATGGACACTTGAGTTTTGACAAAAAAGGACAGCATTTTCAACAAATGGTGCTGGTCTAACTGGATGGCTACATGTAGAAAAATGAAAATAGATCTATATTTTTCAGCCTGCACAAAACTAACGTCCAAGTCAATTAAAGACCTCAACATAAAATGAGACACACTAAATCTGTTAGAAGAAAAGTGGCGAAGAGTACTGAATGCATTGGCACAGGAGACAATTTCCTGAACAGAACACCAACAGCTCAGGCTCTAATATCAACAATAAATAAGTGGGACCTCATGAAACTGTAAAGCTTCTGGAAGTCAAAGGACACAATCAACAGAAGAAAATGGCAGTCTACAGACTGGGAAAAGATCTTTCCTACACCTAACAAAGGGCTAATATCCAAAATATATAAAGACCTCAAGAATTAAACACCACCAAAACAAATATTAAAATATGGGGTACAGAGCTAGACAGAGAATTCTAAACAGAGGAATATCGAATGGCTGAGAAACACATAAAGAAATGCTCAACATCCCTAGCCATCAGGGAAATGCAAATCAAAACAACTCTGAGATTCCATCTTACACCTGTCCAAATGGTTAAGATAAAAAACTCAGGTGACAGTACATGCTGGTGAGGATGTGGAGCCATGGGAACACTCCTCCAATGCTGGTGGGAGGGCAAACTTGTACAACCACTTTGGAAATTAATCTGGCACTTTCCTACTAAATTGGGAATAATTCTACCCCAAGACCCAGCAATAGCACTCCTAGTCATATACCTGGGAGATGCTCCACCACACAACAAGGACATTGCTCACTATGCTCATAGCAGATTTATTTGTAATAGCCAGAATCTGGAAAAAAAAACTAAATTTCCCTCAGCCGAATAATGGATAAAGAAACTGTGGTACATTTACACAATGGAATACTACTCAACTTCTTTTTTTTTTTTTTTTTTTTGAGACAGGGTCTCTCTGTGTTAGCCTTGGCTGTCCTGGACTCACTTTGTAGACCAGGCTGGCCTCGAACTCACAGTGATCCACCCACCTCTGCCTCCCGAATGCTGGGATTAAAGGCGTGCGCCACCATGCCCGGCTTACTACTCAACTTTTAAAAATAAGGAAATCTTGGAATTTTCAGGCAAATGGATAGAACTAGAAAAGATCATCCTGGGTGAGGTAATCCAGACCCAGAAAAACAGGTATTTTATATACTCACTTATAAGTGGATATCACCCACATAATACAGGATAACCACACTACAATACAGAGACTGATGCACTAACCAAGGACCATGTATGATGTGGACCTAGACCCTCTGCTCAGATGTAGTAGATAGGCAGCACAGTTTCCTTGTGGGTTCCACAATATGGGGAGTAGGGACTATTTCAGATGTGTACTCTGGCCCCCCAACATTGATGACTTCTCCCTGGTGGGGTGGCCTTGCCAGGCTACAGAGGAAGAGAATACAGGTACTACAGATGAGACTTGATAGGCTGAATTTAGATATTAGGGAAGAGGGTTCCCTTTTCTGAGGACTAGGGGAGGGAGGAAGAGGGGATGAGGGAGGGAGTTACAATTGCGATGTAAATAATTCAAATTGCAGAACAAGCAGGTAACATATATTTCTAATCCCACTACACAGGAACAGGTCTGAGACTGGTTGAGACATGAATGCCTATGCATACACAATGCTTCTTGTTGGTTACATAATTCCTGTGACTTATTATTAGATGCCATTCTTCGTATGGCATGAATGAAGATTTATAGATGTCTTTCTTCTGATCATACCAAGGGCAGAGAACCAGCCTTAATTGTTCTGTGCATCATGCATACCTCGTACATTTATAATTTTAGGACTGTATAACACTTGTGAGAAAGTATATATTTTCAGAACAAAAGAACTGGACACTGACACTGGATCAGATATGACAGGATTCATTCCTCTCAGCATGCTGGATGCTGACATCCTGCATCCTTCATGCTCCAGCCCCAAGTGCTTCAGTTGCTGTTCCTCATCAGAACAGGACACTCCCAGGACAGCTTCAAAGAAAGCTCCCAATCCCATTGCTCCAGCATTTCAGATTGTCCCAAACAGGACCTCTATTAAGCCTGGAATTTCTCAACATTTAGGAACTGGACCACAAATGCTTTTCCTAGCTTATTTAACCATTTTCCCCAATTTTATTTGGGCCCCTACAAAGATATTATTCATCCCAAATGAGCCAGAAGAAACCTTAAGAGCATGATGCCTCATTTCCCTTAAGGAGGGGTTGGGTAGGTTTTTGGTTGCTTTCTTGGGCTATAGATGTTTATTATAAGTTATTATTGGTCTTATTTAGAGAGAAAAGAGGTTGGACTCTGGGATGTCACTCTTTTACTTTATCTTTCTTTCTTAGGTATAGAGATAGGGTTTGAAAAGAAAGAAGTGGAAATATAGAAATATATAGGGATGATAGGACAAAAAGTAGATTATATAGTCTACTCCTCAACTTAAGCCTTTAATTGTTACTCACAAATAAAGTTATTTTTAATTCATCATTATAGAATTTTGTATATTGATGAAAAGTTTAATTTTGATACATTGGTATAGAATTCAAATTTAGTATTTTCTTCACACACATTATATTTATTTCTACTCTAATATGAGGTATTATACCCATACAAGTCAATTATAATACAAGGTTTACTTCCAATACTTTGAAAGTGTTATTGTAGGCTGTTTAGGATAATTAAGTAATACAAGTTAATTGTTAGTTGATCAACTCCTGGTCATGTCAATTACTAGTCTATTTTTATCACAAGAATATACATACTAGGTTTAATAGATAGATATGATTCTATAGATAGATAAGGTAAAATAGATAAGGTCTTCAAAAACCTCAGAGACCTGGCATTTAAAGATGTTTTTATTTTATTATTTTAACAATTCTTTGACAATAAGACAGGTTAACTCCTGGCAACACACAGCCTACATCAAAGAAGATAATGAGCATCAAAGAACCTCCTTATGGAGATGGCTTCAAATGTGACAAACCAGCACCTGGGCAAAATGTCCTCATTTCTACCACAGACAGAATTCTGCCTAAAAACAGGCAAGCTTTGGATGTAGGCAGAGTCAATGGCCAAACTTTTCCAAGATAGGGTAAACAAGTCCTCAATAGTTCCTGTCTCTCAAATATATCTGTCAGATATATTGGGCTAGAAGGATAAAGATGATGCTCCAATGTTATAGAGAGTTTTGGGTGACTGTTCAGGCAGTAGACTGTCTCTGTCATTTTTTAATTTTGGAAGCTGCTAACTTGCACTTCTGGTTCACTCAGGGAATTAAGCTTTATTTCTTCTCAAGTCTCTAATGGGGTTCAAGACCAGATAGTTTAGTCTTATAATTAAGCTTAGTTGTTTAGGGGTTAAGATGTTTTTAGATCTAAAGAGATGTCTTAAGTTAATAGAGATGAGATATGATAGATATTGATTTTCATTCAGAATTTTACACTCACCAGGATAGGAAAGATGTTTTCTCCAAGGTTGCCAAGTACCAATAGCCAAAACACTATGAATGTAACATTTATATAATTCCTGATTGTTTTGTGGTTTTCTTGCTGAATGTAGTTTATTGTATGTATGTGTAATAATATAAATGTATATGTAAAAAAGAAAAAATAAAATATATATAAAAAGGAAGGGAATTGTGTAAAGATTTTGAAAAGCTGTGTTCCAGTTAGGAGGATATTAACTCCACAAAAGTTTCTGAAAGTGCTGCATGACTGGCAGTGTGCTAAAGGTCACACAGAAATTTGGAATACTAACCTTTAAAGTTGAGTAGAAAACTGATAGTGAATCTTAGTTTACTTTAGTTAATATTGACTGGATGAAGCCTCATTGCCATGTAATTCTAGAGATAAAATCTGAGTCTAAGGATATGGCAGCAGAAAGGAAGCATTTCCTTGCCTCTTATGGTCCAGAATCCTGTTTTACAACCCTCTGGAGGGAACACCATTTTTGGGTCTGCTAAGTTAGCTGGCATTCAGTTATAGGTAACTCAGTTAGGCAGAGCTCGTGGGATTCCTCCTGTCTCCATTTCTATTGATGTTCCTCAAATACGAGGGAAAATGATGACATGCAATTGAGGCATGGACACACTCAAAGAATTCCTAATTCCAGTAGGGTAACCAGAGGGATCTCCTTAGAGTTGCAAGAAAACATGGGTTGTATTAACTACCTTTGTGAGTAACTCAATAGACTGGAAGTCTACTTGCAACCAGTGACTAAGCCATGTCCAGAGTTCATAAATCAGTGGTGAGTGAGATGAAGCACACTTCTAGGCCCGCAATCAGGAAGATGCTCCCCTTCCCCACTGTAACTCCTTTCCCCTTTGTCCTCCACCCCCACAATGGGCCAGAGAGTCAATATTTTACATTTTATGTTAGGAAGATGTTCATTCTCTCTCTTAATCACCCTGCTGTTCCATGACAGCTTGAAGGGATGCTGTGTGGCTGAAAAACTGTGACTGCATTCTAGTCAGACTTCCCTGGCAAAACAGGTGGCTGTTGGGTTTGGCTGGAAAGCCCATCTGGGTGACTGTAAAGAGCCAAACTTAGACATGCATCCAGGCACTTGCCAAACACCAGTTATTTGCCATCCTCTTTCTGAGAAACCAACAAGACCAAGGGGAGTAAGATAAGTAAGAA
Source organism: Acomys percivali (assembly GCA_907169655.1). Classification (NCBI taxonomy): domain Eukaryota; kingdom Metazoa; phylum Chordata; class Mammalia; order Rodentia; family Muridae; genus Acomys; species Acomys percivali. The sequence goes on from OU015744.1 coordinate 111,939,506, forward strand.
GACATTGCCACACACTTAACTACTAAGTCAGTCACTCTACACAAAGGGATAGGGGCAGCAGTAATAGAGAAAACCACCGTGGAATATGGCGTACGTGGCCCAGGCCCAAATTAAGGAGGTGAAATTTATGCTGGGTGCAATGCTAGCCAAGACTGTAAACATGAAGTCCAGTCTGTACCTGGGAGCATCACAAAGCCCCTTTAGTTCTTTCCCTGAGAAGCCAGTGATGGCTAAAGGCCATACCCCGAGGAAGCCAGAGGTTAGCCACACCAGAATTCTTAGGGCCAGCTCAGTGAGTGCATCTGTCTCATACAGCAGCAAGGAATGCAAGGAGCTGCAAAGCCTTATGCGCAGGAGTTTTATTTCAATGAAGGAGCATACCATTCCACTGGCCTCTGTTGGATCAGCCTTGGCGATCTCATCGCAAGGGAGCATGGGATTCCCTTAATGTTTGAATGACACTCAGGTCTGTTTATTGGGAACTGGCTGGAAACCCTGAGGCATGTGAGAAAGCATTAGTGGAAGGGGCAGGTGTCAGCACACCATTGCACACTCTGTGTACACAGTTAATCTGATTCTAGTTCGATGATCACTGAGTAGCTTCTCATTTTTGAATCCTCCATCTAGGAGAGAACGCAATGAAGGATGTCTGTGAATGAGTACATCAGTGGATCCCCCCAAAGTAAGCCAGGGAAGTACTATTTTGGTATGGGATGTTTTCAAAGTTTTAGAAGCATGAGCCAGCACTCTGAACCTGATCAGATGCGTGTATATTACTAAAAATGGGGATCTGGTAACCTGAAGTCCAGAACCCTAATTCCTCGGGCCAGTGGGTGAGAAGTCTCTGTGTGACATCTTCCACGGTGTGGAGAACCTGAGAAAAGAATGTCAAGAAAGCAAAGTGCTTTCCTGCACGTTGATTGTGGGGGGACAAGGGGTCCCAGAGAGGACAAGTATGCCACAAAACAAGCCTGGGTGGGAGAGGGGACAGAATGAACGTGAACAGCAGAAGCACACACAAGACCCTAACCCTGAGAACACGCAGAAGAGGGTATGGCGGACGCTGACACTAGCATGGAGCCACCTGAGGGAAGGAACGCACTTGTGATTATCACCGAAGACACATCTAGGTGCAGATTAGGTCCTTGGCAACTGTGTAGTGAACATGGGAATAAATGGGAATAACACGAAGGCAAGGGAAACTCTAGACTACAAACTGGTTTTTTGTTTTGTTTTGTTTTGTTTTTTGAGACAGGATTTTCTGGGTAGCCTTTGCTGTCCTGGAGCTTACTCTGTTGACCAGGCTGCTCTTGAACTCACAGAGATCCGCCTGCCTCTGCCTCCCAAGTGCTGGGATTAAAGGTGACCACCACCCACACTGCCTTTTAACAAGGAAAAAGAAAAAAAAGAATGAGGTGCCAACACCAATCTTATGGGGTCAGTTAGAATGTGATGGCTAGTCTTGTCACCTTGACTACATCTGGATGAGGTATTGCTGTGATAGACCTGTCCGTGTTGGTTTTGGGAGGACTGTGGAAGGAACGCCATTGCCGTTGAGAGCTTGGTGGACTGTTCTGTAGGAGTCTGGGAGATAACATTGATTGTAAACCAGTGAGTAGCACTCCTCCATAGCATCTGCATCAGTTCCTGCCTCTAGATGCGTGCCCTACGTCTCCTGCCCTGACTTCCCTGGACAATGCACTGTTATCTGACATAAACCCTTCCCTCCCCAAGTTGCTTTTGGTCATGGTTTTTGATTCACCAGTAGAAACTCCAATCAAGACAGTATGATACAGCAGCTGTCACAGTTGTCTGTTGATAAAGCTAGTACTACAGAAACTTCCAGTGAACTGCTCTGTTCAGTTACCCAGCAGTCTGGTCAGCTCAGGAGAAGTGAAGAAGGGAAAGCCCAAGATCTTGGTCTCCAGAGAAGAAATGACCTGTCCCTCTTCTATGGTCCCAGTTAATTTCAAAGGAGACACAGTGCAAACAAGGCAGTGGAAATGGAGAAGTTGTCATTCTCCTGCCGTCTAACTGCCAAGGGCTCATGAAGCACACTTCACATCTGCATAGTACTCTTCTGCCAACTTCAAAACAGTCATCAGTTAGAAGGAAAAGGCAGAGTAAACCCAGACTGAAGACATAGCTGCTTTTTCAAGTTCCCCCTGAGTCTTCATGGGTCAGAGATCACTCTCTGATTGTCATAGCAAGATGCAGGATGAGGATACAAAGGCAGAATGCTCTCCTGGCCTCTGCACGGCTCTGCTCTCAATCTCCAGCACTGCAAACAACTAAATACAACAAGCCAAACAACAACCCAGCCCTATAAAGCGGACTCACACGGTGGGGTTCCAACCATCAGCAGCTCCAAAGACTGAGCTTCTGTTTTGGGCTTCTCCCAACAATGGCCTGTGTGCGCTTAGGAGCAGGCGCAGAGCTTACCGGAAGTCTGGCTCCATGAAGGTCCTATCACAGGATTTAAACTATGCTTTAATTGATGAAAGTTTTTAACTCACTAATTCTTTTGGAAGGAACCCAACATCACAGTCAAGCTATGCTGTTAACCAACATGACAATCCCGTCTGATTGTTTAGTGGGCCTCACAGAATGTTCTTGCCACCACTAGTGTTCTGCGCTGAGAGCACTCAGTGTCTGCCTTACAGGCAGTCTCTGAAGAGCCAGCTGTGTGCAGGCCCAGTCTTTGAAAAGTGACTCTAGCAGCTGACAGGCTGAGGCAAGGAAATCCAGGAGAGTGGCCCTGAAGAACCCCAATGCTGACCACAAGTCACCAAGAGCTGTGGACCGCAGGGTAGGCTGGGTTTCCCAGTTTGCAGGCACCCATAGGAAGCTTGTCATTTATGGTCTGGCAAAGACAACACTCGGGGAGCTTCACGGTGTGCAGGGATGCGCAGCTATACCCACAGTGCACGAGTGAGGAGCATCCCTGGTGAACCTGCTCTCCCTTTCACATCATATAAAACTCCTGTTCAGGGAACGGAGAGCTGATTTCCTTGGTCTGCTTTTCACTTTTTAAGAAAGAATCAGTTCTTTGGAGTTTCTTGAATGCTAAAAGAGTACCCATTAACTTTGTCTGTTCAGTGCTTATGACAGGTGAAATCCAGAATATGTGTGTCCTAGCCGTACAGTGTCGGTAGAAGTCGGCAGAACAGCCTGTTGTTATCCTTCCCTCTGCTGTAACGTATGGAATGGGATCCCTCAGTGCTTTTTCCCACTTCCTGACCCCCTCGCCCCAGACAGCCGACTCTGCTATTTCTATTTGTAACCCCAAATCATGTGTACACCTCTAAATAATCTGGCATCTTTGCTCTCTATAGATATGATTAGGCAGCTCGTGTCATCTTCCTTGGCCTCTTGATGTCTTATCCTAGAGATTCAGTTATATTTGTATAGTTTACTCAATTTCCTGCTGTATGGGTCCATTACATAAATCCACGCAAATCATTTATCTGTGTTACTAGTTTGCTTTTTTAATCACACAGCAGTGTCGCCCTGATTGCTCCTTTCGCCTGTGTGTGCATGTCGATGCCAGACACTGATGTCAAATGTCTTCAGTTGCTCTCCACCTTCTCTATTCAGATAGCGTGGATCACTGAACATGGAGGGCACCAGCTTGGCTGCATAGGCTGGCCACTGAGTTCCAGAGATATGCCTGTATTCACTCAATCTGCCCAGCCCCCAGCCCTGTGATCACAGATATATCACCATGACCAGCCTTTACTTGGATGCTGGAATCAACACTTGGGTCCACATGTCTGGGTGGCAAGCATTATCAACTGAACCATCTCTCCAGTTTCTTCTATGAATATATTTCTTAATATATGTTGTATATATTATATATAATTTTGTATATAATTCTTAATAGACAGATACAGGGTTTCACTTAGTTACACATATGCGGACTTATTGTTATTTAAATATATATGTAAATATTCATAGATAGGTACTAATAAAATATTATTTGTAAAACAAAGTGTCAGAGGCATTGATTAGTAAGAGTGCATTTTTGTAAAAAATGCAAGTATATAAACCAAAGCATCTATACATCAAAATAATTTGTGTTCTGTATGTAGTATAAATTAAATTGCTTATATAAAAAATTAATATAAGCAATATTCCTGTTACTATAAACAAATAACCACATGTAAAGGGGGAAACTTCATGTTTTATATTTCTCTCCATTGTTCAATTTATCTAAACACAGATTTATTGCTTTTACATACCAAAATTAATAACTAAAAGACAAGTATGGGAGCCTGAGAGGTGGCTCAGTAGTTAGGAGCACTGGCTGCTCTTGAAGAGGACCTGGGTTCAATTCCCAGCACCCACATGTTGGCTCACAACTATCTAGAACTCCAGTTCCAGGGATGTGATGTCCCCTTGCAACCTTTGAGGGCAATGCACACACATACCTGCAGCAGGTAAAGCACCATGCACATAAAAGAAAAAGAAATATCTTTAAAAGTCAAGTCTATAAACACTACTTTGAAGTCCAAGCTTAACTAGGTGAGGCTGTTTTGATCAGGGCTACCTGCTCTGTGTTTATCCTCACCACTGCTATCCTACCACACACACTGCAATGTCAATCATTTTCATGAATATGATAATAGTAAGCATCACAATCAGTACTGGGAAATACATTTAAATAACAATCCATCAGTTGGTAATGGCTTACATCCCTGGATCCTCACATCGCCCCTCACGTGGCTCTTATGTTAGTGTTCATGGACACTCCAGGCTCTAGTGTACACAACCTTTACACAACCTCCAGAACATCCTCTTAATAGTCAATTTGGGAGAAAGCTAAAGGGATTTAAGGATAAAACTGACAGGCAAAACTAAAAACATGGAAGCGGGAACTCTCTCATCCCTAAGACAGAAGGAAAACAGTACTGAAAGGATCCATGCCTCTGAGAAACTTCTAGTACATAATGTACAACTGGAAGTATTAGTGATATCAGAGCAAACAAAAGTGGAAAAACAAAGCAAAATGTAAATACCTCTTTCCTGTAATGTTTTCTCGGTGGCTTGGAGGCAGCAAGGAGAGTCTTCTGTATCGTGGTCAGATTTTGAAGGCAAGGAAGGTGAAGTGTCTTCCGAGACCGAGGAGAAAGGGTCCCTTTCTGGCTGCTGTGATCCTTCTTGAGACTCAGTCAGGTGGTGAGGTGAGAAGGCCCTATGGCTAGCCACAGGGGTGAGGAGTGCGACACCAGACTCTGACTCTGGACAAGAAACTCTCCAAGCCTTGGGCAGAAGCGATTTGGTAACATAGGTGGTTATAGAGCCTGTCTGAAGGTTGCTGGTGTAAGAGTTGTTTACAGAGCAAATTATGCCTCCGAGTATCAGTGCTGTGTAGCATTTACTCTGAAATGGCCTGGCCTTTTTTCAGGGCAGGGAACTTCTGTTCGCTGGCTTACCACTGAGAATGCCAGTTCACAACTACTCACCAAACAAACAATGCAGCTAACACAGGCACCTGAGACATGTAGAAACGATTACTTGGATGTTCATTGTTTCCCACTAGACTTAAACAACTAGATTAAAAGCTGAATATCAAAGGCACCATCATGAAATACAGCAGTATAATGCTTTTTGGCTACCTTGTGAATGGATAGAGAAAATAATTTAAATGACAGCAACAAGCAAGCCGAATACAGAAGGCAGCTCTTTCCAAGTAAGATGCAAACTCTATTAGTAACATAGCTATCACGTTCACGACAGTGGCGGCACCAGTTGGATAGCCACTAGGAGTGCTCACCTTCCGCTCCAAGCTGTCCTCCCCATCAGTTGAGCTGACACTGTCATAGAGCCTTGTCCTCGTGGGCCTCTGGCGCCTATTCTTTACCGAGAGCTGAGCCCGAGTTTTCAGCGCTTTCGAATCCAGGCGCTCTGTCTCTGGAACTGCTTCATTCAAGTCTAGGAAGAGTAGTGTGATGTAATCAGTGAGAGAGAATGATGGAGACCATAGGCAGAGACCACAGACATGGAGACCCAGTCACTGGTTATCAGTGACAAGGGGGAGGGGGGGGACAAGTGACAATTTTTCCAGCTTTTCTAATGCTCCACAGGTGACAAGAGAGCATAAAGCCTTTCTGCAACACAATTATAAAAAGCAGAGGTTGGAATTTGCTTATGGACACACATGTTGGGACATTTGATGATCACAGTTACAAGAGACCTAGAAACTATGGATGAAGTCCAGTTGCCAAGATCAAGTGTGTGTAACAGAAGGTGATCATAAGCACAGAAATTCACTAAAAGGCTGAGCCACTTTGGGGTCTTGATAGTATCTGAATATCTAACTTGTTTCCCTTTGACGTCTGCTTAAAAAAAAAAAAAAGACAGAGAAAATCTGCTTAATACCAGCAAATTTGGGATAATTCTGTTTCCTTAGAAGACGGTGTGGCCACACAGACAAACAGCTGAACTACCCCGAGTGTGCAACTCAGGGCACTGTGAACAGACAGATAAAGATGCCACGTTCTAGCACTAGTTTCCAGGTTGCCTTCCAAGCTATTTTTCATTTCTTTCTCTGAATACCTCCTCCTCTCACCACAAACTACATTAGTTTTCCACAGAAAAATGTTCACATCTTAAAATAAAAGGACTTCAAGAGAAGGAGTTGGAGAAGTGCCTCAATAGTTAACAAGCATTCGTTGTCCTCACAGAGGGCCCAGGTTCAGTGTTTAGCACGTGCATGGCAGCTCTCAATTATCTGGGCCCAGGGGATCCATTCCAGGGGATCAGATGCCCTCCTTGTACCTCCCCAAACATTGGGCACACATGTGGTGCACACACATATATGCGGGCAAAACAGACACATAATTAAACAAATCTAAAAATAAAAAGGACTCCAAGAGAAACAGAGAAAGTGAGAGGGAAGGAGGGAAGAAAGAAAGTGAAATAAACGGATAAAAATGACAGTGACAGCAGTTGGGTATGGCAGGACTTGACTGTCATCCCAGCCCTTAGGAGGCTAAGGTGTGAATACCGCTCTGAATTCAGACTGTCATCCCAGCCCTTAGGAGGCTAAGGTGTGAATACCGCTCTGAATTCAAAGCCATCCTATGTGAGCCTCTGTCAGTAAGCCTGAAACCCAATAAGGGATGAAAACAGGTGGAAGGGGAGGAGAAATAAGAACTGCCAAGAGCATCCATGTGCTCCTCCTTAGCTGGTTCTTAGCATTTGTAATATAGTTAGGGTATACGAGGCTGAGGAAGCCGAGCTATGAATATCCGATTGGGGTAGCAGCGTATGAGTACTGAGTAAAAAAGCACTTTGGATATGGTGGGGGAGGAGGCCCCTTCTGTCACAGGTCTACGGGAGGGGAATGCAGTGAAAGGGGGAAAGCGGGGAGACCAGGAAGATGCAAGTGAGGGTATAATAATTGGGATGTAATCTGAATAAATTATTTAAAAAATAAAATAAAATAAATGAAAAAAGGAATTAATTAGGTGACCCTGGATTTAAATTCTTAAAAATAAGCGAATAACTCAGTTATAGAAAACTAATACACACTTGTATTAATAGAAAAGAATTTCTTACAACCATCATTAGGCCAGGCGATTTCTTTTTTATAGCACTGTTTTAAGGATGTGCTCTGAACATATTATAAAACATAAACATTCGAAGGACCTCAGGTGGTTTCTCCCTGACTTATAAAACTGAGCACTTGGCATATAGCGCTAACAAATAAAAATTCAGTGTCCTTTTGCCCAGGAGACGCGTGGCCGAGTGACACAATTACAGACGACTTTTCATTTCCTACCCTTGAGCACTTAGAGAAGTCAGGCCGCCCGAGCGGACACAAAGAGCAACTGGATGTTTTCTCATTAGTGGCCTCCTTACTTTCACATGCTGACGGAGGAAAAAGGGTCGCCCTCGTCACTTTAATTTCTTCTTTCCAAGAAAATCTATATTTGCAGCTGCCTATTAAGAGTTCATTAGTTGTGATAATTGGGAGAAAGGCAACCTTACCATCTCTGTTTACACATAAAAATGCAGAACACCACCCAGATGAAAACAATAATACAATTAAAAATACAACCGCTCATGCACGTCTTCCATCTTGTCTGTCTCAATGTTGGACTGTATGCTCTGTAATGCAAAGCACTGGCTCTCGCGCCACCTTGTTTGTTCCTCATTACAGAGCCATGAGAAAACAAGCAAGCAGGTTGTTTCCTCTTCTGAAGCTCAGAAAATTAAGAGTAGCTTGCCCTCCTCTGCAGTTGATGAACTGTTTGTTCTCGTGTTCTATCTCCCAGGCTACTGGCTATCCGCTACAATTTACCTACTGTTGAAAAGTCGATACTGCAAGATTTTAATACCATGGAGATGTGCTTTAAAATGTATGAAATCATGTGTGCTGTTACCGGTTGAGGAAATTCAGCTCTCCAGCATCTATCTATTCCATGTTTATTAGAGACCGTGGGAAAGGGAAGACTTGTTGAATGCTAAAGACAGACTCCCTCACAGATGGTTTGGTGACACCTTTGGTGAGTAGATGACAAAAGGTACCCAGAGAACATGCATATCCTGTCTGTGCAGATATGGTTCAATTGGCAATGGAATCCTGGCTTTTAAACACGCCATAAATCCCACCTACAGGACTGCAGAAGCAAATGTAGAGAGCAAATGTAGTGAGGAGAATTGAGAAGGACGTACTAGCAGGTATAACACTGTGGAGACTAGTTAGTATGGCGTAGCCTGTCAAGTCCAGCTGCTGGACAACCCTAAGTGGCAAAATGGAACATCTGCATCAGCATCCCTTCATCAGCGTAAACTGGTTGAGCATACACACGCAGTTATAGCTAGGAAAAGATGTACTTAGCTAAGCCTAAAAGGCAGTGCTTCAAATCTGCTGAGTGGCCGACAGTGCACTGCCCACAATGAACAACTTTTGAGAGTCTGAAAGCAAGTATTTATTTCAGAGATTATGGATTTCAAACTAGTAATTTATTTTCCACCCTGAAAAGAGAATGTTTTTGTTTTTGTTTTTAAAGAATCAGAAGAGTGGAGTGGTGCTGAGAACCATCACATGAATAGCACTCACACTGGGGGAATCTAGTAGAAATACTGTCTACAAGAAGATGTGGAATGACAGGCAGGAAGGAGCCTTGCAACTATGAGACACCGGCTTCTGAGTAGCCACATATCTGCACTGCATGTCCATCGTCCATTACATGCTATCTTCCTCCACCATCTGATTTAAGAATCACAGTCTTACAATTCAAAGGAATCTTGGGATTCTGGCCAACTCTACTCCTCATAAAAGAAGAGTGTGGCTCAAAGGTGGCCTCTCACCTGTACACTAAGTTGAGTTATACAGTTAGTCTGTGAAACGACCTAGACAGAAGTCTGATGTAGAGGCCCACGCTCCTTCTACAAGGTCACTCTTCTGTCTGGAAGTGAACTTCATGAGTAATCTTGTGCCTGCCACAAGCATTCCTTTTCTACTTCAGGCTCTAAACAGAAATATATGCCCAAGTGTAACCCTGCAAACCCACAGAAGCATGGCACATCAGGGAGAAGAAGTCTCGGGTATTTTACATGGCTTTGTATATATCCCAGGAATAAAATCCTTATCAAAAAAAAAAACTCCAAAAAACAAAAAACAAAATTAGCTGTCATTTTGGGTGATGGCAGTGTGGCACGGGAAATCCACCTGGCTCAGTTCCTAAGTTATGTGCTGTGAGACAGAAGGGCTTAGGTGACCATGTTTGTCACTCCTTCTTAATAGAGACTCTCATTTCTATGGTAACACTGTCCCACAGGCCCAGGCCCAGGCCTTGGGCCTTTTTTCTCTACTTTCTGGTGCATCTTGTTTTGCTGCTCACAAGACAGAGGAAAATTGCTTTTTTCTCTTCTGCTCTCTGATTTATTCTTTCCTTTGGAGCCCCCGTCTGTGAAGCAGCACACCACTGACTCAAATGCAGGTAGAAATACAAATGTGGCGCAGCCTTGAATGGATCAATAGAGAGGGATGCATTCAGAGACCTTCCAGTCAGGAGCTAATGATGGGACTTCGAGTGGGCGGGACACGGCTGTACCTGCATCTCAGGACTAGTTTCAATATTGCTTTAAATTGAACCCTTTAAAAGAATTTAATGGATTCAAGTGGCTGGTATGAAAATGCTCTAAGAAATTAGGATGCTACGTATGATATAACACAGAGGCCAGTTCTCTACAGCAATGCTGTGAGTAATTTGTCCCCCACCCCCCACTGGATTGACGTTGTTTCTGATGTAAATGAAAAGCTTCTGGGGATGGAAGGGGGGTGTCAGACCCAGGCAGCAAGGAGAGCAGGAATGGAGATGCATAGTAATGCACTCTGCTATGCCCTGAGCCCCTCAAAAAGTCCTACCTGGCTTCTGCTATTGTCATCTAAAATGCTGGGCATAATGAGGCACTTGGTGGCATTTTGAAACTTAAACAGTATCTGTATATTATTCAGAGTCACTGCAAATTCATAAAAGATGGACCCTTCGGGATTGGGGGCTGACGCATAATTGCATTCGGGTGGTAGGTTTAAGCATCTCAGAGAGGGAGTGTGAGATAGTCACTATGAGAACAGGCCTACAGCTCAAATCCGGATGAGCTGCCATGCCATAAAATTGGGCAATTTACCTAACCTCTCAGAGGTCCCTGAGGATCCTCCGCTGCAAAGTGGGAATGATAACGGCAGAATACAATCACTGCATTGTTATGAAGACTAAATGCACTAATAGACCTCAAAGTGCTTAGAAGGGTGAATGGCCCGTAATAGCCACCCCACAGCTGTCTTTCCTGACATCCAACAGATTGGCAAGAGTTAAGTGCGTTACAGAATAGCACGTACATTCACTTGAAATATTTAGAAACTAGTAGCAGATATAGTGAAATCTGTATAAGAGCATAGGAAAACTGAAAAGATAACCTTCTTAGTAGGCTCTTAGATTAGAAGATATGAATCAGATAGAACGCTAATACTTAGAGATGTTAAGGATTTTGCATTAGGCATTTGTTTGTGTCCTTTTTTGTACTTAGATATTTGTGTAGTTAAAATTAATTTAAAAAGCACACATTTGTTACTTTTTTTTTTTACTCGGAGACATCTTAATTCCACTCTAGTTTGCTTAGCTCTGCTGTTTCAGGGGTTGATACAGGCCAAGAAGCTTGGCCAAGTTCTCCCACTGAGAATCCCGTTGATTGGCACATGGTGATGCCACCCATTCCTTTTACTGATTGCCTGTATTGTGTGGGGAGACGTATCAGGTCATCTATGCTATCTGCAGATATGGATGCTACTGCTCCAATGATGGCATTTTCCTTAGGAACCTACTCACAGGCAACTTCCTCCTTGAATTCTGCTGACAGTTGGTAGCTTCCTTTGCAGTTATTTAAATATAAAGCTAAGAAACATGTCCCAAGTTGTATTCATAAAAATCTCTAGAAGCTGATTTCTTACCACTTCAATAAAAAAGATTATTGCTCTTTTCAAATCTTTTTAAATTTTTTTTCATTTTTAATTTATTCACTTTACACCCCAATTGCAGGCCCCTCCCTTGTCCACTCCCGGTCCCACCCTCCCTCCCTCACCCCTCCCCCTCCCCTAGCCCTTAGAAAGGAGGAGTCCTCTTCCCCTTTCATCTGGCCCGAGATATCAAGTCTCATTTGGACTGCCTGAGCCCTGATAAGGCCACTGTACCAGGAGGAAGTGGTCAATGACTGGGCAAGAGAGTCCATGTCAGAGGCAGCCTCAACTCCCCATATTAGGGGACCCACATGGAGACTGTGCTGCCTATCGACTACATCGAAGCAGAGGGTCTAGATCCTCTCCATGATTGGTCCTTGGTTGGTGCATCAGTCTCTGCAGCAGCGCCCCCAACCCCCACAAACTGCCACCACATTTGTTGGCTCCGTTGGTCTCCTTGTGGAGCTCCTGTCCTTTCCAGATCCTTCTAACCCCCAACTCTTCCATAAGACTCCCTGCATCCCACCTCGAAGTTTGTCTGAGTTTTAGCATCTGCTTTGATCCCCGCTGGGTGGAGTCTTTCAGAGGACCTCTATGGTAGGCTCCCTTCCTGTTCCTTCTCTTCACCGCTTCTGGTGTCTATTTTATTTGCCCTTCTGAATGAGAATTAAGCCTCCTCCTAGGATCCTCCTTGTTATTTAGCTTCTTTAGGTCTGTGTATTGTAGTGTGGTTATTCTGTATTATTTGGCTAATATCTGCTTATAAGTGAGTATATACCATGCATGTGTTTGTGGGTTCAGGTTACTTCACTCAGGATGATTTATCTTTTCAAGTTCTGTCCATTTGGATGCAAATTTCAAGACTTCCTTGTTTTTAATAGTTAAGTAGTATTCCATTGTGTAAATGTACCACAGTTTCTTTATCTATTCTTTGGTTTAGGAACATCTGGGTTGTTTCCAGATTCTGGCTATTATGAACATAGTTGAGTAAATGTCCTTGTTGTATGGTGGAGCATATTTTGGGTATATGCCCAGGAGTGGTTTGGCTGGTTCTTGAGGTAGAGCTATTCCCAATTTTCTGAGAAAGTGCCAGATTGATTCCATGCCAGAAAAGGGCATCAGATCAAATTATAGATGGTTGGGAGCTACCATGTAGTTGCTGAGAATTGAACTCAAGACCCATGGAAGAGCAGACAGACCACTGAGCCATCTCTCCAGCTCCCTATTTTGTAATCTTTGAGTAAGGGTAAATTTATTGTTATAAGCTATATTTTATTTGGCAATTACTAAAAGAATATGTTGGAATTCCTTTTCACCTCTGTACCCACAAAAACAATTTCAAACCCAAATGGACTCAGAAATGCAATTTAGTTATTTGTATCAGTGCAGGGCTTTCTGGGTGTTGTGCATAAAATGGGCAGACAGAAATTCTGAGAATATAAAAGATAAAGAATCTAGCTTTAGGTTTTAGGGAAACTCATTTACATACTTCAGTACTCTTTCATTATGACTAGTCTGTAGATTCTGATAGAAAAGAGATTGTGCACAGCCTAAAAGGCAAGGGAATGAAAATATCATTAAATGACAACTTGGTGGGGCCTCAGGGTTGCCGGTGAGTTAGGCCTAGGGAGACAGGTTACATTAATAGCTTCCTTCTAAGTACAGGAAGTATGCAGATCTTTAAGCTTCTGTAGAAAGTAAAGCCCATCACCTGAGATGGGCATTGTTTACCTAATGGGGAAGTACCAAGGTAGCATGAGAAAACCTGAAGTTTGCGTGTTTATACTACCTGCAAGAGTTGTTCAAGATGTTACTACATACTTAGAAGACTCTTACTAATTAGTCCTTAACAGGAACCTAAACACACATACTATCTTAAGTCCTTGTAGTTGCTTAAGAGCTATGTAATTAGCTAAGTTTATGAACAGGAAACATGATTTAAAACCCACTTCTCCACCGTTAAGTGGAGGAGATCTGACTTTCACACAAACTCTGGTGCCCCATATTGGACCATGTCCCTTGGATGAGGAGGCCTGGTGGCACTCAGAGGAAAGATAATAGGTCACCAAGAAGAGACTCGATACCCTAGGAGCATATACAGGGGGAGGAGGTCCCCCTCAGTCACAGACATAGGGGAAGGGAGTAGGGGGGGTAAGCGGGAGGGAGGAAAGAAAGGGAGGATACAAGGGATGGGCTAACAATTGAGATGTAATATGAATAAATTAATAAAAAAATTAAAAAATAAAATAAAACCCACTTATAGTGACTTGCAAGCAACATTTTTAAAAGATGTGAGATTTTTTTGTTTCTTTTTCTTTTTTGGTGTTTAACACCAGTTAGGATAAAAAACAAAACAAAACAAAAAGGAAAAGCAAATATTCTACTGTTTCTACAGTTTTAAGAATTTATTTCCCACAGATATGGGCCATAATTACCATAAGAATTACACAAACTATTTTGTATCTGCATTAAAGAAGAACTTAGCCATAACTTGTGGTTCATATCCCCCTATAACAGGGCCATGATATTGTATGCACTGAACCAATACAGTTGGTATGCTTTCCAGAACTATACATTGAGGTGAGTTTTCTTGTCCTAACTCCAAACAGCTGTTTGTGTTTCAGTTTTTATGTCTGTGAGTAGAGTACATGGTGATTAGATCTCCTAAGTGGAATATTTAGGACCACCCCCTCCAACCTTGAAAAGTTGAGCAGAACCAAGGGCAGCCAACACTTCTCTACAAATCCCACAGCACCTTCCTATTCTCAGACCCCACCATGGTTTCCCAGTCTGTTCTTTTAGTCCATTGTTACGCTAGCATACTAGGCAGTCTCCTAATAATCCAATTTCCCATAGAAGTCTAGTGATTCCTATGACTTTTATGGGGAGCCAGACTACACACCTAAACAAAAGAAATATTTGGAACACAACTTCCCTGTAAAGTTTCCTTAGAAAGGAAATTAACTATATTTGGGTTAAAATGATCTCTACTTTCAGAAGATTATAATCAAACAAAACTGAAAGTCCAAAGCAAAATGATTACATGTTACACTTTTTTTTTAAATGAACAGAAAATGGCTAAAAGTCCATTCTAAGAGAGTGACATGTCTTTCTACAAAAGCCAGCTTTTGGTATCTCCAACACCAATGTCTGTCTCAGGAAGATGAGGGGTCTGCAGAACTACATGAGTTTATGAAAACAGAGTAAGACACGTGGACCAAGGAAAGACACCCCATCCCCCAAGGCTCTGCATCTTCCTTTGAATGTCTCTATGATCTGTAATGGCTCACCCGTAGGAAGGTTCAAAACTCCCATCACCCTAGCTAGGCAACTTAGTTGCTTTGTATTGTTGGGAAGGACTACTTTTTTACGTTAATTATATGCCACGAAAATAGTAAATAAATATCGATTCCTCATCCATTTGCCTTGTTCATTAAACATTTCCATGGTGGATTTCCAGGAATGTTTACTCCTTAATTAGTGAGATTCAAAAGCAGTTCAGTCAAAATACTTGTTGAAAAAAGAAAATGAAGAATAATTTATTCAGAAAAAAAAGGACGATTATGAAAGTTTACCAGATTGTGTCGTTATGCACGACTAAAGAAAGCTTGGTTCTCCTCCACAATTTGTCCTCCCCACTTCTGAGCTGAACAAGAGAGCAAAGAACAACTACTTCACTGCCTGAGTCTAACGTTCGTCTATGAGACACTCTTTAAAAAAATTTTTTTTGTTAGATTTCTTTACTTACTTATTTGTATGGGGGTTCACAGTGCATGTGCCAGTGTGTGTGTGTGTGTGTGTGTGTGTGTGTGTGTGTGTGTGTGTTAGAAGAGGACTGTGGGAATTGGTTTTCTCCTTCCACCATGTGTGTCCCAGAAACCGAAGTCACCTTGTTGGGGTTGGTAGCAAGCCCCTGTACTAGCTGGGTGACATTCTTGATACCCAAGACATTCTTTCGTTTTGTTTTGCTTTTTGTTTTTTTGGAGGCAGGGTCTCTCTGTGTAGCTTTGGCTGTCCTGGAGCTCACTTTGTAGACCAGGCTGGCCTTGAAGATACAGAGATGCACCTGCCTCTGCCTCCTGAGCACTGAGATCATAGGCCTGTGCCACCACGTCCAACTGAAACATTCTTCATAAAGAAATATAAATATTCCCTTGACTTTCAGTAACTTCCCATTTAATGAATTCTATCTGTTTGTTTGTTTGTTTGTTTTTTCCCTGACAGGGTTTCTTTGTCTGTCCTGGACTCCCTTTGTCGACCAGCCTTGCAGTGACGTTACATAGCTCCCTGCCTCTGCCTCCCGAGTGCTGGGACTACAGGCCTGTGCCACCACGTCCGGCTAATTCTATCTTGAATTTTGTCTTTAACCCTAGTTTAAAATTCTAGCCTCCAATGCTGAAAGTAAAATGTTTAATGCGCTCAAAACTCTACCAGGAAATAAAACAGATGTTACAGTGGAAGTCAGGCCTGGTACAAAAAACACACAGGTTTCTGAAGATTCACTGAAATGAAGCTCCAGAGAAACAGAGTGGACGGGAAAACGTTTCTCTGAGGGGCCCAGTGACCCTGGGAACCTCGTATCCATTGAAGTTTCTGATGATGCAGTCCTTTCTTCTTACTAAAATTTACACTTACATGAAGCCTGATTTTGTGTGTACATGTGTGCATGTATGGGGATTTTCTCCTTTTAGTTTCCAGTTATATTCCCTGAGAAATGTTTTTTTTTTTTTCTTCCTCTTTCACTTGTTTTTTGTTTTGGTTTTCTGCTTTTAAGACAGGTTCTTATGTATCCCAAAATAAGTTTATTTAAAAAAATTAATCTACTGCATTCTTTGTTAAGTTCTTATAATCCACAGACTTCTGAGTTTTCTTTTTTATGTATTCAATTAAAACAAAACAAGTGACAATGATGTGGATTTGATCAAAATAAATTATATTCTTACATAAAATTCTCAAACAATAAATTAAAAAAAAAACCAGTGCATTATAACTTTGTTCCTTTCTTCCCTCTCCTCCTTCATTTATTTCATTTGCTTTTCCTGGTATCACTTGCTAGAAGGCCAGGTCAACAGCGCTCAGAAACGGTAATAATGCTTTTAATTGAGCGACATTGGACACATTTTTAGTTTTAAAGGGGATTCCTGGTTTCAGCATTTGCTGTGCATAGGAGCTTTGACAGAGGCTTTTGCTAGTCTCACAGTACCGAGCTAAGGAAGTTTTTTCATAGTTCTAATAGGATAAACTCATTATAGATAGATATTATTAACTGTCCATCTTCATCCACTAAAATAATCATATTCATTTCTCTTTCAGCAAATATGTAGAATATGAATTTTTATATTAAACCAACCTTACGTTCTTTGCATAAATCATATTTTAAGTTATACTTCTATATTTGGCTGGCTAATATTTAATGCGGGATATTTAACAGTTTCTAGATCAACTGTGTTTCCAACATTGAAACTTTGAGGTGATTCCTGAGCAAGCTGATTTCCTGCTGAAGTACATCTTTCAGGAAAAATTCTTTTAATCTATTGGTTTAAAAAGGGCTCAGATTATGCTTGTCTGAAATAAAAATTTTCCTTATTTAATATTTTATCTATTTGTTTTTTTGAGACAAGTCTTCCTGGTTAGCCCAGGCTGGCCCTACACATGTGTTCCTCAGCTTCTGTCTACTGAGAGCTGGCTGCAGGTCAACTTCTTTCTTACTCTCAAAGGCACCGTCTGAAGGTCATCAGGTAGGCAGCTGATTTTCTCTTGATTTTTAAAGTTATTCTCCAGGTGTCTTCTGGTCTCCACTTCAGCTGCTATTACGTTTTACTGCAGTCTTTTTTTTTCTTTAGTAATTTTATTTTTATTTATTCTGCTTGGAAATATTTATACTTTTAAATCACCTGCTCTTTACTGCAGCGTTCCTATTTCTTGAAACCTATCTAAATATTATAACAGGCAAGCAAAGAAACACATCCAGTAGTTCATTGTACCCTATTGAGAAAACTTACTATCATGTATGTTCAATCTAAACACTAGCTTTCTTAAACAGGGAGCCTTCCCTGTTTCCAAACCTAGCTGGTTATAATAATCTAAGACCAGTGTTGCCTATAAAATTTCACAAAACTCTTATCTACTTGGTATTTGGTTTGACAAGGTACACTTTGTGGTCAAATGTTTCAGACAGGTGATAAGAGTCCAAGACAGATAGCACAAGTGACCATTCGGGATTCTGAAATTTACAGGGTATTGTGAAAAAACAAAAGAGTGGGTTGGAAAGGTGGCTCAGTGGTTAAGAGCACTGGCTGCTTGTCTAAAGACCTGGGTTCAAATCCCAACACCCACATGGCAGTTCACAACTGTCTGTAACTCCAGTTCCTGTAAAGTCCACCCTTGCACATACATACATACATGGAGGCAAAAAACACAAATGTAAATAAAATAAAATAATTAAAAAAAAAAACCCACTACAGCACAGACTTGTCATCGCAGGACTCAGGCCACCAAGAGAGGAGGATCATAAACTTGAGGCCAGTCCAGGATAAACAGTGAGACCCTGTCTCAACACAAAACAAAAGCAATAAACAACTACTAAGAATATTAGAAGCAGTGAAGACTGTTTTTATGAGAGCAAATTGTTTAGTACAGTTGCTGCTGTACTGTGCCAACTGTGCCAACCCAGCGGGAGGCTGTGGCACACTCTGCCGCTGACCCCGTCAGCTCCCAGGTTCATTTAGAAACTAGGGCTTGCCGTGGTTTTGTTCTGTTCTAAGGAAGGTGATACAGTTATTTGAGCAATGGTTTACAATGGTTTCCTTCCAACAATTCCCACTGTTGAAGCTTGCCACTTGGAGGACACAGAAGGCATAGAATATATAGGATACACCATGCGGGACCTCTCTTGATTCTGACTTTGTCATGTTTCATTGTTTCATGATGGTTCTAGAACCTTTAAGAAGAACAAGGTGGTTAAAGACAACTTGCAGCCTCAGAGCTGCACAGATGCTGTGAAAGGACAGCAGAGCTGTTCCAGGAAGGGTTTGCTGTGCACATCACCAGTGTGGAGTTAGGTACTGTGCCAAGTACTTAACTAAGATGATTCACGCAATTCTCCTATCAGCACTGTATATTTTATTCCTTTGTAGTTTTTCTACTTGGAAAGGGACATTGAAGAACTTCATGAGACTCAACAGATGGAAATTTGTTATTTAAAGGAACTAAAGGAACAAGTTCTCTCTCTCTCTCTCTCTCTCTCTCTCTCTCTCTCTCTCTCTCTCT
>OU015744.1:111963688-111978664 GCA_907169655.1 Acomys percivali
AGGCAGAGTCGTTCCCATGAGAAAAAGTTACTGCCCTCATCTGTGAAAACTGTGATCTGAAAGGGAAAGGCCAGCCTGTCCTGCCCACACCTCTAAATAGAACCAATATTCAAAACGACATTCTGAAATTATATAGCAGGTCACACACATGTCGGTTCTGTCATTTGGATCCCTAGGGAATACTTACTTTTGTTGAAAATCCTTGATCAACTTTTTTGCTTTGTTGTACTTCTTTTCCAAGGCCTGATACTGGCTTTGGGTCTCTTTGAGATGCTCGTTTACGGTGTGACATAATGTCTGCGCCTCAATCCAGTAGCTCTCCAACTTCAGCATCCTCTCTTTATTTTCCTCTATGTTCTGTTGGAGCTGGTTTTTTTCTAGCTCCCACCTTACTTTCTCATTTTCTGCCGCTTGCAGCTGGAGAAAACAAATGTCAAGGCAAACACAATTTGGGTATGTCTGTCGCAACTCTCCTTCCACACTATTATAGCCTGTTTTAGATACAATTCTATTGCTATGCACAATCAGTCATTAAAACAGCTTGAGACGAGAAGAGCAACAATTCCTCCCACATCCACAAAGGATAAGATTCGAGGCCTGAAAAGGGAAATGACGTGCTCAGGGTCACCCGTCTGATAAGTGATGATAAGCAAATCTGCTTTCAAAGTCCCTTGAACTTTCCTTAAAACCATGTAGTTTAAAATACTGCACGGTGGGAAACATGGCCAGCGTATCACTGATTACATCCAATAAACGCCAGCACATTTCCTTTGGGAGCGCATTAAATAAAGTGCAGGACAGTAAGTTGGAAATTAACTAAAAAGGGGGTGGGGGTGGGGAAGGGGCGAGGAGCAAAGCACACTGCGTACTGGTGGTCAACAAGGGACTTAGCAGTCACTCAGCTTTCATTTTAATTGTGTTACTCAACACAAGTGGTTCAGGTTTCTGAGAGTCCAAATCACCACCTACACAGTGCGCCTGGTGCTCTCCCGGCTCAGCATCCTTGCAGCAGTTCGTAGCCATCATAAGCATTTGATAAGAGTCAGCTTCTCTTACTGTACTTTTAACCCTTTGGAGGATGGTTATTAGGTCCGTGATTCCAATTGACATGAACACTGTCTGTCGGTGAATACACTACAGGGAATGTTTGTTATAAATGTCCAGATCTTTACAAGGCTTAATTTACACTATGTATAAAAAGAGAAGGGCAAGTAACGATCTAAGTGGTTGTCTGACTAATTTAAATCCTTCCAATGAACCAGAAAGACAGTTGTGTGGTTTGTGTGCAGGCGTTCTCAGGAATGCGGAGTGCAGTCTTCTCCGGGCCGCCTGGATAATTTGAGTGCAGGAAAGAGGAAACTAAGCCGGGCGTTGCTCTTGACGTAGAAACCTAAGACTGCTCTTCAGATGAGGGCGTGAAGGGCTCTAACTACAGCCACCTGTCCATCAAGCTGCAGCTCCACCTACCTTCTCTGCTTTCAAAGGTATCAATATTCAAAACGACATTCTGAAATTATATAGCATTGAAAAAATGGAAATACACACCCACACAAATATATATTTATATGTACCAAGAATAGTTTTGTGAAAATTGTTTTTACTAAATACATTTGGATAAGAGGTTACAAAGTAAAACTTAGTCCCAAACACTTTGAAATAAGGAATCTATGTAACATGGGAAGTAATCGCATTAACATATTTTCAAGTGTGAATATCACATACCAATGTAGGAAGAAAAATATAAAATAGTAATTTGTAGTCTTTTCTAAATTAAACCTTCATAGTTAAATGCCTAAGCCTGTCTGCAAGAGCATTTATAAACACAGGGGCTCCCTTTCCCTACTTGTAACCAACAGTTTAAAAGATCTGCCTTTTAACATCAAGAAACAGTTCTCAGATAAAAAGAGGTTTTTACTGCATCTTTAATTAAGGAACATTTTATAGCAGTTGTTTATACACCAGCCACTGCTAACTTAAAATCTGAAATTCACAGTGAGAGGCTGACACCATGCAGGATGTATAAACATGCTTTGACTAAAGCGCTCCAGAGCGCGTTAGTGGAGAATGCTGTTTAACCAGAGAAGCCAGCTAATTCATCCCCATTTAAAACACATGGGAAATCCAAAACAAGTATTCACTGTGAATAAGAAAACAGATCGCTAGTGGTGGGGAACTTCATTTTGAAAAGATCATGGAAGCAATACAGAATAGTTTGAAAATAACTAAAAAATGTTTTTAAGTTTCTGAAAATAAACATTTGGTAGAACTAAACACAATAGCTAGAACTGTAACTTGTACAATAATTTTACAGTTTACTTTGATGACTCACTATTTCATAGATTAAAAAAATATATTCTTATTAATATCTTTTCCTCTTCATCAAATTTAAATAATGCAAACTAAGTATGTCTCAAGATTTCCAGTAGCAGCTGAATCCAAATTAAGTACACAATGCATACAGTGAGTATATAATCTTTAACTCTTAGACATGGTAAGTTTTTTTTTTCTAAAAAGTAATTAATGTTCTACATTAAAACAATACATTGTGTCTAGCAAATTCGCTAAAATCATTATAAGGTAAATGACATAAAGGAGTTTTGATATACCAGCTTGTACTTAAGAAATTAGTACACAATTTAGGTGCTTGAGCCATTAAAAATATTATTTTGGAAGAAATTTCAGAGAGAGTATGCGTAAGTATAAATCTGTGCAAGCCATCGGATGCCGTGTGGCTTTCCCTGGGGTGTGTGCAGGTGTGCGTGAGCTCAGAGCAGGCCCGCCCATGAACTTAATGGTGGAAATGAACATCTCGTATAAATATGCTCTCAAACGCACAGGAGCAAATCCCTTAGCTCTAGCCTTCACATTCCTCAGAGCATCTGAAGTTTAAAGAGTACAATTCAAACACCACGCAGCGGTGCTTACCTTGCTCTTCAATTTTTGAATCTCTGCTTCTGTAACTGCATGTTTGATTTGCAACTGAAAATTGAAAAGAAAAACATCTCAACTAAGAGTGTTTCTATATTTTTAAAGACTCAGCAGCGAAAAGAGTATCTTATGACAATAAAAATCCTAGGAAACTGCTGCAGTGCAGCAGGTTGTAAATTACAATGTCTGGCGTGTAAAATGACTCACTGGGTGCAAACTAATTAAACGCAGGGTTTATGGCTCACAGTCCCTAATATCCGATTAAGTTACCAGTTTAATTGCTCAGGGGCTAAAGAAAAGAAAACCCGGTTCTTGGCCTCTGCAGCTCTTCCTTTATGATCTGAGCGTCCAGGAGCTGTTTCCTTGCTGAGGCTGGCCCACTGAAGGCGGCTGGAGCCAGTCACCAGGCCAGGCAGAGCGTGAAGAATCAGTTCCGCATCTTGCAGAAAGGTGGCGCTGTGGCTCTGTGAGTCGCTCTCGCATTCCGCAGAGCGGCTCTGCTGCAGAGGAAGGAGGGGACGCAGCGGCACAGAAACAGAAACCTCCGGTTTGTTTTTGTATTTTCTTCTTTCTTTTTAATAGCCTGAAAGGTGCAGATTTAGATTTCTGCCCTTCAAAACATCTACCTCTGTGAAGAATCCAACCCCCCAAAGCATTTTCTTTACAACACAATAGTCATCTTTGCCATTTGTTTGCTTTGCTTCCCCTCCCCCCACTGTTTTCTTTGTAAGGAGGGGTCTTCAATGCGACACTCATTTCTTTAAAGGCTAGACGCACCTGAACTTAAAGAAAACCGTTTATGGGTTCACATTTTGTTCTCTGAAACCCCTTGGAAAGGAGGTTTTTGAAATTCACAATTCTCCGGGTTTTACAGGTCCAAACAGGCGTCTTTACCAGTTGCATTTTGCCCACTGAAAGGTCTGAGAAGGGAAGCAATCTGCAATCAAATCCATGAACTTTTCTGCCACACAGATGAGCGCGGGCCACTAAGTGAGGCTTGTGAGGACCCTGTGTGACACCCTGATTCTTCTCTGTACCTCTAATTGGTTTGCCACTAACTTATTAAAGGACCACCACCTCCTTTTTTCGTGGGGGAAGAGGGTTGTAATTGTATGCTATTACTATAACTAAGTAAGTTTAATACAACTGACTAGGCAGCCACAGAAAGGCTGAAGAAAGGGCCTTGAATTACAATGGGAAGCAACCTTTGCAGCACCCCCAACCCAAATTGGTCCTCTCTTGGAAAGACTCAGAAGAGGTTGGACTCCAACATCCAGGGTGCAGCTGACTGACAGTCAGAGCCTGGAGTTGTCAGGCTTGGTGTGCCAAGGTGTTTTGTTAGCCTCTGCTAAGGCAGCTAACCCTGTTGCAGCCCAGCTGTTTTTAAATGGGCTGAAGACCAAGCACTTCCACAGCTTATTTTCCATTTCTTGTGACGTGAGATGACCAGTGCTCTGGGTCTCTTGGTTTCATAATGTAACCCTGTGGCCTGTCTCACTCAGCTGCCTTTAGCAGATGCCCAGAATGTGAGTGTGTCTGCAAGGAAGCGACACCAAGCTTTCTCAGTGAAAATACTGGTAGAGGCCTTTTGTGCTCACCAGAACCCACCAAGGCTCACTACTCAAAGGCCTCTAACTATACGCCTGCAGTGAGTGCAGTGAGCCGAAGGTCAGTCTTCATGATCCCGATGTGGGGAAACTGAGGCTCAGAGCAGACAACCAACCTGTCTACTTATACAACAAATCAACACTAGAACTAGATTAGAACTTGGATGTCTGGGTTTTGATCTTGTACCAACTCCCTTAAAAAAAAAAAAAAAAAGATAAGCTTTATGAGCATCTACTGAGGAGCTGCTCTAAGCAAGATGCTGGGCAATAACACATCTCATCTCTCGAAAAAGCGGTCCTGCGAATGCTAACTTCTCCTGCCAATGAAAACCAAAGGCACGAAAGGTCAAAAGTACTTAGATGTTGACGACATTCTTTATATACAACATGGAGCCATATACAACCGCAAAGAATTATAATCCAGAGACATTATATTGTTAGAGAATAAAGCAAACTCCAATGCCTGGATGATTTTTTTAATTGACTATTGACAAAAATATCTACCCTTTGTTGTTTAAAACATAGTAATATGAAACGCTAGACTGCTCAAATTCATCACGTTTGCTGTGTGCTGTGTGATTCTGTGATGTGCAGTAGGAATATTGCTTACCTTCTCACCTGCACTTTTCCTCCATAAGAGATGCACTTCTTCATAGTTTATAACTATCCTTATTGCAACATTAAATGAAATAGCCCATGTAACGCATTAAAGCACAACGGTTGACTAAAAATTATTTATCAGTAAAGTCAGCCAGTAAAGCCAGGACCAGGAAGGATCGTCCAAAGCTCTCAAATACAGGTACCCCGTGCCACCTCCCACTGAACAATGTGAAACAAAGCCTGCAATGACAACGCTCAGACAGGAAAAGCAGAATGACTGCAAGTTCAAGGCCAGTCGGATCTACACAGCCAGTTCTGGGACAAGCAAGCTCTGCAATGATACTCAGAGAAATGAATGCAAAAGTGTCCAGTGGTCTATAAAGCCACAGCTGAAATAAGAACACAGCTGGCCAAATGGGGAGGGGGGCTCTGCTGTGAGCACCATACTAAAGGCAAAGGCCAGACACCATTTTACTGCAGATGAACCCCAGCGGCGTGCAGGTATATGGCCTTCCTCTTCGTGGGGGCTTTAGCCGTCTTTGTCATACCACTTGTAACCTCTGTCAGTTGCTCATCTGCACCTCAGTTTCCTGAATGAAAAATGAGAGCGCTAGATAGGAGGAGTCTCCAGCATCGCTCACAATACTGCATATTTGGTGGTTATTGAGAGAAAAAATGGGCCAGGCATGGTCAGAGTCAAGAAATTCATGCTACAAGCATATTCTCCTCACGGGCTACATATTAGATTGGTACCTTGAACTGTGTGGTTCAACCTATCACAAGCATCCTCTCCTAATCTCTGTACACACTAAGTTAGTTCCCTGTGCCATGGTCAAGCCTATCACAAGCCAGCATCTTCTCTTTATGGGTGCACATGCTAGCTTATGTCCCTGGGTCGTGGACAAATCTATTCCAAGCAAGCATCCACTTCTACTGGATGTACATACTAGGTTAGCACCCTGAACTGGGGACAAACCTAAGGAGAAATGTGAAAGAAAGAGCCCACGCTTATCTCTGGTTAGCCAGATGCTGTGTATCCACCAAAGGGGATAAGAGAAAGGAGTGAGGTGACAGCAACTGCTGAGAGCTCAGTGTTAGGAACCCCACTACACTCTTCAGCTACAGGGACACAGAGCGCAACGTACAGATCTGCACAACATTCAGAAGATTAAGCATCACTCTAGTGTAAGGTTTTCTTAGTTGACACAAGGCCTGAAATTACAGCTATGTGGTCATTTGAATCCTGGGTGCAATGTACATTTCAATGGCCTTTTACATATCCATCACTATTAATAGGAAAGGCATAGAAACATACAAGTTGAGCCCTTTTAGTTTACACAGTAAAACGCTGTATAAAAGACTTCAAATTGCAAAGCTAATAGTTGTCAATGCCAGTTTGTGAATATCTCAGTCCACAGTTCTGCTAATATGGTTCCCCCACCCCCACCCCCGGTTTGTTAGTTAGTTTGTTTGTTTGTTTTTACATTGGTAGGCACCTGAGTGCTTTTCTCTAGCGCTGCCCTCTCCCCGTGTTACTGCAAATAGCTCTAGTCAGGTCTTGTGTATGTCACTGCTCAGATGAGAAAGAGGCTCAGAGACATCACAGTGCATCTTGGAGCTTCTCTCAGGAGAATGAGGCCTGGGAGAAACAACCCCAGGCTTGAGGTTCCAACTTCTGCTTTCCTGCCCTTCAGCTGTCTAGCTGAAACCCTTTCCCGAGTGAAGATATTTCTCATTCAGTCCTTCTAAAAATCCTGAGGTGTGTGTGATCATCACTCCTTTAGATGAGAAGTCATGCCCCTGACTGGCCAGGCTCTGAGAATCCTGACACAGAAAATAAACTGATATGCTGCTGCCGGCATCTGGTATTATCAATAAAACCCAGGGATCTGAGGAGATTTCTCAGTGGCTAAAGTGCTTGCTATGCAAGCATTAGGGCCAGAGTGAGGAACTCCAGTGTCTCTGTAAAAGACCAAGAGTGGTATGCACATATCTAACTAGCACTAGGGGTGGAAACAGCAGGGTCCTGGGGCTCCCTGCCCAGTCAACCAAGCCCAAGCTGTGAGCCGCAGATTCAGGGAGAGCCAGTTAAACAATGAGGCAGTAGCAGAGGAAGGCTGTGGACCTCTGGCCTCCAGATGCATGAATGAGCATCCCCCACAGACACACAGAAAAGAAACATAAAAATAAAAAAGAAACCTAGAATATGTTCTTTATGAAATTGATATTTAGTTAGTGACGCTATGTGCTGGTATATAGTCACTGAGGCCACATAAACATGGCAGAGTCTACCTTTAAAATATCTGCTCATTACTCCCAGCGGCCACAGACTGCCAGTGCTGCCACAGGCATGGACAGAGAGCATTCACTTGGCTTCACTACTCTTCTCCTGTAACTAGGCCAGAGAGCCTTGGTCTTTGTCATCTTTTGTATCTAAAGTAGCCAAGCCTGGCTGGAGACACGTGTTTCCCAGGGAAGGACGATAGATACGCTTTGCCAAGGATGAGGGAATTTGGCAAACATAGCATGATTAGTACAAGGTTGAGGTTTTTTCCTCTGAGAGCATCTCCAAAAAGACTCAAAAAGACTTTAGGCCTCTGTCTTTAGCTGGTGAAAACCAGCTCCGCCATTTTCTCTGTCAGCTTTAACATGGATGCCCTGGTACTGACCCTGGGATTTCAGTGGGGAAATGTACAGCTGTGCAACGAGCGGGCGGCCTCGCTTTCATACTCAGAAGGTGTACTGCTGCGTGCGGGCTCTGTTTACTGCTTTCAAAAAGATGAACACGGAACGCGCACATCTGTAACTGAACTGAAACATATATATACCTAAGACCACCATGAGCAGGCATCTGCAGGCAGAAAGCAGATCCGCCTTAACTGCTGCAGATCTACTTAGCCTGTGCAGGCATGAAAAATATTTTTGAAGTGAAAAATGTTATCTTTGCAGGAGAGATTTAAGAGTGTTCTAGAATCAGACATTTTCTAATCAGATAAGAGCAGCGTTCTGAGTTCTCACTGCGCACCAGGAGCAATGCCTGGTATTTGCGCAGAACACTGTGAGATGGTTTCTGTGCCGCGTAGACTGTTTGCTATAATTTATGCACTGGGTGGGGCCTGCTTTGTCCACACAGTGATGTGGGCTCCCCAGAAGGAGCTGGAGGGGTTTTTGAAGATATAGTGGCAAATCTGTGCGATTTTTGCTCAAAGCTTCATAGATGGTGTCTTTACATCAACAAAAGTGGGTTTTCTTTTCAGGGAACTACATACGCAAAACAAGTTGGAATTAACTAGCTGAGTCATAACTCAACCTGAACTGAAGGTTGCCATCAAGGGCAGTGACTGAAGAGTCTCTACCAAGGTCACTCTAGGTTGAGTCTCAGAGTGGGGTGACTAACGAGGGCCGTTCTGGTTATATCTCACAGCCTGTGAGTGCAGCTCCTTTAAAAATAACTATCTGTTTACTACTAAGGAGGCAACAATTTACAGCTCCCACTTGTTGATGGTGTGACTTCCATAAGGGATGCTTTATTTATTCTCCAGGGTATTTATAACTTTTCTAGTTTATTTTTTCACAGACTTAAGTCAAATAGCGCAACTTCAGATTTCCCTGAAGACAAAGGCAGATTTGTTTTCACCGGTGCTAGCAGTCCTGGCTCCTGAGAGTGAGGTGGGGATGCCTCAGCCCTGTGGAGAGAGGGTCCACCTGACATAGACTCTCTACCTCCCTCCCAGAGCATCAGGCAGAAAGCTCTCAATGAAATGGCAGAAACAAACAAACAAACAAACAATCTTCACAGACTATAAAGTACTCCGGCACAGGAATTAAGTCCATTTAGTGGCTGGGAAGATGTCTCCGTGGGTAAGAGTGTTTGTTGCTGAAGTGTAAACATCTACGCAGGGATCCCTGGCACTCACATAAGAAAATGAGCAAGGCCTGACATGGCTCCCAGTGGCCCCAGTGCTACAGGAGGAAGGGAGAATGAGACAGGAGATGCTTGGGGTGTGACGCTTGCTGGCCTAGCTTCAGGATTAGTGAGAGACCCTGTCTCAAGGGAGTAAGTGGGAGGATGACAGAGCAGACACTGGCTATCCTCTGGCTTCCTTGTGAACATGTGCATCTGTGCATACATGAGTGTATGTGTTCACTGCATGTACACACACACACACACACACACACACACACACACACACACACACAAGCAAAACAAGTCAAAACAATCAAAGCTCAAATAAAAACAGGAAAGAAAAGTCTATCTCAACCTGATAGAAGGTTGAAAATAAGGGGCCAGAAAATGAGCAGGTAGCAACTGAACAGATGGCGACCCCCAGGCCGCGCCTGATAGCAGGACACTTTCCACCATCGTCCCTGGATGCTGGAGACCCAACCAGCCCATCCAGTGCAACAGATGAACAACTTCTACCTTCTTGCCAAACAACGAGACCTCGGGGCAGCTCCCGTCGCTCCCCTGGCATTTCACATTTGTTCAGAAGCAGCTGTCAGAGTGGGGAAAGACGACAAGAATGTGCTGACTTGTTGCACACGTGGAGCTGTAGAATTCAGAGTGAAGTGGACACGAG
This sequence comes from Acomys percivali, assembly GCA_907169655.1. Classification (NCBI taxonomy): domain Eukaryota; kingdom Metazoa; phylum Chordata; class Mammalia; order Rodentia; family Muridae; genus Acomys; species Acomys percivali. Next base: position 111,973,404 of record OU015744.1, read on the forward strand.
AGAGCTGTACCAGTTAGAGTGTCCAGCACGGCCTGAGTTTTCCTCAGATTTCTCGGAGTGAAATAGTGAGCTTTGTCATTGCAGTTATGGCCTGTTCACTTGTCGAACTTAGGGATCACACTCTGGGACCTCAAAGTAATGGAGTGAAAAAACCAACTGAAAACAAAATGAACAGACCCATGTGTCCATGGGTGACGTTTCTGTAAAGTTACTCTGGGAGGCAGCAGGATAATAAGATGAAGTAACGCCTGATGAGCAGAAGACAGAGGAGGAGACAACGGCCTACTGCACGAGATAGCAGAGCACGCAGCGCCAGCGCGGGGCCCAGGGCAGGAGGGCTTGCTGTGAGAGGCATAGCTAATGACAGAAAGCAGACGTGGGGAAGAAGATAGACAGAACCTCCAAAAAAATTAATAAGTACTGATGATTGTTTTTTTTTTTTTTTTTTAGAAAATTAAGCAAAAACACAAAGCAAAACACCAAAAACCCCCACTAAGTCAGTGACTTTTGAAATGAGAATAAAACAAAGTCATCATATTTAGAGGAGGGGCCAGGGCGGTAGGTCAGTGGCAGGGTGCTGGCTCCTCTCTGTCCAGTACTCGGGTGGGTATTACAAAGGAAAACAGAAATCTACGTCAGGAAGTCCACCTCTTAGGAAGTGAGGCAGAAGTCAACTGTAGCCTGAGAAGAGGAGCACCCGATCCAAGCTGATGGCAGACCTTTTTTTTTTCCCTCTTAAATGTGCTTAAAGCAATAAAGCTAACCATGCAATATTTTAAGTAAAAACTTTATGAACAAAATGCCAAGCCTAGCCAATTATTATGGTGCCGCGATAATTAGAACATTATTGTTGGTATGAAAAGCTCACAAAAACTACATCTGCCACAAACACCTAATAAATTACTGAGACACTCTGAGAAATTAAAAATTGAAAATCTAAGGATTAGGAAATAATGCTTTTAAAGGAAATTTGCGTATATGCTATAAAGCTACCTGAAATGCTTTTAGATGTAACAAATTTTAATATTCATTTTTCTTAAAACTCAAGATTTTATCAAACATCTTCATACAGAATAGAATGCAAATGGTATTTTATCTCAATTTTTAAAATTATGTAAAGAGAATATATTTTAAAGCATTGAAGATACCCTGTCATAACAGCCAATAAATGTGAAACAAACATAAGGCATAAAAGGAGTTAAGCATAATAATAAATACTCTGAATAACTTTACAGTAAGTTCAAATTGACAAATTTTTCTTAGTCAAAGATATAGACTCTAGCATTTCATATTTTTAAAATTGCAATAAAAGAAAATGTTTCAACTGGCTTTGTTATATGTAGGTATACAGTTAATACTACAACATAAGTGGCTATAAAATATTACATCAAAGTATAGCATAAAAATGAGGAAATCGTTGTTATATATTTCATGTGTTTTCAAGATAGCATTGAAGTAGACAAAAAAATAGTATTGAGGTATAATTTAACTATAAATCCTCCACTTACTAGGTTCAAGAAAAATGAATAAATATTCAGAGCACTTAAAAACGTATTAATTTAATCACAAATATTCACATTAATCTACAACACAAACATCATTTTATAATAAATTGGTTGAAAAATAGTATCTGATCACAATGTAATAAATTGCTAGATTAATAAAGAAGTTACATATTCAAAATCATTGCCTGCTCTTCAAGTCAACATGAAAATAAAACAGGGAAAGTGGAAATTACAGATTGTTTCCAAAGTGAAGTCAGTGAGGACGCCAGCAAAGTGGGGGATGGGCACAAGGCGCAATACCAACAGATCCAGTTTTAGCCGCCCACCTATTACAACAATCAAGTACGACAATAAATTAAGCTCACACTGTAAGAAGCTGGCATATGCTCAAGCAAACATGCCCTAGGTGAGTAGATAATAGTTTTAATAGAATAAAGACAGAAAGGCCGAATTGGGTGTGGTGGGGGTGGGGCCAGGACACTTTCAGTTGGGTTCAACACAGCAAACTAACAAAAGCTATGTCCTTCCTCACTTGAAAGCAATTTGGACCTGCCTAAGAGGGAAGGATATTTACATGCTGTATATGTATATGTATGTATTAACGAATAATGTATATTCATTAATAAAGGAAAAAAACTTATAAAAATTTTTTTAAAACCAGAACCCACGAGGGTTCTGACACGGCAAAGGTGAAGGCCTGCTGCAGAGGAATGTCAGCAACCAGGAAGGAGACAGGCATTTAATTGAGTCTCACCTTTCCCACACAAGCCTGCTAAGTGCACACCTGGTGGTACGTCAGGCTAGCCTGCTCCATCCCCTGAAGCTGTGACCTCCTGACTACCTCTTAGCTCTTGGTCCATGTGACAGGAACTTTCTGCTGACAGCAGGAGAGGAGCAGTAGAAATGGGAGTAAGTCAACACTGCAGCCACAGCCTCATCCCAGCACAGGGAGAGGGGCACAAGGGGACCTGGGAAACAACCACAGTTCAGTAGGCTTGCTTGTCAACATGCCTAGTAGCCAAGACTCCTGAGACACTAAAGATGAGCAGCATCAGGAAAGCTTACACGTAGTATGTTATAATCATGATTGTGCTAATGATTAAAAACATAGATATGGATCTGGTTTCTGTAATACACCGATAGACAGACAACTCAAAACCGAGTCAAACTGTTGAGGAAATAAAATAATTGACTATTTGGCAACAGATGAAAATTTGATATTTCTGATGATAAGCAGAAAAATAGAAAAAAACAAGAAAATATGGAAAAATAAAACATATAAGCTAAGAGGACAGACAAAAATTCTAATAGTAAAGTTATTAATGTAAACACAAATGAACTATATTCACCAATTAACTGACAAAGACTCCCATAATAATTTATTTAAGAGTAAGATTCAGAAATAGGCTACTGAAAGGAAACATAATTGAATAAAAGTATATGGAACGGATTAAAAAAAAAACAAACAGAAATTCAGATGCTATGAAGGAAATGCAAGGCAAAAGAAACCCATCAATGAGTTTTACTATTAACCAGAAGAGAATTGGGGCGAAGTGTATCATGTGAGAGCAGAATAATACTACAAGAAATCAAGATGATGTAGTAATCCTGACAGTAAGTGCAGGTAACAGCAAACATAAAACATATAAAAACTAGACGTGACAGAGTTATAGGGATGAATAAAAGGTCAGTCAGTGCCTTTAACACAGATGCCTTCTGGAAACTGAACGATGGGCACAGTCAGCTATGAAGGGAGAGGTGCTCACCAGCCCTGCTACTTCACTGCTGATCTACTGCCAAGCAACAGATTCTGAGAGGAGGTACCACAGTATCTAGCTATATATACACTGGTGAGCACACCAGCATCCATGGTTAGTTCTAAGTCAGTCACACAGAGACCCAGTTAAATTCCACGGGAGAGAAAACCAAACTAGAGAAGATAGGAAAGATATTTATACGGAATAAGGGAGACTGGCAGAGAGTGGGAAATCACAGGGGAAGGTAGAGGAAGTAACTGGAATGCATTACATATACATATGAAATGATCAAAGAATAAAATGTAATAACAAGAAATTTCAAATGAATAAAAAGCTTTCTCCAAAAAATGTACAGTCTATTACTCAATAATGACAGAATTTTAGAAACCGAAAATTCTATCTTCAGAAATCATTAAGCACCTTCAGTCATGCCATGTTTGGAAAAACGGAGAAGATTCTCTAGCTCACTCTGAGGCTAATATAATCTTTGTAGCGACTTTTAGTTATTTTAGTCATGCTTTTGTTGCTTATAGCTGGGCATTTATTCAACAAATAAAAGGTATATACAACTTCTGAGAGGTCAGAGAAAACACTTTAAGTAGATATTTTTATAAACTTGTATTAAAAGATTACTAGTATGAGAAAGATGTTTTCCCACAGATCAACTTACAAATTTGATTGCAACAAAAATAACCTAAGAGTTAACTAACAAAGTGACTCAGTGAGCTAATAGTAAAGTAACTTTTAAAGTAAGAAAAGTTGGGCTAGAGATAAGTGTAGTGGTGGAGCACTTGAACAGTACTCATTGGCCCTAGCTTTGACTCCCCAGTACAAGGAAGAGACAAAATTAGTGAAGGCTAAGCCCTAAATGGGGAATCTACACTCCCCTCACAGACAAGGCTCTGGGAACACCTAGGAAGAAGGGGCAGAAAGAATGGAAAGCCAGAAGAATGTTGTAAAACGCTGTCACTTGGACCTGACATAGCTACTGTACTCATGAACCCACTGCAGCCATGGATAGTTACCTGCTCAGACCAAGACAAAGTCAGGATGCACTCTAGCAGGCCCCGCAAGAAAGGACATGGAGAGACGGTGGGGTATAGTCCTGGGTGGTGTGGGAGGGTAAAGAGGGAGATGAGCTGGGTATCTGTGATCGAGGCACATGGTATACACGCATAGAAAAGAAAAGAAGGTGGCACTTCTTTACTCCATCAGTCATCAGTTCTAATGTCTGTGGAAGGTGACAGAGCTCTCTGATCAGAGGGAAGCCAGTCCTTAATAAAAACGCTGACCAGAGGAGGGTGGGACTGGGAGGAGAGGAAGGAGGTGGCTATGGTTGAGAGGTAAAGTGAATGAATGAATGAATGAATGAATGAATAGTGCTGACCAGGTTGCCATTTATATGAAGAAATCATGGTAGGTGCACTATACAATGCATTCTCAGTAGATGTCTGATGCCAATTAGTCACTGAGCACTTTATTGCTAAGTAACTTACAAGTACTGTACAAAGAGAGGGGGCACAGTCTGTCACAGAATGTAGTAGGAAAAAAAACACAGCAGGTTCAAAGTAAGATTGGATAAGGTCACAACACCTTGGGCTTTGCTGAAGTGGTAAATCAGGTACTTTTACTGAAAGTAATTAAAAGAATACTGAAATAGCAGACTTGGGGAGAAAAGTCTATCATCTGGTCCTCTATATGCACACCAAGGGTCTATACAGGCATTTTCTTGGATGGATCTGTGCTTCAGGAGACTGATCTCTTCAGTCCCAAAACTAGCCTAGCTTCCTTGCTTGGGTGTAACTGGAGAGTCGTCAGGAGGGAGACAGCACGGCAGGGATAGAGCATCCAGCACCTTGCCCTAGATGCAATCTCCACCAGGGCTGCATCTCGCAAAGCTGTGGGCAATTAACGGCTTCTTTAGATGATGACAATGGCTTCCTACTCTCACGATTCCCTGTGCGTGTCACCATTCCCTGTGTGTGTCACCATTCCCTGT
>OU015744.1:111978674-112007299 GCA_907169655.1 Acomys percivali
ATTCCCTGTGCGTGTCACCATTCCCTGTGTGTGTCACCATTCCCTGTGCGTGTCACCATTCCTGTGCGTGTCACCATTCCTTGGTGGTTCTATTAACTGTTCACAATCTGCTCATTGAACCGTAAATGGAACCCTTTAGGCATGTTATTCTTATTAGAAATCTGTCTATTTCAGGAAAAGAAAGAAAAACAGCTTTAAAAAAAAAAAGAAAAATAATTGCCCTAGAGGTAAAAGGTCATGACCAGGTACCAGAGCATCTGTAAAAGTAAAAATTACACATGTAACATGAATGGATCCTGAAATGATGCTCAAAGTTATAAACTGCCACCGTGACAAGTGACAAACATTAAAATCAGTAATAGTAGAAAGCAATCTGCTAAAATTGTACTCTCAAAGTTAAGACTTGGATAATGCTATTGAAAAGCTTTTAATCAGAAAACAGATGGCTCTCGGTTCATTCTACAAGCACAAGTGTAATTAAGAATGGTAGGTGGAGGCAACCACTGCACTGGCCAGTGCTCACCTCTTTGAACTTGTGACTGAGCTTGCTTGTGTCCAGGTCAGATGGGGAAAACATGTCCTCGTTCTCAGGGAGCTCGAAGACTTCAATGGCCATGTCGCCACCAGGAAGAACGGGCCCCACCTCATCCTCTTCTTCATCAGTGGCATATTCTCCAGTCTGAAAGAAGGGGTTGCAGAAATACAACTGTCCTTATCCGACTTAGAGCTATGATTAGAACAGTTTTTTAATCAGAGGAAAGCACGTCACCAAATGGTGAGAGTGTTAATGTTTAAATCGTGCGTGCCCCATGCACCCAATGTTATAAACAAATGTTAGTGCAGAGATCCAAATGACCAAGTGTAGACCATATAGACACGTGCATTTTGAAAGTGAACAACATCAGCAGAAAGAGCTGTTTCTCACGCTGAGTATTGGACAGTTTTACTAGATAAGATCATGTTGCTAAAAGAAATAATTTCTTTGTTAGATTTATTTATATGTGTGTATACACGCGTGGGCATACACGTGCCACAGAGCATATGCAGAGGTCAGTGAGCAATCTGTGGGAGTCCATTCTCTCCTTCCATCATGTGGGTCCCAGGGACTGAACATGGGTCATCAGGCCTGGTGGCAGATGCCTTTACCTACTGAGCCATTTCAGTAGCATAGGAAACAAGTAATGTCTTTAATTTCTACTTTCTGTGTAAATAAGCTGTCAATATCGGGAACAGGGAGGAAGGAATCAGAGGTCAATGCTTCATAGAGTCAGCAGAGCCTTAATGAAGCCTTCAAAAGCTTAGTAAATCGACTCTCCTCAACGTCAGAGTTCAATCAGTTGTGTTGTGTTTGTTAATTACAGAGGCAATGAACTGAGGCTAAGGGACAAACCAGGGCTCCTGACTATACAAGTGCTGCGTTATACCTGCAGAGGATGCTAATAAAACTATTTTGTCAGCCTGAAAAAAAAATCAGCTAAGTTTAGATTTTCAGCTTTTTCTCAGAAAGCTACAGAAATGAGCACAGTATGAGGCTCTACCTGCTGTGGTGGCCAGTGTAGACATTAACCTTCCAGTTCCCAGAACTCTGCTAACTGGCAGTGGCCTGCTGTTAGCTTGCTCCCTGCCTTCTAAGGTGAGTGAGACCCTGTAGGCATTTGAGTTCATGACCTCTGAAATAAATGTGCGCCTTTGTCACTGACTTCCTCAACATTATTGGAAAGTAACTCCTCTTGGCAGCACCAGGCTATGAGGCTATAATTCAAAATAATTGCTTGACATTTTTACCTTATGTAATTTAGGGATAAATCACAGATTCTGTGGGCTAAGAAGACCAAGTCCATTTAATTCATGAATTCCTTCAGGTTGGGCGTCTTCAACATATAAGATACAGACAGGAATTCACACTGCCTTCAAGCAAGCCTTTGTAAACAATGGGATGATGGGTTTTTTTTGAGTAAATTGCCTCAGCTTCTGGTTGCCACTCTTTCTTCCTCTTTCCTCTGTGCTGTACTCACTCTGACACTGTGGGAGATATGCACCACCCTTTTGCCTGTGCTAGGCATGAAGGAAATCTGGTCACTTGCATTGTGATCCTTCCTAGTCTGCAAGGCCATCGCTCAACAATTTGCCGACTTCTTCGCAAACATAACAATTTGTATTTTGTCAACAGTGCAGATTTCTTCCTCTCTGTACTTGACGCTGTGCTCTGATTTCTTTCCTAGTACCTTAGCATTGCTCTAGATATGGAGCCTAGAAGCAGACAGTGTCTACTAAGAAACCCGTGGGCACTGACGATGACACACTGCCTCGGCAATCCGTTGGACTGTTCTTCCTCACACCAGGGCCGTTATCACAGAGACTACAACCTTATGCATTTGTCTACAGACACAAGGGTAGGACTGCTCATGTAGAACAGTAAGCTTTCAAGATGGTAGCCAGAGAGGTGGGTCCACTCCCCACCATTTTCATTCAAGTAAAATCAAAGACATCTTGACTGGAAGGAAAAGGTTTGTATTAATATTATTCATTTTGAACACACATGGCTGTTTAGCATCTAAAAATCTAGGATTCTTTGATGCTAGTCTCATATGTCTACTAGGCATATCTAAGCTGTGCCTACACACCCAGGCCACGTGCACTAACTGAAGCTGAGGGCAGCTATATAAATGGTCAATGCAAAATCATAAGCTTAAACCATTACGAATTTTCTTTTGAGAGTATTTTCTTGTTAATTCAGTTTCATATTTCTTGAACATGAACTTTGTAGAGTATGTCCCAATGTCACAAGGAAGAACATGTCTGCGTCAATTTCAAGTACCATTCCAAGTATCTTTGAATGCAGCTGACTAATGTAGCTTGTTAGTTTTAGGTAGCTGCTGGTTCAGGTAACATTCCTTCAGATACTTTTTTAATAAAGATTTTATTCATTTATTTTATGTATGAGTGCCCCATCTGCATATACACCTGTATGCCAGAAGAGAGCATCAGATTCCAGTATAGATGGTTGTGAGGCACCATGTGGTTGCTGGGGATTGAACTCAGGACCTCTGGAAGAGCAGACAGTGCTCTTATTGGCTGAGCCATCTCTCCAACCGCCCCTTCAAATACTTACAATGAAAATCAAAACTGTAAGCAATTCTTACTTCTCGGAATAGTTCTGGCTTTGTCTATATCATAATTATCTCTACAAATATATGTTAAGAATTCTAGATTCTTTTATTTTTGATTTTCCCAGCTTCCTCTCTTTAACATCTTTCCATTTACTAGCTTTGTCTCTTTCCAATCGACCTTATAAAATGTATTCTGAAGATAACATGGGTCATTCACTGCTTTGAGTCTTATTCATTATAAGCCCTAAAGAGCGTAGGTCTTACAAAACTCTGTGGAATCACTGTCTCTCACCAATCATTCACAATTCCTACCATCAGGAAATTGAACAAAGGATGAAGCTGCTGTGGAATACCATAAACTGTGGACTGACAAAGTTGCATTTAGTAGATGACGTATATAATCTTCTGACCCCTTTATCTTTATTGAAAATCTTAATTATTTTTATGGTTACCCTGCAAGTAAAATAAATGATATGTAACAAAAGATTAGCAACATGTTGTAAATCTCAAACTTAGATCAAATCTGTTACATGCAGAGAAAGGTAGACAATGTCACACAATGCTCCCCCTTCCCCCCAGCACAATAAAAAGCTCCAGGAAACCTTGCTACCACCACCTATTTCCTTGGTAGCTAGCTCTTTTCCTGCTAACCAAATTTAAAATCTTTAAAACAACTGGATTCTTGGCATTCTTCTTCTCACTCTGTAATCTATTTCAGATGTGGCAAGGGCAGTTCTCAGGGTAAAAGTGACAAATACTGAGCATCCCTTCCTATGTTCTGTTTACCTTGTTTGCCAATACCCCTTTCTTTTTAATGGTCCCATTAAAAGGCTGGAGAGTAAAGAATACTACCTTAGAAACTTAATGTTTGCCCAGCAATATACATTCAGCAACCAGCTGACATGGGTCTGAATATACCATTTTAATTTGGAGAAATTGGCCCATATTTCACCCATGGGCCATTAGTTAAGTTGTTGAAACTATTACCTAACAGATCCCTGAAAACCACACTCTTATGCCACACCATTGCCAAGCTACAGAAACAAAAGCTCTGCAAGGGGAAAACATCAAGAATATACTTCTTTAACATTTCCTCATATGTAAAGGTTTCTGTATGATCCTGCTGCGTTGAGATTCACCATCCACAGCTTTGATTATCATTCAATTCATTTCGAAGTCGTGCACATGGGTATACTGGCCAAAGTTCTTGTCATTGTTTTTCTCAGAGTATGTTTATCCTGAGCAAGCAAGGGGAGAAATAAAAGAGGGGAAAGAGGAGGAGGAGGAGGAGGAGGAGGAGGAGGAGGAGGAGGCAGATTCTTTGGAAAGATGGGAGAAGCAGGAGAAGCAGTGGCTGGGGGATTATAAAAAAGATCACTGAAAAATCCAATCTATATTGTTTTATTTTCTCCTAAGCCTTAGATGTGTTTAGCACGGTGACAAGTCTTCTCCTGGGCTTAGGGAGCATTTCATGCTTTCTTTCTTACAAAAGCCACAGACAATATATAATCACTAAAAATTATTTCAATGTCCTTAAAAAGAATGAAAATTGTTCCTCCAGGGGAAGAAAGGTGTAAGATTTCTTTAGATCTCTGTGATGTTTAGTTTTGTTGATTTCTAGTCTCCTCAACCTTCCCAAGCTACTCTAATGTCCCTGCTCTTCCACTGCCTGAAGAATGCATGCATGTTTTTATTAAATGGCCCAATCAGGTTGCACTTCTTAGTAAACTCGTCAGCTTCTGGTTGGTAGAAGGCCAAGCATGGGGGTGCATTAGAACCTGGAGCATACACAAGACCCAGAGGGATCATGTTTTACTGAAGGAACATAAACTTTCAAATCTGAGTTGTGTGGTCACTTAGATTTAGGTTCAAATGCTGCTTCTGAGATTTTGCAAGAAAACTTCTAGGTCAAAGTTTTGATCTGTCCAGTGAAAGACAAAAAGAAAAACAAACAAATAAACAAACCCCAGTTCCTTACCAAGACAAGGTTGTCACTTCTATGTGGTGCCTGGAAAGCATTGAGCAGAAAGGCACAGCCCATCATACATAGTCAAAATAGCTGGTCACTGCAGTGGCGACACGGCATGAAGCCTCACCAAACCTGTTTCTGGTAACCAAATGTCTACTATGTCTTTGACTTGTACGTATGATTCCTTGGGTCTCCACACAAACATCTTCTCTCAGTATTCCGACAGAAGCCGCTCCTTTCCTAGGCTGGCTCCTTTTTCATGTTCTAAGTGCGGACCAGCTTATATCAAACTCAAGGGAGGTCCTATGTTCCAGTGGGCTTCACTCAGCCCCTGCCACATGCACTCACGTCACAACACTCCGGGAAACTGTTGCCAGGAAGACTACCTCACCTCCCTATGGCCCACTGCACACCTTCATCTGTCTGAGCACTCAGTCACATCTGCCTTTCCCTGTCAACTGAAAGTCCCTCAACCACGCTAGGTACAATTTATCCCTGTAATCCCAGTGGCTGGCAGACTGTTTGGCATACAGTAGGCCCTGAACAAATGTTTGCTGTATAAATGAAGACAGTTGCAACCACATCTGCACACCATGGTAAAGCCTGATTTTCCTGCTAATCTCAGCTTTCCAGTATGAAATATAGTTAAGCACCGCTGCAGTGGAGGCCTAAATGACCCCTCCTGGGGATTTTCTCTTGTTGTTAGGTTCAACAATTTGCAGTAATTTTTGCTGTAGCAATGTTTACTCTGGTAAATTCTGGGATGCTAAATGGTGCTAATCATAAAAATAGCCTTAATTGTGCAATTTGTGGGAATTTGTTTACTCGATTTGAATCCAGTTATGTATATTCTCAGACTCACTTCTGAGAGAAAATAGAACTTTCCGTATGGAGGAAGACCTCAGACGAGACACTGATGCTCATCTCAGCTTTCCAGTTTGAAATAGCGTTAGACAATTCTCCATCAACTAGGATTTTAGCAAAAGTATGTTCCCCACAAAGGCATTTCTTTTTCCTATGTTGGGTCAATGACTTCCGTGTGGCCTGGGCCACTTAAGACTCTAAGTAAACATTACTTGCAGAGCTATGAAGCACTTTCATCAGGGTCTGTTGTAAGTGACACGCTCAAAGGGTAACACGGATACACTTAGAGACTGCAAGGCCTTCTCCCTGGGAGTACTGTTGACTTCTCGTTTCTCCAAGACAACCACACAGTAGTGCAACAAGCCATGTCTAGAGAGAGAGCATTTGCCTGCATCTTTCATGGTCTACTCCTGCAGAGAGTAGTTTACAGATTTCAATGTCATAGATAATTAATAAGAGGATTGAAGGAAACAAATACACATATATCCAATGTAATGCCTGTGGTGCATGCCATATTCTTGACTCCTCCCCTTTACTACGTCATTCAAAATGTATCTGTTGTTTTTTTGTTTTGTTTTGTTTTGTTTGTTTGAACTTTATAGAGAGGGTTGCTTCACCTCACAGTTCGGGAAATCAAAAGTTGAGGGACCACATACGGTAACAGTCTCCTTAGTGGCAGAAATATGAGCTGGTACAGGGTCACATGACATTGGTGGGTTTGGGAGCATGTGGGTATGTGCCTGTGTTTACATGTTTATGGCATCTCAGACTTTGGTTCTGAGAATGCATCTTGGTTCTCATACCATTCTAGTCTCCCTGGAGAGAAACATTTTTTTAAAGATCCGTTTTATTATTTTAAATTATGTGTGCATGCGCACGAGGAAGTCGGGGGTGCGGGGAGGGGGTATGTGCTCCACGACGTAATGTCTTTGGAGGCTAAAGGCATCAGATCCCCCCTTGAAGTAATAAGTGGTCATGAGCCATCCAATGCAGGTGCTGAGAACTGAATCTGGATCCTCTGTAAAAGCAGGAAGAGCTTTTAACCAATGTGCTATCTTTCCAGCCCTCAAATAGAGAACCATTTAAGATCAATACCAACATTACTCATATAGTCCTGAGTACCCAGCCTTCAAGAGCTCAGCGCACGTTACTTACCATGCTGCTGCTAAATTATTATGCAAGCAAAATTAACTAAAGATCTTCAAATAAAATATCTTCTAACTACTGAGATGCATGTTTCCTTTTTAAATGTTTCCTATTAATTTTGCTAGTTTATTAATTAGCATCAGGTTTTAACGTTTTCCTTAGTTTTTTATCTACCAGAAATAGAAGGCATACTCAAAACCAGAGCCACTATTTCCTGCCATGGTATCTCAATGGTAAAATGACTCCCAGCTACACAGCTTCCTGAGCTCTCCTGTAATCTTTTCTCTCGAGTGTGGACTAGACCTAGCAATTCAGTTGAAGCTAAATACACAGGAAGTAACTAACTTAGTTACAGGAAGTGTGACTTGCGCCTCTTTTGTCCTCTTGCTCTCTCTGGGTCCTCACTATTAGGAAGCAGGAATCCATGCTGTGAGCAGGAAGAGGCCACATTACGAGGTACTGAGATGCCTGGCCCACAGCCAGCAGGAAACAGGAGTCTGCCAACAGTCACATGAGGGAGCATGGAAATGGCTCTTCTGCATCCTGTGGACAGCTGTGAGTGAGTCTGGATGCAGACCCTCTCCCAGCTGAGTGCTTAGATGACCACAGCGCTGGCTGACACCTTACTTATGGCCTTGGGACAGATGTGGGCCGAGAAAGATCCAGATGAACTGGTTCACAGTGTACTGTAGAGCTATTCCTTATTTTAGGTTGCTATGTTTGGGTGATTGGTAATGTTTTAGAAGGAAGGGAGCCCACACAGGAAGGGAGTCTGCCATAACCAGACAGAGGAAACAACAGGAATGTGATTTGGAATGGGCAGTGGGTGAAGGCTAGACATATTCTAGAAAGCAGATTAGTTTAACCTGCCCTGGAAGGCAAGGATGTTCCATGGCAGAGTTGAGAAGCACCATCAGCTTCTCAGTGAGATGAAGGAAATGTCTAGGAAACAGAACATCTCAGCGGGGCCATTTCCAAACAGCAGCTCAGGTGCTGCCTGACTCTTTTCTCTCCCTACAGGAAAGTGGAAAACGGAATGAAAGTACTGTTAAAAAGGAAGGGAACAACAAGATTTGATGGCTTTGGACATTTTAAAATTAGGACTAGAATTAAGAGATGACTGCCAAACCAAGTTCAAATCCAGGGAACTGTTGGGTGAATAGAGTTCTCAAGTAGAGGGTGGACTGTTAGGGTATCGGTCTTAAAAGCTCCAATACTAAATGATGTCAGATGAACAAGTCTGCCACTGCCCTAAAAGAGGCACCATTTTTGTTTACTCTGAGCCTGTACAGTATTACTGAAAAGCTAATCTGAAACAAAGGCCACCATGCCTCTGCTCCCAGGGCTAGTGGAAAGCAGGGCACTTGTCTCCCGCATTTTTCAATATAGTTTATGGCAGGTGGTAGATTATCCGATAAGGACACACCTGTGGCCACACTGATCGAAGTGACCACGAGAAAGCATTAGAGGAAGACTACAGAGAACAGGATTTCAAAGCAGAGAACAGCTCAACCTGCAGCATGTATGCTCCATAGGCTCCCAGGTAAAGAATTCTGACACACCCTCAGGATTTACCTTAGAAACCTGAGTGTACTCAGGTTCCATTTGACCTAAATCAATCATCCAAGTAGATCGGGGTGTTGCAGTAAATGGACAGACATGGCTTTAGCACACACAGGGGCTGTGTTAAGTGGGGGCTGGAAACCTTCACTGTCTACAACATCCCAGACAAGAAAGCCTTCCAGTACCAAGGAGGCACCAATGACCACATCTAATTAAATGACTCCATTGTGGGGATAACTGGCCACAGCGTGCATACAAAGCCATCCCTGATCCCTTGGCAATTCTCCTCTAAGTAAACTAGGGCATCAGCACTATGGAGAGACGACCTATCAATAGTCTTTCCCTAAACGTATAAAACTTACACACACATACAAATAAGTCTCCCTTTCAGCAATTCTTCTCACCATGGGTCTAGGTTGGACAGTGAGTTTTGAGCCAGTATCCACAGGACTAGGAAGTTTCAATTCCTCTCTCCTCAAAAATCCCCCAGCAAATCCAGGCCCTTGTGCAGGAGGGCAGGTGACCTCACTAGTGGTCATCTTAAAGCGGGGGATGGGCTAGCAGAGTTACGGAGGCAGAAAGCAGCTCCATGCCATTCATAGGGCGCACGTAGTTTTGAGTATGGTTTGATAGAGCAGCCAATGTACTTTCCAAGGCAGGCCATACTTACTGGCATCACCTATTCAGCTGGGGCTTGGACTCAACAGTCCTAATTCTTGCTTCTACACAGGAACTGCAATGGGTCTACACACAGGGAATCTGCTACTCCACTGTTGTGATGAGATGTCTTTTAAATCTGGTTTTAATGTGGGGAGTGGGGTGTTGACAAGGGGGATGAGGCTCAGAGCTTTTCCTGCTCCATTGAGTTATCTTCATCACCAGAAAGACAACACAAGGCAGTTGGAGTCCGAAGATCTGTCTTGGGGTTTTCATGAGACTTTGTCTGTCCTAGAGATGTCTCCCTGATAGGGCCAGCATTGCCTTCTATCAGCTCAGATCCACACAAAGGTCCCTGCTCTAGGGACTAATCTAAAGACACATGACAGACCTAGCGGACTGCAGGAGAAACTGTCAACAGGCAAGCCAGAGAAGCGACTTCCTCTATTGATCATCCTATGCCTGATGTACTATCTGCCCTGCACACAGGAAAACGCTCAAGGTTTGCTAGATGTCAGCCACAAGGATTGAGATTCCCCTTGTGGTTGTACAGGTGTGTGTTCTGTCACATCGGGGTCAGAATCTTCCTTTAACCCAGATGTGTGTCCATATGAGTTGAAACAATCATCATTTTTGTGCTGGTTGTTCAGGTCTTTACTTCCCAAAGAAAGGACAGCAAGAAGGCTATGATCCCTGCACATCAGGGATGAGCTCTGATATGCTGACGTGATGCTAGTACGAAGAGCAGTGAGCACGGCTGCCCTTGGTCTTGGGGGAAGACCATCTCTTTCACACATCCTGGACAAACAACTGAAGAGAAAATAAAGAGGGCAGC
Organism: Acomys percivali; assembly: GCA_907169655.1. Taxonomy (NCBI): domain Eukaryota; kingdom Metazoa; phylum Chordata; class Mammalia; order Rodentia; family Muridae; genus Acomys; species Acomys percivali. The sequence goes on from OU015744.1 coordinate 111,988,819, forward strand.
CACAGAAGTGCCATAGTAATGCTAGAGAGCTCAAAGAATTATTTCCCGATGCTTAAATTTAAGGAAAAACAAACAAACAAACAAACAAAAAACCAAAAAGCAAAACAAAACAAAAAAAATGTTTTGACAAATTCAGGGTTGGTTTTTATGGGATCCGGACAATATATTGTTCAATTTAATGGGAAACCCCCTTAAGCTCAGGTGACTGCAGAGCGTCCACACAACACTCTCCACTTCCTTTCACATGGCTTTAGTAGCTCTGCTCTACAGGACACCAGCCTTCCTTCTTGAGTAGCCCCTTGCACTGTCACAGTCTCTTTGGCAACAGAGAACAGACAACAAAATCGACCTGCAAGCGGAAAAGTGAGGGCTGATGCCCCCAAAATTCACAGGTCCAGCCTCAGTGTCCTCACTGAAAGACTCTCTTGCTATGGCCATTAGGCTTTTTACAGGTCTCCATGGAAACAATGTAAATTCTGTAGTACAATGTTTATAGTTTACATTTATGCTATATTATAATGCTAGCTTCTTGTGAGACACAAATATATGCTCCACGATTCAATCTTCTTAATTCCTTCTAATAAATGTTTTCTATTTGCAACTAGATGAGTGCCACCTGTCTGTACATTTGTGCTAAATACCTACAAGGCAGGGAGGCAGCCCATGATCTTTCATGTTCCCACTGAGATCTTGCAGCAAGTAGTCAACAGGGCAAAGCAGACCTCTGTAATTCAAATGTCACACTGCAATTTCAAACTGGCCGTCTTCCTTGGGTTTCGTTTCGCTTGCCCAGGAAACAATGAGGTACTTATTCTGATGCCAGTACAACTGTGGGAAGGGTTGAGAGATTTGTGCTTTCTTGAATTTTTAATCTGCAGAACTGGACAGCTGCTTACAAAGGGGGCACATGTTTCGAGTGCTTTAATAATTCTGTAACATACAATGAACTGGGTCTCAAAAAATATGATGTTTGCATGACAATTTATATCCAAGCTGATTTGTACAATTATAAAACTTACAGCAGGCTATCAATGATGCAGACTTACCACCAGTATTGACCACAGTGCCGTCAATGTAATTTTCATATGTAACAAACAAACATACTAATGACAAGAGGACCTCCCTGCTCTCCTTCTAGTAGGAATTCTACTTCCGTCCTCACTCATCCTCATGTACTTTATGGAAACAGTTCCTTCTTGTCAAGAGCCTGCAAGGCAAGGACGCAAAGGTCTTTACCTCAGTGTTCATGGAAACTTTAAGTAGTATGATTGACTTACATCTAGAACCTTCCCTTACACCCTCACAGATCTAGGCCCCTATATAAGATATATCCTGAGGGAGTGGACCGGTGGCTAGTAAGGATATGTATATATTTCAGGAGCTGCCGTGGCTGCTGGCCACAGTAGTTCATGCGTATAATTCTATCACTCGCAGTTGAGCAGAGAGACTTTCCTTAGCTCAGGGCCAGCCTGGTCTACACGGTGGGTTCCAGGTAAGCCTAGGCTACCGAGTGAGACCCATTGTTAACAGAAACAAAATGCTAACAATAAATGAGTACCATACAGTTTTCATACTATAAGAAATGAGATAGTTTTAAGCTCTTTTCTAAGTCCTCAAATAGTAAAAACTATGATATATTCATTTGTATAGACACATAATTGTTAACTAGAAGATACTGCATCTGGTGGGTTTCATTTTTTTAAGTACTGAGTTGACAACATATGAAATAAAATTTAAAGCACAACAAGCAGAGGCATTACCACAATTCCTGAACTAACTCATGAGGAGCAGGAGCTACACCACAGTCCTGTGCGCGGGCCCTCTGGGCTGCTTCTCAGTCACTAACCCCGTGCAGAATTTTATTGGAATATTATCATTCTTGCCACTGTTTGCTTTTAGTTTTACGTATTTTTGTTTAAACAACGTATCACTATTTTGTCAGGACTTTATATCAATGGGATTATTTTGTATTTTGCTGTGCTTTTGTGCCCAGTAAGAAAGTTCAGACTATACTAGAAGTGAGCGGCTGACACAATGCTCGCATCCGGCTGAGCTGTGAGCACACCGCAGTATATGCATGCGTGCTCATGTTAATAGAGATGTCAGATGTGTTCCATTTTTCCTGTTACGAGACGATATTACATGAGTTATGAATCATGGGTAAGACATTTTCATTTTACTAAGATGCTTAACAAGAGATAGAATTTTTTGGATAAATTCTGGCTGACAGTAGCAAATTGTTTTTTTTTTTTTCAAAGTGGCCGAGCCAGCGTATTTTCCTGTGCACAGAGAGTAAGAGTCTCCCTAACTTTGCATCTTCCTTGAACTCAGAATGCCCAACTTAAGTCAATTCCACTGGAATTCACATTGGTTTTCAATTTCTACTTCCTGGCTGTTTGCAATATACTTGGCAACTATCTTCCACCAAGGCTTCTTTTGTGCCATGTCTGCTCATATTCCAGACCCGCAGGTGGTCTTTTATTATTGACTCAATTACTTATTTTCGATACTTTGCTTTTGCTTCTGATTTATTGTTTCATTTTCTTAAAGGTATTCATTTGAGACATGTAAGTTCTTAATTATAATGCTGCCTTTTTTCTCAACCCTTTCCTTTATGGAACTTTTTCTTTTAAAACCAAAGCCCTACCAGTACGTTTCTCCATTACCCTCCCTACTTTGGTTTTACTTTTCGTATTCCTTGGCCAGGCCAACTTAAATGGAATGTATGGACTGGGGTGGGCGCCTCATTTGTCTTTTCTCTTCCATCTATTGATATGCCTTTTTCAATAATTTTTCAGCTACTGCTGAGTATCTATGCCAATAGCTGTATCCAGATTTCCTGCCACTCTGTCTATTCATTTGCTCTGCTGTCTAATGTATAGCAATCTAATAACAATCTCTTTTAACCATTGGAAATGGTTATCTTATTGTACTCTCCTTTCATGTATATTTTCACAACCGCTTATCAAAGTCATTGGAAACACTTTTGGATTTTCATTCGAATGGGACTGAATGTGCAAATCTACTTGTAAAATATTGACTCAGTGCAGCTCTTGAATCTTTTAGTCTATGGATAAAATTTCTTTGCCTTATATACACTTGGTTTATCATGTTTCAATAGAGATTTATTGTTCCCTTTAAGGCCTTCCATACTCTACTTCTTGATATCTATTAATGTAATGTTTTAAAACTTACAATTTTCTCCCTTTCTGTAAAGATTAAAATACATGTTGTATTTTGATAGTATGTATTCAAAGAACTTGCTAAAACCTTGTATTATTTTGAATAGTAGGTACTTCTCAAGTTTTCTAAATAGAAAATTTCACTATCTGTGAATTGTAATGGTTTTATTTCTTCTTCTTTTCCAACTTATTTTCTTCTTCTTGCTTCCTAGCACTGTCAAGTATTGAAAACTGGTCAAATTTGAAATGTTACACTATACACATTCCAATCAGGGTGTGTAACCTTTGATACATATTGTCATATAAAGTTTGATGACATTCTGCCTATGTATCTTTTGCACAATTTTAACTTGATTTTAGGTGTTATTCTCGTCATTAGGTTTTGTGAACAAAGTTGCAAGCAATGAGTACATACAACTCACACTCTCCAGTTCTTACTACATTTCTGACTTCAACCCTGTTGGATGGTTGTTCTCACGTCTGCAGACAGAGCATCTATGGACTTTGGTATACTTGGTAATGGTTTATCTCATCTTCTTTCTCCTTATTTCCTTATACCTTATACCCTTTCCTCACCTTCCTCTCTGCTTCCCCTGTTCCTGTTTGTTATGGAGGGTGTTTTGTTTCCCTGTGAGTTTCATACTTTGGAACTATAACCTCTTAAAACACTGGCCTTTAGGCTTTGTACAGAAGCGAACACACCCAAGAAAAGATGTGCTTGTATTTCTTCTGAAACTCAGTTCATATTTAAGCTGCCATGATGAAAAATTCTCATAGAAAATGTTTTTTTCTCACTACTTAGCAATAAGCTATGATATCAGTGATTTTCCATCTGTTGGTAGATTTGCTTCATCTATAGAGATAGTGGCCCACAGCACACCAGCTGTATGATGGCATTCTCCAATTAGCCATTTAATTCTGAATATGGATGACATTTGTCTACAGTAACTCAAATCAGTACCAATCAGAGAATCTTCAGAATAACTATGCGCCAACGATAAATGTGATGGCATCAAAGGTAGATATGATGGTTAGATGAATGAGAGAAGCCAGATATAAACAAATGTTTTGGATTTATTTCATTCCAATGGCATTCTAGAACTGGCCAGATTAACATGTAGTGTGAACAGGCAGGTGAGTGATGCTTTTGGCTGAGAGTAACTGCAAGGTAACCATTTGAAGCAATAGAAATGTTCTACAATGTGATCTGGTGAGAATGCTTTCTTAGCAAACTGTTAGCTTAAATATATTAAAATTTGATACATTTCTAGCATATTCAAATTGTTCCTTATTGAAGTTGATTTCATAATGGTGCTATAATAAATATATTAAATGAAATATTTAAGATCTGTTATCTATTTATCACTCTTTTGTTAATCTTATTTTCATAAAACAGCTGTTTAAATGCCTTCAGAATCAGGAATACCAAAACTCATAGTTGTAGCATCAATATCAATTTCAAAGGACTGAAGCACTTACGTAGCCAGGCACACAGCCGCCATGTTGAAGTCTGCACACGAGTCCTTGCTCAGGTGAACATTCATTTTGTAGTGCTCATGAAAATTCATTTCTATAACTGAAGGCTATTTCTACATTAACACATTTCAAAGAAGAAGAAGAAATCAGGACAGATCTTGACATTATTTAGGTTATTTTGACTATTGTGCTTCCACTGTGGCATATTTAAAGTAAGAAGTCATGCTAGCCTATAGTGGAGGGCAAAAGCTTCCCAAAGTGCTAAGTCCAGCTCACCATGGGGGAGTATGATTGTGCCTCCAGTTTCTCAGAGGCACTCCCCAGTCTAGCTGTGTATCACACTGACTCTTTCCCTGTATTATAGGTATTCTTCATCATATTTTTAACTAAAAGTAATTCTATTCTCCATTTTTTTTCATTAAAAGAAGTTATATCACCAAGTGGTGGTGGTACACATCTTTAATCCCAGCACTTGGGAGGCAGAAGCAGGTGGATCTCTGAATTCAAGGCCAGCCAGGTCTATGGAACAAGTTTCAGGACAGCTAGGGCTACACAGAGAAAACTCTGTCTTGAAAAACAGCAACAATAATTTCTATATTAAATGTATTCTTTGAGAAGCTCATGCATGTAATAATGTAAAATGACATGCACCCCTATAATCTCTCTCCAACTTCTCCAGGGCCAGTGCACAGATGTCCGTTCCAAACTTCATGTCTTCTTTTTTTAAAAAATAACTCACTGAGTCCAATTACTGCTGCCACCAGGAAACTGGACAACCTACCAGAGAACACACGTCTGAAAATAAATAAATAAAAAGAAAGAAAGAAGAAAAAAAGGACCTTTCCTTCCCCAGAAGCCCTCAACTGCCAACAGCTCCTTAGTTAACTAACATCCTTCCATGATCAAAACCCTGGAGAGGCTAGAGAGGGAGGGAAGACAACTAACCATAATAAAGGCCGCCTATGACAAACCAGGGCCACCATCATGTCAAATGGATAAACACTAGAAATGGTCTCACTAAGATCAAGAACAGGACAAGCGTATTCACTTCATCACTCTCACTTAAGACAGTGTCCCCTGGAGGGGGAGACCTGGTGGCACTCAGAGGAAGGACAGCAGGTTACCAAGAAGAGACTTGATACCCTATGAGCATATACAGGGGGAGGTAATCTCCCTCAGGAACAGTCATAGGGGAGGGGAATAAGGGGAAACTGGGAGGGAGGGAAGAATGGGAGGATACAAGGGATGGGATAACCATTGAGATGTAAGAAGAATAAATTAAAAAAAAAAAAAAGACAGTGTCTGAATAGACATTGGACAAGAGAAGGAGTCAAAGGGGATGCAAAAGGGAAAAGAACAAGTCAAAGCATCCCCAGCTGCAGATAATGAGACACATAAGAGACTCTAATAGCCCCACCTAGAACTCCCTAGAGATATCTGCAGTTTCACAAAATAGCAGGTTATGACGTTAACATACCTAAGTCTGTTTTACCTCCCTATACACAAAACCAGACACATTGGGATAGGAATCAAGAAAATAATCCCATTCACAATAACCTCAAAAAGAAAAAAAAATACCTTGGATAAACCTCACTAAAAACATGAAATACCTATATAATGAAAACTTTAAAATATTGAAGAAATTGAAGAAGGCACTATAGAAGACATTAAGAACTGCCATGTTCATGGGTTGGTAGGATTACTGTTGTAAAAAATGGCCATCCAAACAAAAGAAATGTATGGATCCAATACCATTCCCACCAAAATTCCAATGCAATTACAAAAATTAGAAAAAAAAATCATATGGAAGCACAAGAACCCTAGATAGCCAAAACAATTATGAACAATAAAAACACTGCCAGAGTTATCATTATTTCTGATTTTAAGTTATAGTATAAATGATAGGAATTAAAAAAACCCAGCATGATATGAGCACACACACACAAACCATATTGATCAATGGACTAGAATAGAGGACCTAGATACATGTCTATGGACCTACAGTTACCTGACTTTTGACAAATATGATAAAAATACATGCTGAAGAGAATCTTCAACAAATGGTGCCGGAGGACTGAGGACTGGCTATCTACATGCAGAATAGGGAAACTGAATCCTTTTCTCTCACCCTGTGGAAGAAAATTAATGCCAAAGCGATTAAGATCTCAACATTCCATGTGAGACTCCTAGAAGGAGAAAAACACACACATCAGGATATGGGCCAGATAAAGACTTCCTGAGTAAGTATGAAATGAGATCAACTACCAACAAGTTGGACTTCATGAAATTAATAATCCTCAGTATCACAAAAAACAAGACAAAACAAATATTAACTGACTGAAGAGGCACTTACGAAATGAGACACAAAAATTGTTTGCGATATATCTGACCGAGGATTAATGTCTAGATTATATAAAGAACTCAGAAACCTAAACATCAAAAAATAATAAATCCAATTTTAAGAAATGGGCCATGGAACTGAACAGAGAGTGATCAAAAGAAGAAATTGCAAGAGGTAAGAGCGGTTTTGTTTTGTTTTTTTAAGACAGGGTTTCTCTGTGTAGCCCTGGCTGTCCTGGAAGGCACTGTGTTGACCATGCTATGCCCAACTGTTTAGAAACATTTTTAGAAGTGCACAATCTTCTAAACCATGCGGGTAATGCAAATTAAAACTATTCTCCATTTTTTAAAATCTTTACTTTCTTCTTATGATTCAATTCAGTTCAATTGCTTGCTTTTGCCTAATCTTCCTGAGGCTGTTGTCATTCCTGTGAGATCAGAAATCAACTCGCCATTGACACCTGCTACTGAAGAAAGAATAGGCTAATGGAAGACGTTTATGGACTAAAAATGTAGTGATGCCCATGTTTCTATCGGCTCATTAAAAACATAGGACTCAGAGCTCAGCTTCTGCATGAGTCCTGAGGACTTGGTGAGCAGGTGACGCCTAAAGAGAGGTCTGAAAGGCAAACAAGATGAAGCAGACGTGCAAGGGCAACAAAGCGTCTGCACAGTGAACACCAGTCAAGGTGGCCAAGCGAGGACAAGCTATCCATAGCACTCAGAATGCCCATTAGAAGGCAAGATGGCTTCACAGCTAGAAAGGACACTTTCCTTCTGTGATTCTGAGCTTTAGAAATCTTTTGGTAAAATCTATATTCAATTTATAAAATAAAATATTTCAAAGTTGGAAAATGTCATCTATACTTGTCCTCATGTCACCTGTTTGGAACTTGAAGCTCTGTGGCTTTCAATGTGATACAAAATCACTCAACAGGCTGCTCTGCAGACAAAGTGTATCCTTTCAGAAAAACTTTGCGGCCTAGAAGGATTCCACATAGTAGGACTTTCTGTTGTCTCTGGATGCAAAAATGACTAATATTATACTGTGGCATCTAGTAAGAAAAATATAGGCAAATTGTAATTAAAACAGTTCCATCATAATTTTTACAAAGCACAGAAAGAAAATGAGGTACAAACAGATGACCATGCAAAGGTGCCTGTCCATACTCTACCGTGGCACTGACTTTTTGCTGCCTGTGATCGGTGGTGGTGCACACAAACAGAATATTCTTGAAATTCATAATGAGTACAGGATGGTGTTCAGGAATGGAGACAGTCTTCAAAAGCACATTTTAAAGAATATCATGATTCTGTGTTTCAAGAATAGAGATTAGTAAAAATGTGAGGTTTATAAACAAAACAATGAAGTTTAAGAATCTTAAAAGAGCCAATACAATTGCAGCCTCTGGAGCACTATGAAGACTCAGCTGTGCCTAAGGGGAGGGGAATAAAGGGAAAATGGGAGGGAGGGAAGAATGGCAGGATACAAGGGATGGGATAACCATTGAGATGTAACAAGAATAAATTAAAAAAAAAAAAAAAAGACTCAGCTGTGCTCTATGTCAGGGTCCTCTCGTATCGTCAAGTCACCGGCCTCCGAGCCACACGTGCATTCTCCTGTAAGCTCCACTGCTGTTATAGCTACTTAAAGTTCAATGTCTATTTTGGCTTGTCTAACCTGTATGTTCACCCAGACACAGAATGAAAAATTAAGAACTTAGCATCAGAAGATTCTGTTCTTAAGAAGCAATCAGATTTAAGCAGAAATAAATAGCTATGTACATTGTATTATGTAAGTATTACACAGGCCTAATCCTGAGTTTCTCTGTGACGTTTTCCCCTTTAATTTGAATCACAAAACATTTAAAGGGTTAGAGGTTAAATACGAACCCTGGTTAAATACTAGGAACTGAGACCACCTTACAGACCTATCACACTTTTCAAACTGTTATTTTCAGATTATTAATTAATACATGAAACACGCAGTTCTACAAATGCTTTTCAGGGAATAGGAAGTTAATAGGACATGTAGAGTATTTAATTTCACACACCGAGCAAGAGGGCACAGATAAGCAGAATTTTCTGCCAAAAAACAAACCTTAAGGAAACGGTTGTTATTGTTATTGCAGTTGCCAGACGTTCCTTCCAGTTCAGCCACAGTGTTCTAAAATGTTGACAGAAACAATTACAGAAGGCTTCCTCCCAAGCCCAAGACAGCAGGGCAGAAAAACAGAGGGCCGAGTGCTGCCTGGACCACACACTGTCCACACTAAGTTCCCCAGGCCATAGAGACAGGATTATGTCTCTTTGTATTGTTGTAGCCATAGTATTAAAGGGCTAGCCACAAATATTGCTAGCTCTTGTTCACACAAGACAAGCTGTTTCCAACCAGGAACAGCAAACAGTCCGAGTAAAATTCAGTGTGAGCCCTACGTGGTCCACACAAAAAATTACTTTTGTAAATCCTTTTTAACACTCATGCAACCACAGTTTTCATTACACCCACCTTTGCATCCAATTGTTTCATGTTAACAGAAGTAAAAAAAAGAAAAATCCCTCAGGGCAGCTGCTTTAAATTGCATATAAAATATTAAAAGATTCTATGAGACAAAGTGTTGCAATAGTATTATAATGATATGAATTTCTAGTAACAAAAACAAATGATGAAAATAAGTTGTATCATAAGAGAGAGATTTCTGAAGTAATGATTAATCATGCTATAATCGTTTGCTTAAAGAGAAGTTGAAATGTCACTTGTGGTGAAAGAAGGGCTTTACAAGGTAATAAATGCTCCATTATCAAAGGATCTTTAAGGAAGTAAAATAATCATAGAATGTTAAAAGGACGTATAAATTGACTCCTTTTAACTTCAGTATGACCATATCTATTTTCTGACCAAAGAGAAGCAGCTGCAGTTGACATAGTAGTTTCCAGCCTGAGCACACAGCCCTTCAATCTGTGTGACGTTCTTATGCAGAAAGATAGCCAAAGATACAAACACACTGCAGAAAATAAATAACAAAACAGTATCACTGAGCCACTACCGGCTGAACACTGACAGCTGCAGGTTATAACTGGAGAGTAAATGGTGTTAAATTCTACTTGAACTTTTTACCACACACCCAGAGTTCCATGGCATGGTGTTGCTTGAGGGGTTTACTGACACCTCCATGGCTACCTTTTAAATTGTTGAAGAAAGGGAAAGGAAAGGGAAGGAAAGGAAAGGAAAGGAAAGGAAAGGAAAGGAAAGGAAAGGAAAGGAAAGGCTGACCAAATGAGCATAGTAATGCTCTTGAGCGCAGAAACGCGATCACCCATTGCAGATGTGCGCACATGTATGTGAACCTTTCAGTGGTCAGGTTTCCATCTCCTGCTCTTTGGGGAATTCCTCCCGGATGGGCCACTTTATTTATGCTTTTCCAAATTAGAATTGTCAACAGAGAATGCACAGAAACAGGAACACAAATTCAAACAGAATTGGCTGTTTGATTATTGGAAACTCTTCTAGTTTAAATATTTGAAGAAAAGCAGAAGCAGCAGAAATTTAAATAGTTTGAGGAGTATCTATATATTTCACATTCTATTAGAGCATGACTTATAATTTCCTAAAGCGTTACAGCAGATGGACAGAGGCGTAAGTAATTCATGACAATCTCTCCCTTCACAAAGGACCAGTGTCCTTTAACAACTGCAGGAAATATTTCTCACATCCAGATGTTTCCTGTACAGCCAATTCAAGCAACCTGTCATAGCGATGTGTTCCAAGTTAAAATGAACCCTGGATAATTTGATCAAAAACAGAAGCTCTGCACCCTCCTGTGGGCACCGCTCATCTTAGTGCTCGCCTGGGAAGGAGCTACTTGAACTTGGTTGTTCTGTACGTAATCAGAGGGTTTCCTGGCTGTGTCGAGGCAATGTCACAGGAGATAGAAGCAAATAAAATTATTCTGAATTTGAACTCCAAAGATTATTCTGTGAGTTACAAGACGTGAAAACCCAAGCGAGTGAATGCACATGTTCAGGGCCTGTCCTAACAAAGATACGCAAATCAATAAAATGCTCAATTATATGTGAAATTAAATCAATTATTCAAGGCCCATCTATCTATTGGATATCCAATAATGTTCCTTCTCATTTTGGTCATTTTACTTTCCATTAACAGAGAAAGAGAGTAAACAGAAAACAGAGATAGCACTCCAATCCTCCAGCTTCATATTTGGTGGCCTTAATTAAAAACTTGAATCAAGTGACAACACTGGAAGTTCTAACAGTGGAGTGGATTCTCATTGTTTGTACAGCTTTCATCGCTCCTGTGAACAGAACATTAATGGCTGCTTTTGCCTGTGCCTGCTGTGGGAAGGCAATGTGGAACACCTAAGAAAGGAGAACCCTGGGAGAAAAGCACAAAGGAAGAGTCTGACTTCAAGCGAGTCAACGCTACTTGCACACACACAGTAGCAAGCTTCTGGTTTCCACTGTCACGACTCATAAAAGGAAGAGAACATTCAACTCAATCCTTTTTGTAAAACATTTCTGTATCAATTCATCTTCTCTTTAGACTCTGTGTAGATGATACTTACGCTTTGCTGCCTACAGCAAAGCAAGTTTCCAACCATTCAATGTCCCTATTATTAGAAACACAAAACAAAGGCTCTCGGAACTGAAGAACTACAAGAAATGCCATCACTCAAAACAAGAATCCTCTTAACGTCTTTTGTTGCCCAGTTACTCTGTATCTGAATAGGGACAGAGCCATGAGGGGGTGTCCTGTGAGCTCCATTCAGAATCAGCACGGGGCATTGTGGCTCTCAGGCTTTGGGGCCCGCAAGAGCACCGAGCTGAGCTCTGCTAACCACTAGCTCAACAGCTAGGGAAGACACCTACTAAACTTGTGGGGGAAATGTCTCTCCAATGCTTTAAAGGTCCCGCGAGGCTGACTCCTACGAAAGTGCATGAGCCAGTTTTCACTCATGCCTCTCCCCTAAAAATGTTGGCTCAAGTGGCAATGAACTGTTTGCTTTTCCCTACCAATAAATAAAACATGCCCGCCAAGTAGAAACTTGGTATGGATTGATAATATGTTCCTAGGTCTAAATGTTCATGAGATTCTTTCACTTACTCAAATTATAAAATTAGAGGAAAATTATCTTCCCCCTTCCCTCTTTCCCTATCTCTGCCTGTTCACACACACACACACACACACACACACACACACACACCAGAGAGAGAGAGAGAGAGAGAGAGAGAGAGAGAGAGAGAGAGAGAGAGAGAGAGAGAAGAGACTGACTCTAGAAGTTTAAGTTGAAACTTTTGGGGGCTGACTGTGATCAACAAACTCCTCAAAAGTAACTGGAAGAAATGTGTCTGTGAGCTATAAAGCCTTTACTTGAGGAGGTTTAAAAATAACTGGAGTATCTTGGTGCCACCTCCCTTACTTGTAAACTTGTTCTCTTTTAATTAAATTCAGGGAAACAAAACAAAACCAATGTCATATCAGGCTGACCTTGAACTCAAGATCCTCAGGCCTCCTAGCTGTGTTTCCTCAGGGCTGGTGTTATCTCTCTACTCCCACAACCAGCTCTGGACTGGATGCCTTATTTTCTAAGTGTGAAACATAAGCCACTAGAAGAAGTTCTGAGATGTAGCCTAAGCTGTGTACTTTACAACCAAGGATAGAGTAGAAAACAGCCTTAGGTCAGCCTCTTATTTTCTCACCACTTGATGTCTCCATAGTCCCTAGACCTTCAGAAACAAAACCTTTCTATCAGAGTAAAGGTAAAAATGTAAACCTTAGAAAATGATTCTATAATCCTAAAGAGAAGGTTTATAGCCTAGAACCCTCTAATGAAACATAAGACACTACAGTAGGGAATTGAAAACTAGGCCAAATATCTGAGGAGACCATGTGTTTAGATAATCTATTTTTATACTTAGTATCCTAGTACAATAAGAAAGGTCTTGCCAAGTGAACTCCACAAGTGCGAAAGGAAATGGAGGAAACAATTCTAAGAGACTATTTCATTCATGGACAACCTTTCTAATATATTATTCTTTGATCAAAAGTTAACTGATGCCAAGTATGGTGGCTCACACTTGGAATCCCAGGAGCTGAAAGGCTGAGGGAAAGGAGTTGCTATGAGTTCAGAGACAACCTGGGCTAGCTCGCACAGAGCGAGAACCTGTCTCAAGAAACAAACAGAAACAGAAGAGAACAAAATGTTAATTGATATGCCACCTGGAATTTTGTACTACAACAAATCGAGAATGAGTCCTCATCATACCACAAACACATAAAAACTTAATAAATATCTGGGTTAAAACATGCTAAATTAAATATACATGGAAAAGACCTGAATGTCCACTCATTCTGTGTCCAAGGTGAAAGCAAAAACAAGAGCCTGGATAAATAACACTTCAGATGAGCAGAAGTTGAAGGTATGAAATCTCACTGTGTTTATATCAGCTGACATAAAGAATATTTATTTTATCTGAGCATTTACGCGGTTTTAAAGTATGAAATACCATAACTAAATTGTTGATGAATCTTTTGACATGCCAATATGAAACGTATGCACGTCTTGAATGTATTTGCAATAAAGTTGTGTTCTCCCAGCATATCAGTGTGCACTTGGCACCGACGTTAGAAATAGCTCGGCATCTGTGTCTCATTACAGCACACAAGGGTTCTGGAGAGCTGTGTTCACTTGGGGGTTAGTGCCGACTCATTGACTTGATCTTCTACAGAGCTCAGAATGTAAGATCATTCCAATCTGTACCTGTGCCATGGGACATGTACTGGTGGAAACGCTTTGCTCTGCATTATGTTAGCACAGATCCCTGTGAACACATCCAAAAACCTTTCTCTTCCTGGGGTGAGGGGGAACCTCTGGAAAACCTCAGCCATCTTCAGTGCTTTTCTGTCCATGTTTGTGTATGTGTGAATGTTTTTGTTTAAATGTCTTACCGATTTTTCCAAAGGAAAAAGTATTACATACTATTTTAGAACATTTGGAAATGATTAAAAAATATAAAGCAGAAAGAAAAGTCATCTAATTCCAACAATACAGGCATTATTTATATGGGTTCTTTGAATGCTTGTTTCTCTGAGATTCTCTTCAATCGTGTGTTAAAAGTTAAAACTAATTTGCTTCCACAATTCATAGGCACCATGAATCAAATGCATTCATGAAGAACATAACAGGTACAGGTGGCAATTCTTTTCTAAGATGTTGAACTTTAGCTCAGTGTATCCGACACCTTCCTTAGGAAACTGCACAGAGCCTATGATCCAGTAGCAACAGGTGAGAAGAGATTGAAGAAAAAGAACAGTTGTGGTCCCTACCTCATCATCATCAGCATCATACTGGGCGTAGTGGCGCTCCAGCAGCTCCCTCTGGCGCCTCTCTTGTTCCAAGGTCTGGCTTATCAACTGGGCAACCTCGCTCACTTGTCCTGGCTTTTCTCGCCCAATAACGAACCTGTGGAAAGGTTAACAGTGGCTAATACACTATATTACACAATTCCACAGCTAAGGAAGCCACATACAAGCTTACAGCAAAATCTATTTAGACTAAAAAAATAACTTTGATTCATGTACTTGGAATAGCTAAGAGAAGATAGGTTTGTTCTGCCAGAGAAGTGACTTTACACATACAGCTAATCAAAGAATAAAGGTCCATCCATGAAGAATTAACATGCTCAGGAAAGTCAGAGCAGATGTAATCTGTCCTGCAGTTTTTTACACATTTTGATGACTTAGGAAATGGAAGCCAGAATATTGGTTCCTGTACCCAATGACATAAAACATCATAGAATGTCTTACAATGTTTCAAACACTGAAAACATTTTGCAGTAGCTCCTACATTGGATGACTAATGGAGGGACACTGACTTTTGCTAAGTTAAAGTGTGCATGCATGCGTGAACATTAGGAAGAGTTTGGCTCAAAAAAACAATAGGAAAACATCTGTTGATATTAATTCTTATAAGACACTAAGTTAAAAGAAAGAAACTGGAAAAACATTAACTTTCTACAAGCCACGTCATTTACAACCAGCCCTTGTCAGTTTAATCCGGTTTGTTCAACACTTCTTTCATATTAATATATGATCCCATTATGCTAAAATACAGCTAATATGTCTATAGTATATGGTTTATAAATATCACTTAGCATCATTATTTTAAATGTCAAGCTTAGTCTTTTCTAAGCTTGATTGATAAACATCCCTTGATTAGATTTTTTTTTTTAGTCAATCTTAAATCACATAGATGACCATTTTCTGCATAAGAACACTGAAGATCAAAATGTTTGTTCTTAGTTAATTGTCTTTCCCCAAATAATTTCACATAGCTTCACATAAAAACTTAGCTTAGAATTAAGCTCACATGTTCATTGTCTCATTTACTGTTGGGAGTCAAGTGTAAGTAGCATCCTATGGACTGTCTTTGTAAAATGTAATCCATACAGAGTGAGCTACATCTACTGAAAATGTTTGGTTCAATAAAAATGACAAGCACATAGGCCTGTGGTCACTATAGCAACAAAAATGCAGGGAACTTAGACCAACCCAAAGCATTCCCTCACACTGCTTTCCACAAAACATCTTCACTGTTTCCACATTAATATTCTGGTGTTTCAATTAAATGGAACCACAGTGTACATGAATGTTTTACTGTACAGGATGCACAGTTGGCAGATGCATCCTTCTATTAATAATTCTAAAATACAGATGGTCTTTGGACCATATGCATCAAGTTACTATAAATATTTGTATGTGAACCTTTATAGACATGTTTTCATTCTTTAACAAATAACTAACAGTGGAGTTGGGTCAGATGGTAAATGGATGTGTAACTTTTCAAAAAAGTTTCCCAGTTGTCTTCTGAAGTGGGTGCCATTTCATAGTCTCCTCACAGTGCACGAGAAGCACGGCTACTGCACACCGTCACCAGGACCTAGCACAGCCAGCTTCTGAAGCAACATGCATTCTGGCGGGAATCTGCTGACGGCGATGCTCTCACAGAAATGATCTATCCATTCACTTTACCATTCATATCTCTTCTTTCATGAAATATTGCTTCAAAATTTTTGTCCATTTTAAAACGCAAGTTGTTTATTTTTGTGATTGAGGTGAGATGACTCAATGTTTTGGTACATACTCTTGTCTCTATATCTTATAGATATGTGTACACATAAAGTGTACATATATGTGTGTGTGTATTTATGTATTTAATCTACTATTCTCTCCCACCTTATGCTTTACCATTTTAGCTTTTCTAATTCTGTCTATGATGTTTTTAAAACAATCATCCATGTCTGCTTCAACAGATGACCACCTACAATATCGTGTTGAGGAAATGAATTCCAACATTTACTATGCGACGAAGTTGTCAAATTGTCCCAGCCTCTATTTGTCACCACAATAGTAAACACAGAACTGCTGATGGCATACTGAGATTTTATTGAATAAACTCTTGAATCACACAAAAAGCAAATTGTGTTTTTCAACAAATTCTAATTCCTAAGTTTTTTTTTTGCCACTTCATAATTAAATCGTTTTCCTATTTTTTCTTAAATTTGTAACTTTCTTCTTAAAGCTCAATTTTATTTTTCAGGCATAATGTGTCATAAGGGTGGTTTTGGTTCTTCCAAGTAGCAAGTGATTTCAACACCATTTGTTAGAAAGACTGTTCTTTGCAAACATTGAATTACTTGACTACACTGTTGATTCTACATTTGTGGGGTGATTTCTGGACGTTGCCGTCTGTTCCATGATGTGTTTGCAATTCGACCAACCCACCACCTCCATGAATGTTACATAGTAAATCCTGGAAATGGGTGATGAGGTCGTGGCCTCTGCATGTCTTTCCTCTGTATTTTCATATAAACTTTATAATCACCCTGCCAGCTTTTCCAGGAAAGCCTAAGCCCACTGGGGTTTGTTCTGGCTTTGAAAAGGCATCTTAACAATATGAGCTCATCTGATCCACGAACACAGGATACGTCTCTCTTTATTTACTAGTTACTTGCTCAGACTTCAGGCGTTAAGTGAGCTTTGTTTCATCCTCTAGTAATTTGTGTTTTCTGAAGTAAATGTGATTTTTAAAAAATTTAGAATGCTGAAATATAACTGAACGATAAATACCGGCCTTGTCTTCTACAAAGTAGCTAGACCCAATCACTATTTCTACAAGTTTTCTGTAGACACTTTAGGATTTTTCTAAGTAAGACTGTAGCCACCATGAAGAAACACATTTTGACTTCTCTCCCTTTTTTGTGTTTGCTTACACGTGTTAAGAAGGTTTGACAGCATTTTTGCTTTTTTCCCCCTTCTACTCTAAAAGAAGAACTCTGGATTGCCAAGAGATACACAGGATGATTTAACTAAGAGATATTATAGTATCATGATAATGTACTTAAAGACTTTAGTGTTTTAAATTCATGTTTATATATGAATTCACTATGTTTTGGTAAATATGTTTATCAGAAATTGTGTCTCATATTATACATATAGAGAAATGTGCTTTAGACAAGCCTAAATTGGCCTTTTATGTGTGTTTTAAAAAAGATTTTTACACACAAAAGGGACATATGCTCTACCATGTTCATATCGGCCTTATTCATAATAGCCAGAACACGGAAACAGCCTAACTGTCCCTCAGTAGAAGAATGGATAAAGAAATTGTGGTACATTTACACTACGGAATACTACTCAGTTATTAAAAACCAAGAATTTCCGAAATTTGTGGACAAATGGGTTGAACTAGAAATGATCATAATGAGTGAGTTAACCCAGAAGCAGAAAGAGTCAAATGGTATATACTCACTTATATCTTGGACATTATTAGCCCAAGAGGCATGTCCCATGAAAGTCTTCACTTATCAGGAAAGTGGGACAGAGGGAGGACATCCTGTTGGGACTTTAGGTGAGAGAAGTATGGGAGAAAGGGGGTCCTAGAAACCTACAAGAAGAACATTATGATGGGTGAATCTGGGCCCAGGGGTCCTGATCAAACTATGACACCAGCCAAGGAATATACGTACAGTAAACATCAAAGCCCGACCCAGATCTAGCCAATGGTCAGGACATTCTCCACAGTTGAGCGGAGAGTAGGGACTGACTTTCACACAAACCCTCGTGCCCCATATTTGACCATGTCCCCTGGATAGGGAGGCCTGGTGGCACTCTGAGGAAGGATAGCAGGCTACCAAGAAGATACTTGATACCTTACGAGCATATACAGGGGGAGGAGGACCCCCTCAGTCACAGTCATAGGGGAGGGGAGTAGGGGGAAAGCGGGAGGGAGGGAGGAATGGGAGGATACAAGGGATGGGATAACTACTGAGATGTAAAATGAATGAATAAAAAAATTTAAAAAATAAAAAAGATTTTAAAATTTTATTTTATGTGGCTGAATGTTATGTATATGAGTCTGTGTGTGTGTGTGTGTGTGTGTGTGTGTGTGTGTGTGTGTGTGTGT
>OU015744.1:112007309-112040309 GCA_907169655.1 Acomys percivali
GTGTGTGTGTGTGTGTGTGTGTGTGTGTGTGTGTGTGTGTGTGTGTGCATGCGTGCATGCACCATATATGTTCTTGTTGGCCAGATCCCACAGAACTGGAGGTATCAGTGTAAGTCATCACGTGAGGCTGGGAACTAAACTGTAATCCTTTTAAGGAGCATCTACTGCTCCTTCACGACTTAGTCAACTCTCCAGTCCTTTTCGTGTGGTGGTGGTGGCGGCAATTTTTTTTTTTTTTTTTGATACAGGGTCTTATTGTCCAGGTCTGACTGGCTTGGAACTCATTATATAGACTAGGCTGGCCTCAAACTCAGAGATCATCCTGCCGCTACTTGCTAAGTGCAGAGATTGGAAGTATGTGTGCCATCATGCACAGATTTTTAAAAAATGTATTTTCAAAGGCACCACATAGTTAGGGTAAAGAGATTATCGTTTACCTACTCTAAGATCACAGAATAATAAAAAATATACAATAAATATTATGCGAAGTAAAAAATAGAATTCAGATTCATTTAGCTCATTCATTTTAATGTTATTTTTAAAGAACTTGATATATGAGTATACTGTATTTGTATCATTTCCCCCCTCTTTCTCTTTTCTAACTCTTCCCATGCTGCCCATACTCCTCTTGAATTAATGACCTCTTTTTCTGTAATTACTTTTTAATATATAGGAGAGAGTGAGAGAGAGCAAGAGAGAGAGAGAGGTGGGGGGAGGGAGGGAGGGAGCGAGAGAGGGAGAGAGAGGGAGAGAGGACACTTATATCTAGTGAGTCCAATTACTGTTGGTCATATAGCCTTGGAAAAATCATTAGGGACGTGTCCCTAAAGAAAACTGAGTCTCTCTTCCTCAGCAACTACTGGCTGCCTTAGCTCCTTACCTAGGGGTGGGGCCTTGTGAGATTTTCATTTGTGTTGATCATTTAAGCCAAGATTCCTTTACCTATACTTGAAAGTCACATGGTCAGACCTTGAGAAGTAAGAGTGTTTACTGAAACTGAAGAAATGTTTTCTCAGGAAACTTGCTCAATGCACTTTACAGAGAAAATGAGATTTGGGTCTTGTCTTCTGGTCAGACATTTGAATCTGTTGCTGCTAATTCTAGAGATGAGATTTGGGTTGAAGCTTTTGTAGGTGGCTTGGTGTTCCCCTACCTTTGCAGGAGACTTGTCTAGTCAGAGGGTGTCCTCTTCAGTCTCTACAGCCCCTGCTCCTAGCAGTCTCTGCTGAAGTCAGCTTCCTGTCCTCCTAGGAGCCTAACCTGGCTTGGATGTGCAGATTGTCCCAGAGATGCTACAGCCCATGGTTTCTCTTTTTTCTGCAGGCCTTTCTTATCCTCCTCCCACTTCCCTCCCCCCCCCCAACTCTCTCACCCCCTGCGCTCTCCATGTCTCCACTACCACTGTCTATTCTATTTCCCCTTCTGGCTAAGATATAAGCATCCCCCCTCGGTTCCTCTTTGTTACTTACCTTCCTTGGATCTGTGCACTGTAGTATGTTTATCCTGAACTACATGGCTAAAGCCCACTTGTAAGTTACCTAATACACAAACTACCTATTATTTAACAGATCTAACCCTAAAAGATACTTCCCAGAATATCTATCTCCTAGCCGGAAATAACATTTCTCTAGCAGTTCTGATGTCACAGATTTAAATATATATGCATATAAATATTAAAATGGTAATCTACAGAATGCTACTTGGTATTTAGGGATACCATAATTTATTTCATCAAGCAAAGTCCCCTTTAATTCATCTCCTGAAATCTCTGTTGGTCTGAATCTAATGCCGGCAGTTGTTGACTACTCATATACTTAGGATTAACAAGCTCCTCCATCATGCTAGAGGTGGTGGCATGTGACTCCAGACCCTGGTCTGCAGGACTGCTTCGAGTTAAAGGTCAGACTTGTCTCCATAGTAAGTTCCAGGCCCACCAGAGCTATATAGTGAGATCCTGCCTCAAAAATTAGTAAAAGAAACAACTGAAGCAAAACAAAATGTTCCTCCACTCATGTTCTAATGCCATAGGGGACTCTCCTCTGAAGAAGAGAGCATGGTCTAGAAGGAAGAATGATTTTCATAAACGTAAGAAGGTCCTTCACCACTCTCCATATATGTGACATTCTGTCTTATACAATCACAAAACCAAAGACCGATAAAAAAGAAAACTATCAACTGTCTCCTATGCTACAACGCAAAGACACATCATAGAAATGAGTAAGGCAATTGAAATTATTTCAATATTTATTGCCTTTTTATGATTTTAAGTGAAAACAAGAGTTTCCAAAAGAAGACACAAGAGCCCTAGGCCATGCATCTGCATGCACACAGTGCATCTCTGTAAGATATTTACTCATTGTTCCTTTACATTTTCCTTTGCATATTGTAACTTTTCCCAAAGAGGATAAAAAAAATTTAGCTTGGGTTAATTATTTTCCATTGTGTACAACTCGACTCATGTGCTTAACCTACACATGGTATATAGCTCCACCTCACACGTTCCTTAGGCCATGTGCTTACGAGGAAGGCACAACATGATCAGCAAGATCAACGTGGCTATTGATCCTGGGTAGTTGGTCTCTTCAAGGAAACATTTTAAATCCATTATGAATAACAATGTGAACAAAGAGCAATGGTTAGAAATGTCTTAGTGTTGAATTGAAATCTTTTAATAATAATGATAGCCTATAAAAGCTGGATGTATTACGATTGCTGTCTAGAGTTCAAATAGAATCTAGGCACTTTGCTCTAGAATTACTTTCTTCAAATGTTTTTACAATTATTTCTGCTTTCTTTTATTTTCTGTTTTTAGGAAATTAAAGGTTTTTATATCTTTTAACTTTATAAGTAGAAAAAAGTAGCTCGCATCACCTTGGTCAATTTTTTAAAAAGGTCTACACCTTTTCAGGGCTCTCAGCAACTTAGGTATTTAACAATAAACAAACTGTCTAGTGATGTAATACTAATCTATCTTCTATTTGATCAGCTATCCATCCATCGACCCAACCAACCACCCACCCACCCACCCAACCAACCAACCAACCACCCACCCAACCAACCAACCACCCAACCAACCAACCAACCAACCACCCAACCAACCACCCAACCAACCTCCCACCCACCCAACCACCCAACCAACCAACCAACCAACCAACCAACCAACCAACCAACCTCCCACCCACCCAACCACCCAACCAACCACCCAACCACCCAACCAACCAACCAACCAACCAACCAACCTCCCACCCACCCAACCACCCAACTAACCACCCACCCACCCACCCACCCAACCAACCAAACAACCAAACAACCAACCACCCAACCAACCAAATGACTCCCTAGCTCCAGCTTACCTTATTTTGTATAATTATCTTCCCTTGAATGGGGAGAGAGATACACTGACTCAATTTTATCTCAACTTTAGTACCAAAAGGATGCCAAATGAAAAGGTGACAATTTCTTAGGTACTCCCTTACATGACCATATCTAAAGGGACACTTTTTTTTTCTTTTTTCTCTAGAAAGGAAACTGGAGATGCTTTATTTAACTTCCAAATTCCAAATTCTAAATTCAAGAAGTATAAGTATTCTGGACAGCAGAAGAAAATAAGGCTGTGCTTACAGATCCCTTTCTGCCATATCTTTCTTTGGGACTGCTATTTTATTGTCGTCCTTTCTGTCACACAGGATGTGCACATCAGGTGTTAAAAGGTACAATACATTCTACAACTGAGCACTACTTTCTGTAACTGAACAGGCACAGAAATTACACTGAACATCAGCATCTGGCAGTACTTTTTTGGAAAAAATAAGTGACTAAAATGGGCTTAAATTGAATAACACTATTAAATCACATGATTCAATATAGCTACAGGATACAATTATACAAAATGTGTTAACATCAAAGAATACAACCAAAATTAAGATAGCAAATAAAACTTATATACCTCTTTTTTTTTTTTTGTACAGGAAAATACTTTTGAAGTAGGCATGTAACTTCCTATTCTTGTAAAGAAAATCTACCACAAATAAAGTTCTCAACTTCCAGAAAAATCACACAGCATTACTAAGCATATACCCCCCCAAAAAGTGTACAATATGCATAGTTGGAAAATACAAAAATTTAAAAATTGTAAGCAAGGTGTGAGCTTCATATTTATAAGAATGTGAAAAGAAGTCCCATTTTTAGTACTGTTGAATAAAGAATTGTCATTTGGTGTAAAGTTCATGAAATGTCCTCCACGGTCCCAGATTCCACGTCTGTGCAGAATGTGGCGAAGTGTTCATTGAGAGCTCAAAGCTAAAACCACCCCAGCTGGCTCATACTGCGGTCATACTGGAGAAGCCCTTTCAGTGCACATTTGAAGGCTGCAGGAAGCGTTTTTCACTGGATGTCAATTTGGGCAAGCACGAGCAAATCCATACTGGAAACAGGCCCTATGTGTGCCCCTTTGACGGTTGTAATAAAAAGTTTGCTCAGTCAACTAACCTGAAATCTCATATCTCAACTCACACTAAAGCCCAAAACAACAAGTGAAAAGAAGGAGAATGACTGGGAATAAACATGCCTCTCCTTTGTATATTATTTCTAGAAAGAATTTAAAAAATGACTCCTACACCTAAGGGACATGTATTGATAAAGTAAAAATTTTAAAAATACACTAATCAGATGACATTGCTAAGATGCTCTGCCTTGCTCTGTGATCTTGTTGTAAAGGAACACCTTCTGTGTGGGAAGGGACACCATAGACAGGACCACAGGAGCCAGTTTGAAAATGTATCACAAGAACCAGGAGAAAAGCCTGTTGCTCAAGATCACGGCATTTCAGTGACGTAATAAGCATGGGAACCGTGCTTGGCACAACGTGATGGACCAAGATCCACTGGGTCCTGCTGACCGCTGTAGATTAAAAATCAAAACCCAGACATATAGGAGATGGGGAAATAGGAGGACACAGAGGGTCCTAGAAACCTACAAGAAGAACATTGTGACAGGTGAATTGGGGCCCCAGAGACTCAGCTCAAACTATTGCACTAATCAAGGACAATACAATAGTAAACATCGGACTCCTACTCTGATCTACCCAATGGACAGGACATTCTCCACAGTTATGTGGAGAGCGGGGACTGACTTTGACATGAACTCTGGTGCTCCATATTTGACCACCTCCTCTTGGTGGGGAGGCCTGGTGCCACTCAGGGAAAGAATAAGCAGGTTATCAAGATGAGACTTGATAGCCTATGACCATATAGTGGGGGAGGAGGTCCCCCTCAGTCATAGACCTAGAGGAGGGGAATAGGGTGAAAGCAGGATGGAGGGAGAAATGGGAGGATACAAGTGATGGGATAACAATTGAGTTGTAATCTGAATAAATTAATAAAATTTTTAAAAATCCACAAATACTATGCTACAATTCGTATTTGAATAAGAAAAAAGTTCCAGGTTCAGATAACTTTATGGTTATTTCTTCTGGTAAAAAAGTCAGTAGCAATAAAATGTCTTTAAAAATAAAGTACAAAGCACAGTAAAAGAGTTATATTATTGCTTCAGATTTTAGTTCAAAAAGGCAGACCTTTGTTAAAGAGACTCCGCCTCCTTTCTACATGGCCAATGCCAGTAACATAATGAATTGCAATGATACTTTCTAGATTAATCACAGGGACTGTCACACAATTTTTAATTCAGTTTCCTGAGGTCTTGTATACGTATAACAAAATTGAGCAAGTTTTTGTTGGATAATATGAAGAGTTTTGATTACTGTCTAGTTATATAACAAACAATTGCACCAATACAGAACACTTTCATCAGCTCAAAACCACTCCTGACGTCTTTGCAGGGAATGCTCCTTTATCCCGTAGTAGTTCTGAGTAATTGTAGACACGTGTTCTGTACAGTAAGTATCAAGCTGGAACCTGGCTTCTGTGTCTGGCTTTTTCTTTCTTTATCTTATTTTTTGTTTTGGTTTTGTAAGACAGAGTTTCTCTGTAGCTCTGTAGACCAGGTTAGCCTTTAACTCAGAGATGCAGAGATCCACCTGCCTCTGTCTCCCAAGTGCTTGGGTTAAAGGCCTGCACTACCACTCTCTCAGCATGCTTGGCTTTTTCTAAGTGTAATGGCTGTTGAGAGTCCCATGTGGTGATGGATGTATCAGTCATTTCATCTTTTGTACTGCCAGGAAGTTGCACACTGGCTGGGATATGGAAGATTTTATTCATCAAATGATCAGTTAAAGAACATTTCACTTCTTTCTCCCTTCCAGCTATTTTGAATAATATTCCTCCATGTATGCATCTTGTATAGATATGTGTCTTAGCATTCATAAGTAAATAAACCAGTAGAATTTATGGGAGGACCTGTGTATTTGTAAAAAAGTATCCACCTAAAGCAGGAAGGTGGAACAGAAAGTCATCTTCAGCTACAGAGCAGTCTCAAAGGCAAAAACGAACACAGAGGAGAAGGAGGAAGGGGAAGAGCCGTCAAACTCCTCCAAACTGTGTGAGCCTATTACATCCCCATTACCAGTGAATGAATGCTCTGGAGATCAATAGTATTTGCCAACACATACAACTATAAGTTTTTAAAGTTTCCGACCTTCGAGCAGCATAGAGTAGCAGTAGCATTGCAGTATTGCAATGCTTAGTGTGCTTAGTGAGCCTGGATGACATTCCATGTGCTCACAAATAAACTATGGTGAGCTGTCCTTTCAAGTGTTTGCATCTTTTAATAGTGTGGGATTAAAAACTTTTCTATATGGCTACTCTATTCATATTATACTAAAAATCTTAAGTACTTAAAACCTCATGTATAATTATCAGAAATCATTTTGTAAGTATTCATTCTTTTTTTAAAAATCTAGTTAAAATCATCTTTATTGTTATTCATATTTTATTGGTTTCTCAACTCTTCATCCTCTTTTTTTTTTGCTTATTTCTGAGATGGAATTTTCCTTACACTTCTCCCTTTTCTTTCTTCTCTCCAACCCTCCCGAACACCTCCCCCTACTCTCTTTCAAGGTCATGCAAGCATATATGTACTGATGTAAACACATATATTCCCGATATAACCTGCTTGGTTCATGTAATGTGACTGCTCAACTTTGAATTGAAGAAGAACACCAATGAATATGTCAAACTGAATGGGGGAAAATCCACAAAGGCTCAAGCCTACACAGAGGACTGTAGGCATCTGGGGAATGCTGGGAGTGGGAGGGGTGGTCCTACCTCATGAATTGGTTACCCAGAGCCAGTCAGTGCTGAAAATACACATCCAAGTAACACTGTATTTACTGAAGACCACCCTTAAAAGAAGCATTTTAAACTGTAGTACAATTTATCATCATTCTCTTCTATATTTTTTCTTAAATTCTAAGATGGTTAATCCCACAGCATAAATATTCATGCAGTTAAAAAAACATCTTTTGGCTCTAGGAGATACATTTAGGTTTTGATTTGTGCTGTGAGAAGGGGGTCAATGCTTTTTTTTTCCCCCTCCATTTTTTCAGGCTCTCCATTCTTCTAGCCATTTCATAAGAACATTATAATTTCTTGCCCTGAACTACTCTGGTAACTCTTTTAAAACATATGAACCTTGTGGGGGCCTATACTGCGACTGTGTCCAGCGCCTTCCATTTACATCACTATTGTAGTACCCTACCCAGATTGCCTTGACTATCCAGCCTTCCGCCAGTGAACACCCTCCAACTTTGATCATTTCTTCAAAAAGCAGTAACTTCCAAAAATAATCTGCTGAGATTTATGGAGATGTGGATATATTTATCTAACAGACTAATTTGAACAATATATATTTATGTTAGTAGTTATATTGGCATATATGTATATTAGTAAAATATAACTGGCCACGTGGACACTGTGTGCCACAGTGGAGCCACTGGAGTAAGTAAGTCCTAGCAGGAGTCCTAAGGCCAGAGAATCACAATGCCAGTGTTCAAGAACAGAAGAAAATGGACCCTCCAGCTCAAACCAAGTTTGCATTCATCCTCCTGGGACTTCTACTTGAATCTTTAGCACTGGATGACACCTATGTACACTGGGAAGGGTGACTTTTCTGTAGACACTCATCCATCTGCTAATTCTTCTAGATAATGCTGTATCAGCTTTGTGGGGCTAGCTGAGCCCAGTCAAACTGACATGTAAGGTTAATAACAGTCCAGAAAATCCAGGCAAGTCATAAACCCAATTATTGTTATAAAAGAGTTTTCATGGGCTGTAATTCCCAGGAATTACATATTGACAAGCATTTGTAAACCATCCTCTGTCCCCTGCTCGCACAGTTTACAGCTTTCCCCAGGATCAGGACCATGTGCCAGTGTGGGAAAGACTGTAAGCTTTGTCACAGGTAAAAGCAATCTTGGTGGGCTTTACCCTTGGGCACCCCATGGATACCTTGTGATAGACTGAGTGGAGCCATCCTGGACCTGGAATTCAGGAAACAGACCTGGGGACTCCACCTGGACTATTGTTTTTCTAATCAACCCTCAATGGGAGAAGGAGACCGCCCTTCACATGTGACACAGGCACATGGGGAGGAGAGAACAACAGGTTGAGACTGGGCTTGAGTGCATGTGGATCAGTGAACAGGCTGGACCAGCATGCAGGCCAGAGACACCTAAGGACCCGTCCCATGGAACGGATACTGGAAAGTTCACTCTTTTTTCCATTTAACTTTTTTTCCCCTCTTGTGTAAGCTAGTTGGGTTGTATAATAAAGTTTAATTGTTAAGAAAGAGAGCCTACATGCCAGGGCACTCTGTTGCTGAGCACCTGGACAGTCCAGGCTGGCTCACGGTTAGCTCGCGCTTCACAGTACACTCTGCAGAATGCATTTGTTGCTCTCTTCTTTTGATGAACATTATTTGCTGTCTTTATTACAGCGTATTTTCAGTGCTGGATCGAGCAAATTTAAAGAGAAAATGGAAGGGTTTCTTATGGCCATATCATCTGAATGGTGGCTGACATCTGAAGTCACTTCCTCATGCAACATGGCTACCACATTATGAGGAGCCTCTTCTCATCAGATTTCACTTGTGCGAAGTAAAAATGTCATGGTGTAAGTCCCAGTAAACTTGTTATCCATTGAGTCACTTACAATATGTTTGTTAGATTTCCTAAATTTTGAGATTCTGAAAAGACAAATTGTATTTGATGGGCCATGTTTAGTTCAGAGAAAAAATAATCATTAAATAAGAATTATAAATCTATTAGCAGAAAATATTACGGAGCAGTCTAAAATGATAAGAATCATCTATGTAATGAAGGAAAGAAACTAGCAATCACTATCCACAGATAGATTGATTCAAAGTCACACAAACTATCTTCCATTTACCTTGGATATGGAGTTTAGCCATTATCTGGCCAGTAAGGTCACAAATTTAGGCAAGTGGATCAACGTCTAACTTACATCTCTCTGCAGATGAGAAGAAACCACATTCTGAATTGTGAGACAGAGCTAGCAGATGGGTCTACCCACAGATTGATCTGTTAGAAACCACTGCTGGCTGTGGGAATGCTGAAAATCAGCTCCTGAGAATTGCAGTTCAAGGTCAACCAGGCTATGCTTTTGACCCGGGTTCAAGCCTCAGTGCTCTGTCCAACGAAAAACCCAGCTAGCCAGTCAGTATCTTTAGTTGCAGAATATTTCTGAAACCCCGCAATTAAGAGGCAGTAGTAGGACTGTGGTGAGTGCTAGGTCTACTTGTGGTAAACTGTAAATTCTAGGATAATCTGGTGTAAGATAACCAGGGATACATAATGAGAACTTTCTTCCAAACAAAAACAAATACAAGATGAAAAGAAATGCAGAAATATATTAAATATATATATATATACACACACACATATATATATATACACCTATATTTACATATAAAGACTCTGTTTCAACAAGCGAACAGACTCACTTACAAAACAACAACAAAACCAAAAACATACGAATGGTATACTAATAGTTCTTTCATCCATACCATGAATTCAAAAATTCAGATATAACCATTCACATTTAAGTAAGTCAGAGCACACGCATAGAAGAAAATTGTTTCTGGATTTATGGGTGAAGTTACAGGAATTCAGTGTGACTCTGATGTAGGACATCAGACTCTGACTCTAAATGTGGGACATTTTTCCTGTATATTCCCGGAAACAAAAATTTTAATCTCTCTAATGTGTAAAAGTAATCATAATCTTGTTTTTCTTTCTTTCTATATCTAACTGCAATCTCATATTTCTGGTTCTTTAATTCCTTGAATTCCATATATTCTTACTGGATCTGTGATTTGTGGTTGTAGAAAGCTTAGCAGAACAGTGATTTTCCTGACAAGAACCCTGGTTTAAAACACATTTTAATAAAAATTAAATGTGACATGTATGTCTCTAGGTATTGAGAATTCCAAAACTAGCTAGGCATATGCTCTAAGACTTGTGGGGCAGAAATAAAAGGATGGTCCCAGGTTGAAGACTAGTTTGGCCTAGAGAATTCTAGACTAACCAGGGCTACCAAATGAGAATTTTGTTCCAAATAAGACCAAATACAAGGTTAAAAAAGAAATGCATAACTATATTAAGTATATTGTACATATGTTTATAAACACACACATATGTATATCCTATTTATTATACATATAGGTCTAGTTTTTAATTAACATTTCATATAGAACAACTACTAAATGTACTTTCTCTTTCAGTCAACTTATTGAGACTGTAGTTAAATGATTTCAACAAATGCAGATTGTGGCTCAATAGTGTGAGAGAAGTTAAGGAAGCTAACAGTCCCACATGTGCATCAAGACATGGTAAAATTAGAACAATGTTACCTCAAGGCAAAAAAAAAAAAAAAATGGTGTGAAGATGACCACCATCAAATAGGTCAGGGTGGACTTCTAGAGGGCCACGGCATTGAGATATGGTTAAGACACAGTAGTTCTTGATAGAAGACAACAGGGCATGGAGACAGGAGATGCCGAAAGTACCCCCAGGGGAGTAGACCTCCAACAATTCCCAAGGGCTTCCATGCAGATCAGATGCCACCGAAAGTGTCCAGCAAGGGGGTGGACGTAACGGATCTCTACAATGATCATTTTCACTTCTCTGTTTTAGATCAACTGTTCAAGGTAAGCAAAAGGTCAACACCCCTGTCCATAACAGTGCTTCCTACTTTTGAAAACTTTAATTATTATGTTCTATTTAAGATAGTACTTAGGGCAGAATGAAAAGGGGAGAGAGAGTGAAATGAGAGCAATTACTTAAGAAGACACGTGTCGTTTCTCCAAGTATTAAAATGACACAATGACCTGGCCAACAGGAAGAAAGGAAGCATAGTAGGTGAGATCTGCCATCCTTTCAAACCCTTCCAACTGGCCCGTGCTCGCACAAGTCGAGCATCTTATTTCGTCTTTGAGTTTGTCTTGATGTCTGATGAGCAGCTCCCAAGCAAGTCTTGTTCCAAGTGGGGCAGTTCTGTACGGCTGCCCCAAGGCTAAAGTACAGCCATCACATCTCATGAGGAGCCCACAGAACATCAGCCCCAAGCTCATCATCTCCGCGGCCTCCAGGCACTCTGAAGACAGTGAGTTTGGCAGAAACGCTGACCCGGCTGACATGTTTGTTTAGGTTGCGTTCCTCAGAGCATCCCTTCAGCATCAAGTGGTGCTATCCCACCGACAAAGTCACCGCTGGAACTCGTGCTCGTATCACATCAAATACGCTGTACGAGGACACTGCTGACTTCTTTTCAGTCACAACCCCTTGACAGAATAACTGGCAGTTTCATTTTGATGAGGAGAGTACTAAGCCGCTTTCGTAGTTGCTCTCACTAAATAATGTCTCCTTGAAGTGTTCACTCATGAGATTTCGGCAAAGCATGAGACATTTACAGTGCTTTCACAAAGTAAACTTTAATCATATAAAGCTGACTTCAAAGTTTAAGCAGAATTGGCACAAGACGGCTTTCTTATTTATTTTGAGGGTCATACTTTTCACAACGAGAGCACTAGATATTAGCTTCAAGGTGTGCAGCTTGTACCCTCTCTTCTATTAAGTTAGAAAAGTACAATTCATCAAAGCTAGATCCTGGCTGACTCTTAAAAACAAGACACAGATTTTTTTTTTAAATGCACTGCCTCTAATCTTTCAGCCTACTTGTCCAATAATGCATGCCACTGGTGTGTGAACAACCGCTTCTGTTTCAATCATTCCAAAGCGGGTTTTGTTAAAAGGAATTGAGAAGGAAATTAATATTTACTGAGGTGGCGAGTAGGAATTCTATCACCGTGGCGA
The DNA here is from genome assembly GCA_907169655.1 of Acomys percivali. Lineage (NCBI taxonomy): Eukaryota > Metazoa > Chordata > Mammalia > Rodentia > Muridae > Acomys > Acomys percivali. Next base: position 112,019,596 of record OU015744.1, read on the forward strand.
TTCCTACTGTGTTAACAATGAGCTGCACTATACAGCCTAGCAACAGAGGTGTTCACACTGTTTTAGTATTCAGACAAAATTTGCATTGTAATAATAAATATTTATAGGGAAATTACCATCCACAAAGGTACAACATTAGCAAGTTGCTCCTTAGAAAGCCTCAGATTTACCTGACATTGCCCTTGGTATTTCGCAGAACAGTTGCAGCAAAATTCTGTGTGACCCCCACCAGGCTGATTCCATCTACTTCCACAATCTGGTCATTGACTTGGATCCTGGAGAAAGAGAAAACAGCATGACAGTGTACTTATCTGCTAACACACTGCCCTTTCCAAGCAAGAAACAACCCAACACCTGCTTTTAAGACATTCTGGCTGTCATATTTGACCATGTCCCCTGAATGGGGAGACCTGGTGGCACTCAGAGGAAGGATAGCAGGCTACCAAGAAGAGACTTGATACCCTATGAGCATATACAGGGGGAGAAAGTCCCCCTCAGTCACAGTCATTAGGTAGGGGAGTAGGAAGAAAATGGGAGGGAGGGAGGGAAGAATGGGAGGATACAAGGGATGGGATAACCATTGAGATGTAATATGAATAAATTAATAAAATAAAAAATTTTTAAAAGACCTCAAACTTTACTCTTTACTGATACTGTTTTGACTACAAAGGGTCTTGAGAACTTACATGAATATTAGCAGAAATTTTTATGTTTCTGAAGAAAACAATGTATTAAAATTTGGACAGACATTTCAATAAAAAAAAAAAAAGACATTCTGGCTGACTCCTATATTATACATAATAAGCTCCAGACCATAGTCAAATACTTGATATCTTCAAAATAGTATTATGATGATGCAGAGACAGATCAGTTAGAACAGGGCTTGCCTTCCAAAGACACAGGGATCTGAACTGAACACCAGGAATGCATGTGAAAATGTTCCTAAGTGGATCACCAGGGCTTGCTAACCTGCCAGCCTAGCATATTTAGCTAATTCAAGGCCAAAGAGATACCCTATCTCAAGAAAAGTTAGAGAGCACCCAAGGAACAAAACTTGAAGTTGATCTCTTAGCCTCTACATGCATGTACACACGCATATACATGTATGCAGACATTACAAAAAATTAAAACTCCACTGAAAGCTAGAAAAGTCATACTGAAAGGATTTAGTTTATCACATATATTCTTTTAAAAATAGTCATTGTAATACATGGCAGATCTCTAACACTTTTTGTACCTGATTAAATGTAACAGATACAGCTGAAAAAGCGTTTGACCCTAACACCTGGTCCCTTGTCACTGCTTTCCTCCCTCAGAGAAAACATCAGGAATTGCATCCGTATTTCAGATATGCAATGCTCACATGTGTGCACATGTATTCCTATATATACACAAAGATGTGTGATTCTCTGTGTATGCTTCTGAGATGCATATTAAATTAATACTGATTAATGTATAAATATGTCAAAATGTGTACATGTTTTATAAATGCCATTTTTTCCACATAAGAAAATACTTTGGTCGTGGAATACTGTGGTATGAAACTGATAATACATTCCGGCACCCAGTCTCCAGCTTTATCTGTGCCATTAAACTGGGACATATTTGAATAATTTTTTTCTAAAATAATTTATTACAGAAAGGGGAAGCCCCTGGGTTGATTTCCTACTATCTTATGGCCTTCTTCAATAGAGATAGCCACATATGTGTGTGTGTGTGTGTGTGTGTGTGTGTGTGTGTGTGTGTGTGTGTGTGTGTGTGTGTGTGGTGTTTAGCAATACATGTCAATGAATACACATAATATAAAGGTATGTTTCAAAATTTTTCAAGTGTACCTTTCATCTTCTTACTTACTTTATTCACTCAATATTAAATTTCAGATTTGCCTCTGGCAACTACAGTTGCAATTCTAGCTAATTCGTTTTGACAACTATAGCATAGTATCACTTATGCATGTATCAAAATATTATCTGTCTACTTTTAGTAGATGAACATGCTTAATTTCAAATTTAGCTATTATAAGCACAGCTGTAAGTAATCAATTTGATATATACTTCTTTATACACGTGAGCCCTTCCCTGAGTATATACCTGACTCAGAGAATTTCAATCACAGTAGAAATTAAATGTATGGGAGTTGAAGATTCCTTCGGGTTTACAGACATTTTTTTATATGTTGTCAATCATGGAGTTTCATAGCTAACTGATCTTATTATTCTGATATAAGTACCTACCCAGTTCCTTAGAAAAGGCAGAGGAAGTAGGTGTGCTGAGAACAGAATAAGGCTCGCAGGCGCATGCTGCTCCAGTCCTCGCTGAGGTATCTAGTTTCCCAAATACCCTTTGACTCACATTTATTATCTCTGAAATAATTAAGGCGATGAATAAAATCTTCAAAGTTTGTTTTATATTCACGAGCACCATCTTTTAAATTCTTAGGTGTTCACACCCTGAAGGAGCCACTGGAGTGAGCACAAAGGTAAGGCAACCCCACTGTGGTCCTGCAGAGGGAAGTCCCCCGTGCTGAAGCCTGGCTCCCCAACCCCACCGCAGATGTCAGAGCAAGTCTCAGAACAACAAAAGTACTCTTTGCTGACACTCAGAGCTAGCAGTTGATTTTTCTTTCTTTTTATTTCTCTCCTTCTGTACTTTGTACTCCCTGCACCCCGACTCCGGTGTTTGTCATTTGGGTCTGGCCCTAAGGCGACGATGATAATGGTGGTGGCAGTGGCAGCAGTACCCTGGGTGGATGAATGCTTACTACAAGCAACAGCAAGAGGAACCATCTTACCCTGGAGAGCTCTGCTGGGGTGACTGATCTCCATGGCTCTCATGGGACGGCTGAAGAACTTGACTCACCACTCTTAAATCTCTTCTGCATTTATAGATTCAGATGATTTTATACGCATTTCATGCCTCCCAGAAGGAAGTCAGACTTTATGGAAATGCTGCTGCTATATGTGTGTCTCTCTGAGGAGCTCATGCATGGCTAAGGTTGCAAACAGAACCTGTCTGTTCTTTTAAGTTGTGTGACTGAACACAAGTCTCTCTCATTCTATGATAACAAAATATCTCCTAAGAATGACAATAATAAATAAAAATTACAGATCCCCTGAAATGGATCTTATACTGTAAACAATTCACAATGCTAACCTTGGGTCTAATCCTGGGTTCTCCTGCATATACGTGTGTGTGTGTATATATATATATATATATCATCATCACAGTCCATTCTTCAGTATCCATTGCTGTGGTCTGAATATAAAATGTCCCTCATGTGAATGGACCCTTGATGCCCAAATGGTGCCATTGTCTGGAAAACCTTGTTGGAGGAAGTAGGCCACCGGAGGTGGGTTTTGAGGTTTTACATGCTGGCCTCACTTCCTGTGCACTTTCTGATGCCTGAGTGAGAATGAAATGTGACCAGCCAGATTCCCTCCATGGTCTCTCTCTAGGATGGACTCTGTTCCTCTGGAACTGTGACTCAAAATAACCCTTGCTTCCTTAAAATTGCTTTTGTCAGGTTATTTTATCAAAGCAACGGAAAGGAAACTAATACATCCACAAGTTAACTTATGAGATTATCCACTGAGATTTCATTGGATGCATAGATAAAATTATGGAGAATTCATATTCTGACTCTACTTTTTCCTACTTATAAGCATGAGCAGAACTCCATTTACTGACCTTTATTTGATATCTTTATCAGAATTTTATAGCTTTCCCCAGAGCCTAAATTTTGTCAGACGTACTTAATTTTGGACAATGCTAATATAACTATTATTTCTGTTAACTTCAAATCTTGTTTACTCATTGATGATCTACTGCGAGTTATAAGCAAAATAACTTTGTATTATACTCATATCCTGTGAATGACAAAATTATTGTTAGTTGAAGCAGTTTTCTTTTTTAAATAAGTCTAGCCGAAAGAGTATTCCTACACGCACCCTTTCAGCAGACAAAGTGTCCCTACTTGCTTTCTGTGTTATCTTAGAAAGAGTGATCAGAGTTCTCAGACTCTGAGGAGGGACCAGTCCCTCATGCTTCAGAGAATAGATCTGAGATAAAGGGTGGTTAAGGATGCACCAATGCACACAAGAAGACCCACAGGAGCCACCCATACCCCAACGTCATTTTCTTTGTCATACTGACATAGAACTAAGTGATAATGGTAAAGATAAATTAAATCTGGGAATGGTGGTGGTACAATCCAGGAACAATGGCTATTCTGAAGACTGTGACAGGAATTTGAGGCCAGCCTAGACAATGTAGCAAGACCCCTATCTTAAGTAAATAATGAACACAAAACAAACTGAGAAAGGAATGAAGACAGAGACAGGTGAGCTCAAGTTCAAGTTTCCAAGCTTTGCTGGCAAGCAACCTCATCTACAAAACAACAAAAGCAATTGCTTTGGCACTGGAAAGGGACATGACACTTAAAATGTTGATTATCCCCAACGTGACATAAAAAAAAAAAACAAACTAGAAACATGTTCTTGACACCAGGTGGAGTTGAGACAGGAGTCGGATCTTTAAATTTTTTAAAAAATTATTGTAAGCCTAAAAAGCATTGAATGCAAATCAATAATACTGTACCTATTCTAAAAACTACCCAGCTGGCAGCGCACTGCGTCTGTAGAGCATCATCACCTTTCTACCTTTCCAAATGTTTACTCAGATGCTTCTGTTCAATGACACCAGTCGAATCTTCTTAACTCTTACTTTGTAAAAGACCTTGTTTCTTTGTTTTTTTGTTTGTTTTGGTTTTTGTTGTTTTGCTTTTGTTTTTGTTTTTTGTTGTTGTTTTCAGAGATAGGATTTCTCTGTGTGGCCTTCGCTGTCTGGGACTCCCTTTGTAGACCAGGCTGGCCTCCAACTCAGAGATCCACCTGCCTCTGCCTCCCAAGTGTTGGGATTCAGTTGAAGACCTTGGGTTTTCTTTTTCTTTTTTTTTTAACAACAGGTAACTGTAAGAGTTATGCCTCAGTTAGATGCACAGGGCTAGTCTAACTGAGACGTGCACTGGCTTCAAAGGTTAGGCGACAAAGAACCAAAGGTAAATCAGAGCACACACTTGTTGGCAAAATGGAGAAGCAGGGACGACATTTCTGTTAGTTAAACCATGGACACAGTAGGTATGCCCCACTTATTCCGGTAGATTCTCATTAAAACACCAGTGAATAACACATCTTCAAAAGAAACAACTCAACAACAGAAAAGCATACCAAATAATTTATGTTTAAAAAGTAGAATACTGATGATCAGAGAACATTTTAAAATGCTTGGAGAAATGGGCTGAGGAGATGGCTCTGCAGACAAGAGCACTCATTGCTTTTGTAGATGACCTCGGCTCAGTTCCCAGCACCCACATCGCAACTGACTGTACGTCGTCCAGTTCCAGGGAACACAGACAGTGCTCTCTGGCCTCTGTAAGTAGCTGCACGCATGTGGTACACAGGCATACATACATGAGTATGAATTAAAGGGCTCAAGAAAAGTTAAGTATTGGAGAGCAATTATGTCATGGTATCCAAATTATTAATAGATTTCTATTAGATCACAATATTCAGTCCGGATGGGGTATAGCAGCTGTTGTTCGGGAATTCTGCTCAGGGGAGCACAAACTGAATGATGCTTCTGTAGGACACGTTAGCAACATGTTTCTAAAGCGTTTAACATGTAATGCACACTAACATAGTAATCCCAGTCCTAGGAATTTGTTTCAAGGAAATAATCAGAGATGTTCCTGTTAATTTGGATGTGAAAATGTGGACATAACCCTTACCTTGAAATTTAAAAAATGCCAAAACATCTATAAGATATACAGACATAGACACACACACACACACACATACACACGCGTGCACACACACGCGTGCAGTTGCAATAAAACACACAATTGTAAAATAATACAAGTTTAAAGTCTATTGTGAAAATGAGCTACATATTAAACTGTAATGCATATTTAAGTACTGACTGTGGAGTTAGACACCATAGGTGCATAGTCAGGTTCAGCCACTTGTGAGTGTACATACGAAATGTTGGCTTTCTTTTATATACAGCAGAAGCAACAAAATGCGTATGAAGTCAATATTGGTAGCAGGGGCAGATAAGTTAAAATACACAGAGCACAGAGCACTGCTGACACAATGTAAGCATTTCACAAATATTCTCCTGATAGATAAAAGGTATACAAACCCAAGGCTGTAGTGAAGCGTCCCTTTGTCCTTGATCTTACTGTCCGTGCTTTCAAGAACCCAGGGCCATCTGCGGTCTGAAAGTACTTGTAGGGAATTCCAGAAATAAACCATCCCAAACTGTTAAAGTGCATGTCATTCTAAGCAGCACAATGAAATGTGCCCTCTTGTCCTGTCTTGCCAGGATGAGAAGCATCCATTGGCCAGGCATACACACGCTGCGAATGAGCGCTAAGTTACAGGAGAACCGTCACAGCACCACAGCGCCTCTGTCCGAGTAACTCTTGCCATAGTTAACGGCGGCCCCAGAGCATAAGGCAGTGTTGTACCTCAGAGTAAGAAGACAAGTCAATCCCAGCCTGAAAGTACTGAGTGAAAAGATAAAAGCTGTCAACCTAAAAGAGGAGGAAGGAAGAGCATATATATCTATGGCCAGAGCAAAGGCAGAGCAGCTCCCCCAGGGTTTCAGGAATCTCCACAAACAGGGAGCAACCCTGAGGTAAGAAGCACGACTGGAGACTAAGGGGTCTTGCTTTCCTGAGCTACCTAAACAAAGCTGTACTGACAGAAGAACTCCCAGGGGAGCACCAGCAGCAGGAGGATGACTGTGCCCAGCACCCCGGGGGAACCTGCACGTTCTTTGCTTTGCTCTCTGCATAGACTGACAGTCATTCATGTTAGACATGTTCCTCACCCTAAAACAACCCCGCCGAGTACACTGCACAGCTGACGCCGGTGTTTGTATAGCGAATGGGGAAACAGCCCGGCATGGTTGGCTTAACTGAAGCGACTGCTTATTAATCAATGGCACGGGTGGGAGATGAAAGCAATGAAGCGAGGTTCTACAGCCTATAGCCCAAGGCCAAGAGGAAATTCTCTCAGAATGCAAAAGACACAAGAGACACCAAGTTTGGAGCTTCCTCACTTCCCCAGAAAATTCACCATGTCTAATAATATAATTAACTTATGAGCAGAAAACCAGTACTTATAGCATGCCCTATTTCCTTTAACGGGCCTGTGTAAACACAATGCTCATACATACCCATGTTTGGGACGGGTTACATGGCCAATGTTCAACCATCTTGTCAGAACCTAGGTTCCTATTTCTCCAAAAGTCTGCCATTCACCAGAAACTAGCTGACCTTGTCGTAGGTCAGCAGTTAGACACCTGTTGTGCTTTATTGTGGGGGCTGGTCTGTTCGGAGCCGGCCCAGGGTCATTCAAGGCTAAAGGAATCTACTGGCTAAACTTCCTCCTTTCAGCCTCTGCAGAACTTCCTCCTTTCAGCCTCTGCATAACTTCCCCCTTTCAGCCTCTGCAGAACTTCCTCCTTTCAGCCTCTGCATAACTTCCCCCTTTCAGCCTCTGCATAACTTCCTCCTTTCAGCCTCTGCATAACTTCCTCCTTTCAGCCTCTGCATAACTTCCTCCTTTCAGCCTCTGCAGATGCTGTTTAGCAGGTTAGCTTGGGAATTTCCGAGAGATAGTTAGCTAAGATAAGATAGGAATTGTTCCGAGATGAACCACAGATGTTCCCCTGTGGTATCTGGAGGCATTCTCGGGCCCTCCCCCTACTGCTTAGCTCCTGCCTCCACCCCATATAAGCTTTTGCTTTTGATTCAATAAACAGACCTTGATAGGAACTCTACTTGGTCTCGCCTCCTTCTTTCTCGTCCCATCTTTTCAGGTATGGCTCCCCTCGCGACCCCGTAATTACTGGTCCTGCTGGATGGGACATACCCACATGCCTCAAAGAAGATTTAAAAATGGTTGTAAAAAGTATTTTAAAGAGGAAAAGAAAAATTGTCAGCCTAGGGAGAATTTTTCACCAGGAGTCCAGGTGAGGGCTGTTAAAGGAAGTCTGTCAAGGACAAGGAAGGCATGACATTAGGTAGAAGCGTGTGTAAAGTCCAGGCTGCCAAGCACTGTCCACAACAGCAGCGCTGACCTCAGCAACACGCTCTTCACCCTTCAGAGGCCTCAGTACTGACGCAGAACCAGCCAGGGGCTCTCAGGCTAATGACACTATAGGAGCTGGGCTACCCTAGCGTTTGCCTAACGTTCAGATTGTTATTTGCTGGCACAACACTTCTGGGAAAGGGGCTGGGGGAAACTCCTCTTCACAAGGCATGTCAACAAAAAAACCCTGTGAAAGGCAGGGATACCAGCTGAGGCAATAGTAATGGTTTTCAGTGGATTTCAATGTACATGAAAATACAGATCCAAAAGCGATATTCCAACTCCCCAAGAAATATCTAATATCAGTATAAATAATGGAACAAGTAGGACAACAGAAAGTAAATAGGGTAAATGAAATCAAATTTAATTTTTAAAGTAAGTGGGGAAAATATAAAATGGCCTAGATTTGTTTTTCTCTGATTTAAGAAATGAAAATTATTAAGTATAATTGTTTTTCCATATAATTTTATATTATTATACATATAGACAATAAACCACATACAGCAAGAAGAACCAAGAAACAGTCTACATTCATAGTGTTTTGGGTATTTGTATTTGGCAGAAAATATCTTTCCTATCTTGATGAGTCTAAAATTCTGAATGTAAATCAATATCTATCATATTACATCTCTATCAACTTAATACATCTGTCTAGACCTAAAAACATCTTAACCCCAAACAACTAAGCTCAATTGTAAAACTAAACTATCTGGTCATCAAACCCATCGGAGATTAGAGAAGGAATAAAATTAATTATCTGAGTAAACAAGAGACACAGGTTAGCAGCTTCCAAAGTGAAAAAAAAAAAAAAAAATGACCCTGCCTAAAAATGGGCAAGTGTGGATGCAGACAGAGTCGACGGCCGAACTCTGCCAAGACAGGGTAAGCAAGTCCTCAATAGTTCCTGCCTCACAAATATGTCTGTCAGATACACTGGGCCAGAAGGCTGAAGACGATGCTCCAATGTTATTGAGAGTTTTGGGTGACTGTTCAGGCAGCAAACTGTCTCTGTCATTTTTTTTTTTTTTTTTTTTTTTTACTTTGGATACAGCCTGTACTGGAAGGCAGACCTAAGAGTGCTGAATGGAGCCATTTTCTTAGTGTTCTCATTCTGCATCGTTGTTTGCATTCATGCACAATTCACCTAAACAACTGTGCATCATCGGATCTCCCTGACACTCACTGTAAGAATTACTTCCTGGCTCCCTGAAATGACTTTTACAAATGAGGTACAGTTTTCGAGTTTAATTCATTTAAAGAAAGGTGCCCCTTCAACAAGTCACATAATGGTATCAATATTTCCCATTTTTAAATGTATTTTCTTTCATTTTGGGTTTTTTTTTTTTTTTTTTGAGACATGGTTTCTTTGTATAGCCCTGGCTATCCTGGAATTTGCATTGTAGACCAAACTGGCCACAAACTCAAAATCTGCCTACCTCTGGCTACCTCTGCCACTACACCCAGCTTAAAATTTATTTGTTTATTTTGTATTGTGTTTTATGTATGTGTGTACTCATGTCCACACACATGGAAGTCAGAGGAAGTCAGAGTTAGTACCATTGTATTGGTATGGAAATTTTCCATTATTAACCTAGGACCTTTCTTGAGACGCTATCTCAAAAAATAAAATTAAAGGTGAGTAGTAGTAGTACATGCTTTTAATCCCAGCTCTTGGAGGCAGAGGCATGGGGATCTCTGTGACTTCCAGGCTAGGTTGGCCTACAGAGTGAGTTCCAGGACAGCCGGGGCTGCACAAAGAAACCCTGTCTTGGGAGAAAAAAAACAACCAAAAGAAAATAAATAAATAAAAAATAAATCGATAAAACAAATCAATTCAGTACCCCTTAGGAGCCCTATGTATACCAACAGGTGTTTTAGGATTGTGAAAGACAGAATGCTACTGCTGTGAATCTCAACAAGGATCCATGATTCACAGACTTCTTGAGAAGCAGGTTAAGCAATGTGTAATCAAATATAAAAAATGTTAATTACTCAATGTTCTCTGAATTCAGTGATCATAATTTGAGGTCTTTGATCATTTCTACTGTCAACCCTTTGCTTCCAGTTTTCCATGCATGACCTTTGAGCCAATGCAAGCTAAAACATTCACCCATAGGTGCCCAGAGCAGGCTGGCAGCCGCAGCTCATGGAGAGTTCTCCTGCTGTTCCAAGCAGTATCCCAGCACCCACTTCTACATAGGAGAACACGCCAAGGAACACTAGTCTCTAGATTCCTCTCAGGGTAGAACTGGGTTCTTACGTTCCCTTCTACCTCTGACATTTTCAAAAGGACCAGCATTATTATTATTCATTTTAGTATTTCTGACATAAAGTCATATGCTGACCTTCCCAGGACATGTTCTTCAACTATGCATACCGCTGAGAAATTAGATGGATGGATAGAACCAAAGGGAGGCAGGGAGACACACACTTACTGCACAGACATTCGGCTACCAATAAGTGTTCAAGTGTTTTTACATTTTTCCACATCTGAGAAACATTAAAAAATTTTTAATCAAAAGAAGGCTCAGGCAGACAGAAATCTGCAGGCAGTTTCTGGGATTCAATTCACAGCCAGCGGTATCCAGCTCACCTGCCATCCCGCTGAGCAGCACCTCCTTCTGTCACTGTCTTCACAAATATCCCCAGCTTCTCCAGTCCAGCATCAGCACCAACACCCATTCCAATGATGCTTATGCCGAGTCCATCCTCATCTAGGAGAAGAGAAGACAGTGAGCATCTGGGCTTTGTCCTGCTCTAACTGGCCTAGATGGCCACCGAGGCTGTTGGCTCCTTCTAGCTTTGTCCTTTATTGTGCACAGGGCAAATTATGTTTGCCTCCACAGATCGAGTTTTCAAATGGTTCAAGAATTCCAGACATTTTTTTCTGCTACTGTTGGTACTCCAGTGTGGTCCTAGGAAAGGCAATGATTTGTTTTTGAATAATCAACGGACCACAAAACACAAGGGTCTCCAATTACACTATGCATTACTTTAGTCAGGGGCAAACATACACTCAACAACATTTATAATTGAAACTAGATGTGACCAGTAGTTACTTGGAATTTCATCTTTTCATTTTTTAATTGTCTACTCTTGTTTAGAAGATTGCAAGAAGCTTGCAGTTGGCTCAGTGGTCCTGCACTTTCCTTCTGTGCCTTACACCTAAGTTTGATGGCCAGCACAACAAAAACAAAAGAAAAATAAAGATTGGGTGCTAAACTGAGCACACGCCCCTATGCTTCTGCACAGGTATCTATGCTCATTAGTGACAATATATCCATGTGCATGCCTATATGCAAATACATACACACACAGGCAGGCCCACATTCATGTATATTTAGCTTTTCTTTCTTTCTTTCTTTTCTTTTTTTTTTTTTAGCTTTTCTTTTCTTTATACAAATAAGACTTCATTTCTCTCTGTATCACACACACTTAAAATTAATGATGCCTCATGGATAAACTTTTATAGACGTAAATCATTTCTAGGGACAGCATAATATTTCATGATGATATACCATAGTATATTAAATCATTTCTCTATTAACAGTCCGTCATTTTTATGTCCATTTTATCGGCCCTGTAAGCAGTACTGAAAGTTATATTTCAAATTCACTTACAAATCATGTGTTAATTCCTATTTCCATTTGTCCTTTCCATGAGCATAATGTAGTTCAATAAAATAAAATAAAATAAAAAGGTTTTTTTTAACATTCAAGGTTATTTTTCTGGTAGCCTCAAAGTCTTTGTAATCATGCTTTATCAGCAGCATAAAAAATAGATATGAGCTAATCAACAGTAATAGATCATTAAAGGAAAACTCACCCCAAAATTCAAGAGAATACATTTAAAATAATTTCGGCAAGTGTTATTATTCTATTCTTAATGTGCTTTGGAGGAGGACTTGCCGCAGTGGTCATTACTTGCCTAGCTACTTCCTTTAATGGCAGCTTTGTCCTAAGCACATGTAAGACAATCGTGTATCTTTAGCCTACATTTGTTTCTAAAGATGCCTTTAGCAATAAGCTGAGATCTTTGTTCCGTTGTGGATTCCGGATTCTGAGGTCTTCTCTGCATGAGTTTTCTGGTATGAAGTCCAGACGAAGCCATGTCCACCTTGACTGCAGGCACAGGGATGTCTCTAGGATGAGAACCTGAGCCACCATTAACACAGGAGTGATCACCGAAATACTATTCTAACCCATTACATTAGGATGTCTGCATACATACAATTTCTCATATTTATTTCATTCAAGTCATTCCTCTTGAATAAATAACCTGAATTCGATCAGGAGGATTGTGCTAAAGATTTTCTAACACTCAGCACACTGAGAGATTCTCCCAAGTTCTCTTATGCTTGTGAAGGTCGGATGTGTTTGGACATGTGTGTGTGGGTGGGTATGGGTGCCTGCCCATTGGTCATGTGTATGGGTTTCTTCTCTCCTACATGAATTCTCTTGTGTGTATCACAGTAAACCGGTGGTTAAATGATTCACATTTACGATATTTATAGAATTTTTCTGGAGTGAATTTGTTTCCACAAATGAGGGCCTTCCCAGTGTTCATAACCAGATGGATGGGGCACCTATCCTCATGTTTTGCTTAAAGAGATGGCTCTACAGATACTTGCACACGGATGAATGCCACAGGTTTCCTTCCTCCCTCTTCCCCACTGAAAATCTCTGGAGAATTAGCATTTCACATGAATTCTTGCCCACATCATTGCACTTGCAGTGGTTCCCTTCATTATAACAACCACCTGTTAAACCATGAGCTAAAGTTTCTCATGTTCATTACACTACGAAGCTGCCACTGAATCCTCTACAAGCATCTCATCTGGAAATTTATTATTTATTGGCTTTCTAATCTGCTTTGCCTGCCTGGACTTAGGCTTTCTTAATATCCTTTTTCTTCTTTCCATAACTCCTCTTATTGCTCTAACTAAAAAGTTATTTGGGTTCCTTTGTAATCTGTAGAGTCTTTGTGTGTTGGGGGCATAACATTAGTTTGAGTCATCTTGAATTCTAGTGCAGACTTCCTACAAGAAAAATTGAAGAACTTAAGGGCAAAACATAGATGGAAGGGAACAAACACCTTCCACAGATGATGCTCCCAGCATCTCATCTCTTCTCTGTTCATAGCGAGGAATACCACACACAGATGAAGTTTAGAAACCACAAACTCTTGGCAAGAAGCCAGCAGTGGGTCAACAAGATGGCTCAATCGGCAAAGGTGAACACTATGAAGTTTGACATCCTAAGGTCAGTCCCCAGGACCCACACGGTGAAAGGCCAGAACAGATTCCAGTAAGATGTCTTCTGACCTCCACATGTCTACCTCAGCACGTGCAACCCAGCATGACCCTGAACACTGGTCTTCTTCCTCTGCACATCTCTGGGGACAAGCTAAAACATTAAGAAGACAAAGCAGACAGGAAAAACACTGAGGCCCTCATATTGTAGAAGATGCTGCCCCTGACCTGGGGCCCAGCCTTGCTTCCTCTCCGGAAAGAGGCGCTTGCTGGTACAACATTGCCTTTGTCCCCAGGGAGATTTGAGCCTGTCTCCACAGGACTCTGTGTTATCAGATTTCCTTTCCTGTAAAATGCAAGTTTTCCTGCTCAATTTTGTCTCTTTATTCTGATGGCTTACAAAGACTCTTAGAATATTATGGATATTAAATTTGTTAGTGATAATGTAGACACATTTTCATTTTGCTCTTAGTTTTTTCTGACATAATTGCCTTTATCAGGTTAAGACTCCAAGTAATCAAAATGGTATTATGTTCTTGAACTTCTGGTTTCCCATTTGGATTGGTTTTTCCCATAAAGCTATGTGACAGACACAGTTGTCTCTTTTCTTTAAGCACAGTAACACTACTTTTTAGCATTTGATTTTAATCTGGTAGAGTTTCTAACCCATGATATAGTAAAGGTATTCAACTTAGCATTTTAGACAGATGTTGAGTTATGTCAGAGTGCGTGCCATATTAAATTTCTCTCATATTAATATTTTCTTCTGTATTTCAGTTTTGTTCCACTAAACAACCACTGTAAATATAATTTGTGCTGATTGAAGTTTTATATTAGATTGAAATGTTTGGCAATTTAAATCTTTCATACTGTTATACTTCCCTTAGGTCTGAATCTTTCTATATAAAATAAATTATTTTAGACAACACTGTCTTATAACTTAACTTTGTTGACAGTTCTATCTATATCATACTGAATTTACAGAAATTCACTGAGTGTATACTGATCCTTCCTATTCAGGAATATGATAAATCTGGCGATTGGCTTGCCTTACTCCCCTCTACCTCCTTTTGATGTGTTTTTGAGACAGTGCCACTCTGTATCTATGGGTATGGATATTTGGTCTGGAACCACTGGAGTCATGAGCCTGGATCTCATGACAATTCTCCTTCTTCCCTTAGCCTTCATGTGCTGAGATAACAGAAATGCGTCACCATACCCAGAAAAAATATTTGATAACTTTCTATAGAATAAAACATATAGATACATCCTATGTTTTAAGTAATAAACATAATCAATATTTTGCTGCTACTGTAAATGAAATATTTCCCACTTTACTCTTAAGTTGTATGAATAATAGGACAACCTTATTAATATCTTATGGACCTTAAGGCAGATATCCTTCTTCACAAATTGTCTTACCAATTCTAATATCTTAAAAATTAAAATGTCTCCAAAATAGATACAGATACCTATGATTTCACAACATGTTCCCTTAAAGGCTCATGTGTTACATAGGGTTGGTCCTCAACTTGGCACTGAAAAATGGTAGAATCTTGGGAGACTCAGGGTCTAAATAACCAAGTTAGAGTGTGCCTGTAAAGGGAATACAGGGCGGGGGTGGGGGGTTGGGGGCAGGGGGCTTGTCTCTCTCTTCTGCTTCTTGGCAGTCAAGAGGGGAGTGGCTTTCTCTGCCACACACTCCACTCTATTGCTTTTCAACGTGCTCCACAGCAATGGCCAACCGCCACAGGTTGAACCCATAAACAAAATCAGCTTGCCTGTAAGCTGTTACCTCAGGGGTTGTGTTTCAGTCAAAGAAACCTGACTCACCACATACGGATACGGATTTATTAGCAAAAGGAGATGTTTTGCAAACTTAGTATTTTGTCCTTTATACAGGTCATTTCACTTAAAGAGCATTCCCAGTTCGCCTTCTGGCTTTAGTTGAAGTGGTTTCCATACTTCCTGAACTTAAAGCTAGAACTAACCATTGCTTTTTTGATCTGCACTTTGTATGATTTATAGACAATATCTATCATGTGCTAATATACAGTTTTTAAACTAAAATTTACCAAACATGTATCTGACTACAGACTTTTCCCTCTAAATTTCATAAAGTTTGCTAATAAAGAACTATCATTTTTCTCCTAACAGCCCATTTTCTCTCATGTATTTTCTTTAGATGATTCTATGTTTGATCATTTATTTCCTTTAGAATTCTAAAACTCGGAGTTCTTACTAGAGCCTTCATTTTTAAAAGTAATATGTTAGCTTTGGGCAAAAACTCTTACATGATTGTTGATGGCATATGTCAGAGATTTCTTCATTTTATCTGATACAAAAGGGTCAAACTAACACTGTGTTGTGTGTTCTTATGTGTAACGGAACCATTTGGGTATGAAGTACTTGTATTTTTTATCTGTATCAAGTATTTCCATGTTTTATATATAGGCACCATTCCAATTAAGTACTGCCATGTTTCACCTGTAGATATTATTCTAATGAAATGTCTTCATGTTTTACATAATAGACAGCACTCCAGTTGATGTTATGGCAACACGCCAGCCTGTTACACTGATTTGGATGATTCATATTGTTATAAAATAACAAACCGTTTCTAGGAACTCATCTTTTGTGTCAGAGAAATTCAGTGCCAACAACTCATGGTTCACATTTGTTTATACTTACTGTACATTGCTAATTTGTATTTACTTCCCTTAAGTGTTCTCCAGTCAGAATTGTAAAAGGTTGGATCTAGTCAGTTAAAATAAGTATGTACTATTTATTTTATTATTTTCTCTGTCTTTTCACTGGCATTTGCTTTGTTGTACTTATGTTTTCTCCCTGCCTTGTCAATTGTCCTTTGCTATTTCGAAAATGACCACGCTCAGCAGCCTAAGCTAGGTTTCCATGTCAGATGCCTCTGCCACTGTGTGCTGGGGTGACAGGCATGTGCCGCAGCAGCAGGCATGCTGCTCCTGCAGTCTTAAAAATGACTTGACACTTTGACCATGTGCCCTGGATGGGGAGGCCTGGTGGCACTCAGAGGAAGGACAGCAGGCTACCAAGAAGAGACTTGATACCCTATGAGCATATACAGGGGGAGGTAATCCCTCTCAGGAACAGTCATAGGGGAGGGGAATAAGGGGAAAATGGGAGGGAGGGAGGAATGGGAGGATACAAGGGATGGAATAACAATTGATATGTAATATGAGTAAATTAATAAACTATATATAAAATAAATAAATAAGATTTTAAAAAATGACTTGGCACTTTTAAAGGTGATCTTCACCGAAGACTGAAGAGACAGTAGGCAGAAGTTCCACCTTTTCCCAGCACCACTTCTTTGCTCCTGACTTTTGCCAGACCAGGTTGTGGTTAGCAGAATGCATCCTTTTGTACCTTTGCATGAGGTTATATGATTTTACTTGATGTATGATCGCTCAGAGATTAAAAAACAAAAACAGCAACAGCAACAGAAACAACTGACTCAGTAGTGCACACCTGTAATCCCAGCACGCGGGAGGCAGAGAGGCAGGCTGATCTCTGTGAGTTCAAGGCCAGCCTGGTCTACAAAGTGAGGTCAGGACAGCCAAGGCTAACACAGAGAGACCCTGTCTTGAAAAAACCAAAAACCAAAACAAAACCAAAAATATCCAAATAACATGAAGGAAGCAGTGGCACATTTTATGTCATCACCAAAGTTGTTCACGCATTTGAAAAAAAGAAAGAAAGAAAGAAAGAAAGAAAAGACTCTGAAATTATGAAATTCCTTTACTCATAGTTATTTCTACTTTAGTACACATGAGATAATTCACTGTTATTAATGCCCTTTTATTAAGGCAACGGCATAAGTCTGAAAAACAATGAATGGTAAATGAAGTTGTCTTGCAGAACTGTCAGCTTGTCTTGTCAGAGGCTATTTTTCTTTTGCGCTGGGACAGGCTGCGGTCCTCCTTGTTTTCACCAACTGGATCCTCCCCACTTGGGGGCTATGGCTAAGCAGTTGTGAAGTGTTGTTTTTTTGTTTGTTTGTTTTGTTCGTTTTGGGTTTTTTTGGTTCTTAAATTTTATGCTTGAGTTTGATGAGAGATTTCAGTGACATTTCATAGTTTTAAATGTCCTCGCTGTTCCAAGAAGGGTAAATACTACTTGAAAAATCAGATAGTAATAAAAGAAATGCTTCTGGTTTTGTTTTTGTCTTTTTCTTTTTCTTTTTTTTTTTCTTTTTAAGAAGAGGAGGAGGAGGAGGAGGAAAAGAAAGAAGGTAAGAAGGAAAACAATGCAAAGGAGGTTAGTGAGGAGGTCTAGGAGGAGGAATGCAGGGTTGCCGGGGAGGAGGAGGAGGTGGTACTGTTGCTTCTGCGCTGCCTCAAACACCCTGTTTTGTCCAGACTGAATGCAGCACGCCCCCACGTACCCAGTACATTTTCCAGGCCAGGTTTCTCGCTACTTGATATGTTTGCATTAGCTGAAGAGAAAGTTGATAGCTCTGTCAGAAGGTGAGGGGGAAATCTGCTGCTAGGCACATCTGAAATTGTCTGGGACAGATTTGGGAAATATAACCTTTGTACATTAAGAAAAAAAAGTCATTTAAAATAACATAGCAGATAGCCATTAAATTGTTAAAAATTAAGTTATGAAGACTTCTTGTATAGATAGATTTTCATAGCAACATTTATATGATCAAGAGTTATTTATTTTTACTTTTTCTTACTAGTGTTGTACACCTGCCAGGTGAATTATTCACAGGGGCAAGATGACCCTGTAGTTTTCCTTCCAGGGCTTTTTAAATGCTAAAAGACATTTTGAATTGTACGTTTCATCAGATGTTAGCTTTTTCCCCCTATTTCTTTTGAGAACATTTTAATAAAAACATCTGGATCTTTAAAAATAATGTATCTCATTTACCATTTCTGATTTCATAAACAATGGCTTTTTTCTCAAATGTTCATTTTAAAGAAAGATGCTAATATAATTTTTATTTTGAGCAAGGCTTTTACTGTATATTGCACGTTTTTAAAATCCTTTTCCACGACAGCTAGTAATAATAGTAGCTTTAATTTTCTATCAAATAAGTATCTAAGAATTTTATAGCTTCCAGATTCTTACGACAGTACTGAAGTTCTAATTTTTTCCAAATGTAATATTTTTCTTACAAGAAAAGTCTCATATTCTGCCAGTTGCACATTTTGTCTTTATAGATAGCATTAAATGGATTTGTTCATATTAATCCACTCCTAATTTGTATTCTGCCTGTTATATTTACTTGTTTAAGAAATGCAGTGAAATTTTGAATGATTTTACTTCCTTTGGCTATCTTCTAGAGTTTATTTTTCCACTTTAAATTTTAAAGTGAAATGCATATACACAATATAGTTTATTCAATTGTTTATCTGTGAAGTATGTTTCAAGAGGAGAGTAAACAGGTCCAGTAGTGCACAGACTTGATCTCGGCACGCAGGAGCAGAAGCTGAGAGTCGGGAACTCCAGGCCACGCTGCACTGCACAGTGACCCCAAGAACAGACTGGAAAACATACTGCAAGATGGAAGAGGCTTACGGTATTGGGATTGGTATGCTGAGGCAGGAGTGTTAGAAGTTGGAGACCAGCCAGAGGTACTTATAGAATTCAAGGACAACCTGGGCTACAAGATCAAAGATGAAATAAAAGCCCTGGAGTAGCAAATACACAGCCTGCAGCCACACCATAAAGCTCCCGGCTTTCCTAAACTCTTGCTGACAATGTGCTTACATCATCATCATTCCTTCGACTTAATAAAAAATTAAAACTACTCCCCTGTATATCTCCTATCCTTAAGTAATATGCTTTTTGACAGTTGGACGCATAGCTGAGTGACTGCTGTTATTTCCTGTTTATACCCCATCAACGTTACGTTTGTAGAGGAACTACACTTCACAGTTTGTCACTGACTAGATATGCTGCCATGCCTCTGGTTGATGTTTGGGCTGTTCTCACGTTTAGCTCTAATCAGCAATGTAAGACACACGAGCTGCTTTTCCTAAGATCCTTTGTCTATATGTATAAATATACCAGGATGAGAGCATCACTCTCTACTTCACTTTAACTCCAAATGAGTGGGTCCTTTGACTGGAGTAGTCAGCCATGTTTAGTGGAATGCTGGGTAGCCATTATAGTATATTATTATCACATCATCCATGGAGTTTTATGTTGACTGTGTACACAGAATTCCCCTCTTTCCATCATCTTTACTGTTTTGAACAAGTTGATTGTGTCTTTTTTTCCTTGGTAGCAGGAAGGAAATTTCTCAGATAATTTGTGTTGATGAAAAGTTCACATATCAGCAAAATCTTTCTTTCCTTGAGAGAAGCAAGTGTTTCCTGGGGTGCCATGGGGTTTTTAGGACACCCCCTTCCCCCTCTCAGTGGACCATGAAAGTACACTGCATAACAGCTCCCAAAGTTGGAAGGCCCGTGATACTATGCTAGTCATCTCAAATACTTTCACTCAACTGTGTCACCTTCAGTATTCGATTTTTCAATTCTGTTGTCTACAAATCATGTATCAGTGCTCATTCCTGGTTGTCCTGGGTATGTGCTACCATTTGATTAGTTTGGGGACATTTCCTACATCGGTCTCCTAGGTCACTAATGTGAGTCTCAACAGCTATGCTTAGTACCTCAACTAAGGCAGTCACAAGTTTTAATCTGAACATCCATGAATTTGTTGTTGCTAATGGCTTCAGAATGTCTTTTTAAAGCCACTATTTACTACAACGAGCGGGTTTCTTTTCTTTGTCATCTGGTTACTCCACCTCCGCTTTAAAGGCTTCTGGGATTATGAGTTTTCTGCTCACAGAAACACAACCCAGCTCCTGGGCGCCATCTCACACAAAGAGGAGCCCAGCCATCTCCGCCCGTGCACTTCTGTCGCAGGCAGGCTGTCATCCCAAGGGAAGACTCAGGGCGAAGTCCTCAGCTCCCTCTTCCTCCTTTCCTTCTCATTCTTCTCAGAGATAGAGAATGGAGCATTTCTCTTGGAAACTTCTTGCACCTCACTGCCTTCACTCCAAATCTTAAGTTTCCAGAGAGACTTCCAACCACCTTTACTACCACTGTATTCTGAACTACCGTGACTACCCTCTCCACCCCAAACAAGAAAACTTTAAAACTATTCCTCAAGATCAGCTCTCAATGGACTTTTACCCTCACCAGCCCTTCCAGTAACACCAACAAAAAAAGGGACACACAGATACGTGCGGGCATGCGCGGGCACACACACACACACACACACACACACACACACACACACACACACACACAC
>OU015744.1:112041462-112173877 GCA_907169655.1 Acomys percivali
TACATTTCTGAGATTACAGGAGTATGTTACCATGCCTGGATTTGTATATGGTTTCTGGGGATTTGAACTCAGATCCTTATGCTAGCTCAGCAAATTCTCTTACTAGTGAACCATTTCCCTAGGCCCCTGATGCATTTCTTCTAATAATCATTTGATATTTAAAATTAATCAAGGTGTTGGAAAAAGGAAAATTGGGTCCAAAGAAAAGTAACTTATTAAATTAAAAATGTATGAGTCACTTTATCATTTTCTGTAATTGAAGAGATGACAGTAGCCACAAATTGCTTTGTGTGTCTAGTAATATGCACCATCTTTTATTTATTCAGGATATAGTAACAAGTGCAATGATCTGCTATTTCCTGGTTAACTAGAGTAAGTCACATCAAAAGCTATCTTACCAAACCCCAAAACTGAACCTCCCCTATGGTGTAAACTATACTAGCCCCAAGGGTTTAGTGTATTGATATTATAATTACATCTTAATCACAGAATTACTCAAATTGATTTCCATTCTTCACTGTCCTGGTTTGTGATAAATTGCTTTCATCTGTCATCTGTCATTTTACATGTATATAGATTTAAATTATATTTTCATTGGCTCTTTCTAGGAAACAACGATCAATATATCATTCAAAGGCTGTAAAACAAAAAGATATTGACAGTCTTTATTTCTAATTTAAGTCATTCTAAAGGCTGTGTGTGGCCCTCAGAGAGAGCCATAATAAATGTGCCTATTTGCAAAGGAACTGAAGTAGTTATCAAATCACCCAGTATACTGAAGAGTATTTGAAAGAAAGAAATGTATCTATCATTAAGTGCAATCAATATCTAGAATAAAAACTGTCATTATCAATTCAATTCAAAATTTATTAAGCATCTGAATTACATCTGAAAAGCCTCTACAAGTCTCTCCTCAAATTCTTAAAACCTGGGAGTAAAAAACTTTTAAAAATACATTAAAAACTACAATAGAAACAGGACTGAATAAAGATAAAGAGTAAAGGAAATGTATCTACTGCCTCTGCAACTGGCTTTGCTACTCTGGATAAAAGTTTAAAGCATTTGGAATTGCCTGATTCTTTTATTTGGAATCAACCAAGAGTTCAGACCTGGTGTCCACACAGGGGTAGACACAATGAGGCGGCACATGGGTGCCATTTGTCCCCCGTGTCCTTGGCAGCTCTGTACCTGAGCAGACTTGTTTTGATCACTCCTCCAGCTGCACCTCATGTTTTGATCTCTTGACAGCTGGAGTCTCACTTCCTCTCTACTAGGTGTCTCCACTATAGCAAACGTTACTGCATTAAAATGCATGTCTCTATGCAATGGAGTTTGGAGTTCTATTTATCTTTACAGAAAATATGCTTCCTATGCCCCTAACAAATTATAAAACTCACAACTTTCAGCCCTTTCTATCTTCCACTTCCAGCTTTTGTAGTCACTTATTAACATTTACTCATTCAACCAAATTTTAACACATCAAATCATGCTAGCTACTGTGCTAGATGCTGCAGAAGGCACTCTCAAGCAGCACACAAGGACACAGATATTAGAATAATCAACTAGAGACAAATACAATGACTCATGTGACGGAAGGATATACAAAGAAATTTGTAACAGATTAAATTTTCTGTTTTCCCAATTATTTGTTCACATGTCTGTTGGGGCAGGTACACACAAGTCCATTTGTCCACAGAAGCCAGAGAAACCAGATCCTATGGATCTTGAATTACAGGCAGTTGTTCATTGCCCTATATGGATTCAGGGAACCAAACTCAAGGAGTCTAGAAAAACAATGCCTGCTCTTAAGAGCTGAGCCACCTCTACAGCCACAACCTCTACAGAGCAAGTTTTAAAGTTGTCTGTAAAAGTTAAAATGTGGAGGAGAAGATATTTGAATAAACAAGAATTCACATAGTCAAGAAGAAAGACATGTATTTCAAGAGTAACACACACACAGAAAGAGAGAGAGACAGAGAGAGTCAGACAGAGAGAGAGACAGACAGAGAGACAGAGAGAGAGTCAGACAGACAGACAGAGACGGAGACAGAGAAGGAAAGAGAGGAACAGAGAGAGAGACAGAGACTGGGGGCAGGGCACACATAGACAGCATTTGAAGAAAACACTGATGGTCAGGTGAGCCACAAGCACCTTGCCTAGGAAAGTCAAGTTTAGCAATATAGACCAACTACTTTGTTCTGGAAATTATCCCATTAATATTTACTTCTCAACTAATTCACCAAGAGGCCTAATTATTACTGTACCTCCAGGTTTAAATGGTAATCATTCTAGAATACAGAACAATTTCATTAGAACATAGTAAGTAAATAAGTACATATTTGTGTGTCCCTATGCAAACCCACATGTATGTAAAATAAGTATGGGAAAACAGCCTTAACTAAGTTAACATCTTCTTGGATCTTTATGCGGAATCCTACATACCATTATAATGTTCTCTCAAGTTATGGTACTTATAACGATTACAAGGAGCCATCTGGAGCCTAAGTAGAACGAATAAAGCCTTACATATCAGAAAACGATAAATCTGATGCATGTAACTATCAGATGACTACCAACATTCCATTCTTTTCAGAGAAAAACAAGCTGTTTCTCATTCTTAGTTCACTCAGGGTCTGAGAAACTACATATGCATAGAGACAAAACAAAGCTTATAAAGAATTGGGAAAAATCAGAAATTGTTATTGTAGATGAGCTATTATTGACTCAGAAAAATTATGGAAGTCAATAAGAAATACTAAACCCAACTAGAGTTCAGTAATGTAATGTTGATTTTTAAACTAGTTCATAATACAAAACATTAATAGTTTTTGAAAACATAACAAAAATGAAAACCTATAAAATGTACCATGATTACAACTTACAATGTTGAAACTTCTCCTTCTCTGTAAAACATTGAAAGCCCTACACATAATCCCATTCTATTTTCTTGAACTAAAATCTTTAACATTTTAAGGCTGCCATTGCTCCCAGATTGCTGTAAATGTCAGTTTACAGTCATTTGTAAATTCAAGGCAATTAGTGTCAAAAATCTCATCTATTCTCATAGAAATTAAGAAGCTGACAAAGAACAATCATGATGAAAACTCTTACATCAAAACTCCATTAATTAAAGCAACATAGTTTGGTCCTTGATATATTAACAATTTTATATATTTATTCACTCCTTTTCTATTCAAATTAGTTACAATGGTGTATTTAATAAATAAAATGGGAGGAAATGGATATCCTCCTAAATATCACTAATTCCTATCATTAACAAAAATAGAATTCAGAGGGACTAAGAAGGACAAATATCCATCTCTCCCCAGGCAGTAGAGGGTGTTTGTTTCAAGCACCTCTCTCACTCATGGCTGTGAAATCTATAGTTGTACATACAAGCACATCATATAAAATTACTTCGTAATTGTGGGTAGTACACATCTTCCCACATCCCTTCTTAAGCCATGTCTAGATTAATTATAACTCAACAGAATGCAAAAGCTGTATCCATAGTTGGTATGCCACATTACTTAGTTAATAATGACAAGGGGAAGCCCACAGTCCAGACGCATTTTTCTGAATATTTTCAGTGTGCAGTCATTGGGCTGATATAAAAACATGCAGATACAGAGGACTGACTATATATACTGTAATAGTGCTCACAGCAAAATAGGATGACGTTTACCTTTCAGGCTACAGGGACATTTACAAATGCTACAAGTATTAAAAGGAACTAATAAAGTGATTGAAGCTTAATGTGAAAAGCTGGGGATATGGTGGCAGAACCCTTGCCTGGCAATTATGAGACCCTTGGCTCAATCCTGTCACTGCACAGAAATAAGTAACACAAATTAATAAGCCTGGCATGGTGGCACCTGTCTGTAATCCCAGCACTCAAAGCTGAGGCAGAAGAATCTCTGTATAAGACCACATGAGGTTACACAGTGAAACTGTGTCACAAAACAAGGGGGGGGGGAACCTCCCTGACAATGAAATGCCATAATGCCATAGTGAAGGTATAAGAAAAACCAGAGAACAAAGCAAAATATTAGGATAAAATCTATAAAGGGCTTTCTTAACTCAAAGAATTGTAAACTCATTGAAAATTCAATAAATATTAAAAACCATGTGACGTAAGTTATAGCCAGGAGGTATCCTGAATTAATCCATAACAGTATTCATCTGGTAACTGAAAGAGGAGGAATAAAAACCTCAAGCTGGGAATGAACACGCACTCCCACAATCCAGCACTTGGGAAGCTGAGGTAGGAGGACTGTCCAAGATTTCTGAAGTCAACTCAGAGTACCCAGAAAATTCCACTTAAGATAATGCTACAGTGTAGTAAGTCCCTATTTTAAAAAAACAACCCAATAAACAAATTTGGTATAGCTCATTGATAGAGTGTTCACCTAAAATATATGAGAACTGGGTCTGATCTGATCTCCAACATATATTCTCTCTGTCTCTGTCTCTGTCTCTGCCTCTGTCTCTGTCTCTGTCTCCCCCTCCTTTCACACACACACTAGTGATCTGAGAACATAAATCAATGTTATAAATGTAAATGCCTCTGAGCTAATGTTTTATGAAAAGATGCATAGATAGACCTACAAATGTGTGTTAAGGAATTTCATTCATTAAAGCAGTATTTATAACAGCTCAAAGTGAGGAATTAATTACCTGAATGTTTACCAACAGAGAAAATGGCTTAGTAAACACTGACATATCAAGATAGGTAAGGGATTGAAGAGGCCTGTGTCTCTAATTGCATGGAAGACTCTACCATATAGATATCATTAAGGCAGAAGAAAACATTGCAGATACTGGTATTCCTAATTTCCATGATACCAAATTGCCACAGCATTACTTTTACTCTAATTTAAGGCCTCTTAAATTCCCCAGCGATGTAGCTTTTGCCAGCCACAAGATTAGGTAAGGCCTTATTTATGAAATGATGATTGGTGATGATGGTGAGGAGAAGGAGGAGGAGGAGGAGGAGGAGGAAGAGGATGATAACACCCCAGAGGGTTGTGAAAATGAAATGAGATAATCCAGAAAATTACATTTGGTTCAATATGGACCTAAGAGAAGCATTCCCAAGGCAGTACCAAAGATGACATTTCCCTGGATACAACTCGCCATTTCCTTTAAAGGGAATCTTTACTATTTTATCTACTATTCTTCTGAATGCCCTCAAAATAAAAGTGCATAGGCAATTTAATTCTAGAATGTAGACTGGCCTGTGAATATTCCTGCTTGTACCCGGTGAAATGAACTATCATTACACACAGGCCATTGCTTGTGACAATTCTATTTTGCCTGGGACAAGAAGACCCTGAAAGGTGAAAGGAAGACTGGGTTAGATAAATATCTCCCCTTCCATCTACATTGTCTCGATTCTTTCAATTTTCTTGTTATAGTTGTACTATTTATACTTATTGTACACTGCAAAAACATGGATAACAATCAAGTAATCGGAAACTCTTGCACCATCATGGCATTACTGCCCGCCTTCCCCCCTTTCTGAGGGCAGTATCCGGGATCCCCAGAGTCAACAGCATCCACAGACATATATTTAGTTCAGGCACCTTCACATTGTTCCTGTGTTATTTCACTGAGAAAAGCAAACAAAAGGATGTTTAAATTTAAGGCTTCTTGATTCAGTGCCAAAAGGCAATATTCTGCTCCTTGATCAAAGCAAACAAAACATGACCTCATCTCTGCTTCTCATCAGTCAAGCTTTGGGGACCAACACATTTGCAATAATACTAAGCAAGAGCACTTCTGAACTAGCAACCCCAGGCTGTGAAAAGTGAATAAGGTAAGAATTAGCTTAATATAAAATTCAAACTTGAACCATTAACTTATTTACACGTGCAATACTTTGAGCAACAATTTTTCAAAACAGCAATGCTTTTATCAATGTTAAGTAATATATTTCTTTTCCTTCCTTGTGACACATTTTAATAAACACTGATCAAAATAAACCCCATAGTCTCTGTAAACACTGACTGGAAGGAATCTCCAACAATGCTCTCCCAGGTCTCTGCTGAAGCTACAGGCTGCACTCTGCTTAGTCTTCCTGACAGACCAAAGATGGAAACTGTCCCAGGTCCTAGCATACTGAGCTCCAGAAGACGGTTCTGCACAGTGCTGCTGCAGATGAGCCAAGTACTCACACACTCCCACAAGGGAGAATCATAGTTCACCCTCATGTGATGTCAGTGACTCGCTTAACGAGACTCTAATTGGAAACTATTGACAAGCCCAAGAAGAGAGTCCATGTCAACATTCTGAGATCCTAGTCATTGCATCTCTGTATAACTTCAAACTTCTTCTTCAGAACTGGGGACAATCTGCTGTTTACAGTCATAAGAACGGTGTGTAGACTATGAAGTGGGAAGGTTTGTGCCACAAAGGAAGGCAAACTAGAGGTCATGATTTCCAGATTGTTGGGATTCAATGTTAACAGTTGATGGAGATTCTAAAGAGGTGAGGAGTTTAGTTCCCTCCCAATAAGCTTGTACAATATTACAATGAAAGAAGCCCCAAACCAACTTCTGCTACATGTAGAAGCATTCTGAGCCAGAAAAGTACACAAAAGAGACTCATGAGTTTATCTCATAAATCTAGCAGGGTCCCAGTTTCTGTGTTTAAATCATTCTGAAAAGCAATTTGTGTAATAGGTTTTCATAAACCAGCTGTACTATTCTTCAGTAGGATGTACTGAAGTTCCTTATTTGCATCAGTCAACAGATTCTTAGAAGCCAGAGCACATGACCAAAGACTCCAGTCAGGCATTTGTCCAGGAGTCAGAAACATACTGGCCTCGCCTCCTCCAAGTTCCTTTATATAAAATGTTTTTGAGCCAATTTACCCATCTTCCACATCACTCATTTCAACATGTGTAACTTGCCTCATTTAATAAGCTGTCTTAATGGATTTAAAATACTTATCTATGGAGTGCAGACTTCTAATTAGGGTATTTCAAATGAATACTAGCTAATCCTAGCATTTGCCTTTGTAGCTGGGGATCCCAGAAGACT
This sequence comes from Acomys percivali, assembly GCA_907169655.1. Lineage (NCBI taxonomy): Eukaryota > Metazoa > Chordata > Mammalia > Rodentia > Muridae > Acomys > Acomys percivali. The sequence goes on from OU015744.1 coordinate 112,048,506, forward strand.
AACAGCTCCCAGCACCAGCCAGATCCACATATAGTATGTTCTTCATACGTAAGTGATGTGGAATCCATTTCAGGTATGATAAAACTACACAAATTCTCTTCAACTCTTTAACAACTTTACATAAAGGATAGACTCTAAAATCTGATGCAGTAGATATGCTAAACAGATAAAGATAAGCTCCACTTTTCAAGTGTTTACATGAAAAATGTGAAAGTCAGAAGACAATGCACACTAGGAAGTGAGTAAGGGCAGGGTTGCTACGTAAATTGTAAGTTTAGTGTAGGTCACTTGGAAAAAGGAAACAAAACAAAACAATAAAACAGACAAAAGCGCCTGGCTTTCACATAATGAACGGTAGAAACAGAGTGCAAAGGGCAACAAAAGAATTTGTATTTACCGTTGTTCTCAAAACACACACACACACACACACACACACACACACACACACACAAACCCCAGAAGCATTGGATATATGCACAATGTGTGAGTTTGAATGTACACACACACACACACACACACACACACACACACACACACACATTCTACATATATGATGTATCTTATCTGATTTGATTCTACAGTCAGCCATCTACAAAACCCATGGTAGGCAGCAGGCTGGAGAGAAACACATTGGTGCTGTGGGTGAAATCCTAAGGTCATCTGTGGCAGAACTCCTCGTTCTTTGAAGATCATCAATCTGCCCACAAGGCCCCAGAATTCTGTGAAATATACTACACTTTAGCCCACTGACTAAAATGTTAGTATCATCTGGGGAAATGCCTTCCTAGAAACATGTAGAATAACATTTGCCTAACTCTGGCAATCATTAGCCTCCTGAACTGACTCTTAAAGGTAGCTGTACAGAGCACTTCATGTGGAATGTTCTCTGGCTACAAAACCTGGACCTTTGGAGGGGAAGGGGAAAGGGAGAAAGAGTGTGGCGCCAAGGAGAGAGGAAGGAGGGAGCTGCAGTCAGGATGTAAAATGAATAAATTTTTAAAAACCACATTTTTCTTAAAAGCATGCAGAAATAGTACTACAGTGTGCACCTATAGTTGCTCTCAGCTCCTCCTTTGGACACTTAGAGCAGTTCACATAGATCGCATCAGTTCCACACTTGAACTACTAAATGACAAAACCTTTTCGGCTTCTGAGGCAGGGCTGCAGTTGGAAAGAGTGCTGGGTGGGAGCTACAGTTTTTCTGGTGTATGAATACACTGGGCCGGGAATTGGGCCACCGGCCTGGCAGTGCAGCCAGTTCTCCAGACATTATGCACGGAAGGGCTCGGTTCCAACAGTCACATTGCTGGGGTCCATAACCAGCTCTCAACTCTTCAGGACCTCGTCCCTGCACAGGACTCTGCGACTGCTTCATTCCCAGCTGATGATGAGTTCTCCTTTGTGTTGTTCTCGGTGGGGTGTTTGGATGACGGGTCACTAGGGTCCACGCCACCACTGGGTTGAGCTCACTGTCCTTTTTACACAGTTAGGCTATTAACATAATCCCTCTACTAATTTCCCAAGTCTCTATTCTTACATGCTTTAGTATTGCGTTCACATGCAAAGCCAAGCTTTATTTCCCTGCCCAGTTAAATACGGGTCAGAAGAGCAACACGGACACTTTGCTGCTTGGATAAAAGATAATTACTGTAGCATACTTTAGCAAAGGGAGATATGTGAGTGATCCCCCGATCTGACAGTGCTGATGGGGTGGATAGCTTTCTTTATATCCACAGATGCACACAGTGACACAAACCTTGGACTCAATGATACTCTGGAAATGGGGAGTATGGAAAAAGATTACATCACTGGGAAATGCAGGTAAGAAGTCAATTTGTAAGCTGAGTATGGTGGCTCAGCTCCATGATCTCAGGAGTCCACAGGCTGAGGCAAGAAGACTGCTTAGTTTAAGACCACCCTGGGATAGTCAATTAAGAGTACCAGGCCTACCCCAGGCTCCATCCTGCCCCTTGACCTTTGGAGCCAATTTATGATTGCTCATATACCACTAAACTCCCTTCTATGATCCACCTGCACTACTAAATAAAAGCACGTTAGTTTACCTATCAAGACATTAGCACACTAAGCAACCAGCAAACTAGTCCTCCTCATGGGCACATGAGGGTATTATGTCGCCTTCTTTCTTGCATAGGAGTATAGCTATGTAAACACTACTGGCCACTGGGTTCTGAAGAGAAAAACACAACATACGTCACTTCCTGTCTAAAGAATGTTTATGGCAAAGACAGGGCCTCCCACAAGGCTTCCTGTGTTGCTACAATCAGGGAAATAAATACAACAGAAATGGGCTTCTGAAACTATTCCATACATGAGCAACTACAGTGACACAAAGAGCTTCCCTTTGACTCACAATGGGCAGATAGCACGAAAAAGACTCAGCAAGCATCTGTGAAGACACTGGGAACATTAGCGGAGCATGTGCACATCGTCCAAAAGAAGCACCTGCTCACGGAGCAGAACTGCAAATATCTGGTTTACAGACACAGAAACTGTAGCCAAGAGCTAGACGTCACTACTTGAATTACTGACCTCATTAAGGGCAAATAGTGAGGAGTCAGTGCAAAATCCTCAGAGTGCTCAAGTGCACTAAACACCAGTAGAAGCCCACGCTTCCCATTCTTCCAGTCAGCCCACCCCCAGAAGCCTAGTCCTTAGGAGCCTCAAGAGGGAATGAACACCAGTTCCCATGCCTAGGCCATCCTCGGGCTCCTCCACAGCTTCTTAAATATGACCTTTGCAACTGGTGGTGGCACTGAATTCACCTGCCACATGACCCACTGGTGATGTAGCCCTTCCCTTTCATAACATGAAGCTAAAAGCTACAGAACGAATAAGCAAACATGGCCTTCAGATTTAGTGGAAATATTGAAAAGCATACAAGAATCTATTTTGCTGAGACTTCTTAATATATAGCTTGATTCTACTATTCTTGTATTATTTGAAATAATGAAAGTTGTCATTTCTCTCAATCTATTCATAGAAATGAATTGACAGAAAGACCCTATGATAAAATCAAGTATAAATTTTGAATTAGTGATGGCACTATCTCATTCTCAGAGATAATTAAAAATCAAATATAGAGGATATAACATTTCAAATTCCAAAAAGTTTTAATGACTCTGCAAAAAGCCAGAATGTACAGATAAAGATAGGTATATGTAATATATATGTATGTACACACATACATACATACATGCATGCATACACACTTGTAAAAAAAATAAGTGACATTCCTAAGAGCACATACAAAAATATGTTCTTTTAAAAATGTATTATTGCCAGGCGTGGTGTCACACAGCTTTAAGTCCAGCACTGGAAAGCAGAGGCAGTGGTGCACTGTGAGTTTGAGGCCAGCATGGCTTACACACGGAGTTCCAGGCCAGACAGAGCTACATAGTGACATTCCATCTTGCAGGCTCTGAAATTTTCAGTGAAGTAAAAATAATCAGAAAGTCCCATATATTTAGAACAGAAAAGAATTCAGTGTAACCAATACCATCTACAAATATGTGTCATTAAAATAAATCTGTAAGTATATCTTATAAATACAGTTCACAAATAATAAAAACTTGTGTCCAAATTTATAATATTCTAGGATAGTTCCAAAATAGTATATTTGTCCCCTAGTGGACAGTTTAACAGAGCACTGGGCAACACACTAATGATCATATTTTCCTTAGTGTTTCTCAAATTATTATAAACAATTAAACATTTCCATGAGAAATTAATAATGTTCTCTTTCAGCTCAGTGGGTCTTTTATTTTAAACCAGAGACATATGCTTTGCAAGCTGACAACTGGTAGCCAGTATAGAGTAAATTTGTGGCCTTGGTACAGTTCCCAATGGACATGTGTCCTCATCCAAAAGAAAAAAGAAAAAAGAAAAAAAGACTAATTATTACAAATTATACATCTTCTGCAATTACAGGGGCAGGGAGGTGTTTCTATGAATAAGTAATTGGTCACTCCCAGCAGTGCGTACTTTCTAACAAATACATTAGTGTGAACGGGTGAGGCGGTTTCCGCCCTAGCATTTGTCCTGGCTGTTGGCTCTGGCTGCTTCTTCCATTATAAGTGCCAAGCAGGGATTCTAGCAGCCCACAGAGGGAGGCTGTTCTGAACTTCCCTGAGCTGGAAAGCAGAGGGAGCAAAGGACCACACTGTGTGTAGGTCAGACAGGAAGAGTGGGTACTAGCCACACCAAGGTTCTCAGGAAATGACTGACAAGTTCCCACTTGACAAGCAAAACTCTCAAGGGTATTCACATCTTTTATGGAGGAACTAAGAACCCCAAACTCTAAAGCCTTAACCTTGGAGATGGCACCTCAGGTCCAAGATTAGACTGGAAAACAAATTAAACAGCCCATTCAAGGAGATCACCTGAAAGAAACATTTACCATAAGCAAAAAAGATGCCTATCATGAGGAAGTCACAGAACTGCTAGAAAGTATGTTGATCAACAGCAGTCAAAGAGAACGCCAAACCCTGAATGAAGCTGAAATGCCAGCGACTGTATCTGAGATGCGACTTAGGTTGGTTCCCATGATTTTTTGTGTCACATGCTTGGTCCTTGGAGTGGAAAGCTGAGAACGGGTGTGACCTTTATGAAGTAGAATCTAACGATAAGGTCTCGGGTCACCTGCGGATGCTGCATTTGGAAAGCATCATGGCATCCTATCTGGAGACCTGATCTTTCCCTCTTGCATCTCCTGTCCGTGGTGCCATCTGCCTTGAGGCCGTCACTAAAACCACGCTGAGGATAGTGCCATGCCATGAGCCTTCAGAACTGTGATCTTAACAAACATTCTTTATAAAGCACCCGGTCCCAGGTATTTGATTATACCAAGGAAAGAAAAACGGGGGGCTGATGAATGAGCCAAACAAGTGGTATATAAACTAAAATCAATTCTGACCCTCAGACAGAGTTGAAGACAGATCTCTTCATTACTGTGATACTCTTTTGATGTGTCCAGGCTATTGCCCCCAACTATTTACTCATATACTATGCAACCAGCCATCAAGAAGGTACTATGTAGACATGATTAAAGTCCAAAATTAGCAGATTTTAAGCGGGAAAAATTTATCTTTAGTAATCTTTGGTCTGGATTCAATCAGCTGAAAGGTCCAAAGAGCAGAGAACTAGGGTTTCCTGGAGATAAAAGGCCATCTGTGACTGGTGCTCCAGCTTCCTGGATTTATGGTGGTTTCTACACAGCCAATTATTTGAAAAATCTCCTGGTATGTACCACTCCTAGGTCTCCTCCCTTGACTCAACCAGGAAATCTGCACTGCAAGTCTTCATCCTGCAGCAAGGTAGATAGAAGATTTTATGGAAAGAACTTTCATAGTACCCTCTCAGGGCAAAGAGAAAAGACCACCGGATTTTCTAAATTCCCAATGAAGCTCAAATGCCCACAGAGGTGAAAGGAAACCTTGTAAGTATTTCCACCACCAGCAGAGATGTCTACGCACAGCAGAACTGAAGATTTTCATTTCAGTAAAATAAGTTTCATTTTCACACCCTGCAAATGAGGCCAGAGGCGGCATGGTAGACAAAACAAGACAGTGGCGAAAGCACAAAGGGGCAATTGTTAGCCACTGCCTCCCTGCACTGGTGCTGAGCTCACTGCACTCTGGGCAGCTGCAGCGCAGCGACGCAAATGTGAAGCATGCTGCCACCCAAGGCGGGAAGACTCTGCTTCCTTCTACACAAACTGTCCCCTCCATTCTGACTCATGTAAGAACTTCAGCCAACTGTAACTGATGGATTGTAGAGGTCACTGAAAAGTTCAATATATAGTTAAATCTATAGTTGTCTCAAGGTTCCATAATTTGTAGGCAGACATGCTTTGTGGGGAAAAAAAGACAATCAGTGATCTTTATCAAAACATGTGGAAGACAATGTTGTCACATTATTCTCGCTGTGTTTAAAGAGAAAACTGCCAAGACACCCATTATCATGGGATTAATGGCCAAATCTGGGGATCACTGACCCTTGAATCACACTAACTCTAACCTCATATATCTTGTAATAGAACTGATGACTTTGTAAATACTGTGAGAACCATTGTTTTTTTTTAAATCAGTTGTCTTCATGACCTCAGAAACTGTTCACACAAAAGAATTCAGCAAAGCTCACAAATAATTTCTTTGTTAAAACAAACTAAAGCTCTGTTAAAGAGAAAGAGATAAAATATCACTTCTACCTTGGCGCCTGATTCTGTAGAGCCGGTCTATATTTGTGGGGCAGCTTAATGCCTTCACTGGACCTTAAACCTACAATTCCCCCTAAGGAAAATGGCACAGTTCCCAGGCCCATCACGGTTGAGGATGACAGGACCATCTCCTTCTTTTAACGCTGCACTCCCATAGACAAAGTTAGTCTAATTCTCTGATAGAGTCAAGCTCCACTCATTTCCCAGCTCCTGCCTGTTCAGATCCCTAGTACTTGAGGTGTCTTTTTCTTTAATTTACTGCATCCTGTCATTACTGGACTGTGGTTCCAATCACATTACTTGTGATCAGGAAACAGCTCTGAGAGAAGGGGAGGGAGTCAATGCTAAATGACTATATATGTTTTTTATTATTTTTATTTTTTAAATATATTTTATTAATTTATTTATATTACATCTCAATTGTTATCCCATCCCTTGTATCCTCCCATTCCTCCCTCCCTCCCGCTTTCCCCCTACTCCCCTCCCCTATGACTGTGACTGAGAGGGACCTCCTCCCCCTGTATATGCTCATAGGGTATCAAGTCTCTTCTTGGTAGCCTGCTATCCTTCCTCTGAGTGCCACCAGGCCTCCCCATCCAGGGGACGTGGTCAAATATGACGTATATTGGCCAAGAAATACTTTCCGATGGAAATGGTATGGGAAAGACATTGTAGAGAGCCCCCTATGGTTCTCCATTAGCTGGAGACCAAGGCCTCCAGAAAGGCATTCATTCATTCAAGGGCCCTGGGTGGGGTTCGGGCCTCTAGCTCCACCTTTACCTACATCACTTCCTTTCACTTCTCCTTGTATGCAAACCCTGTTAGTACTTGAGTGAACTTGGTAAAGCTTTTGTCTTTGCTATCCATTATCCCATACATTATGGTATTTCATATACATAGGAGTGATCACAGATTCTATTCAGATGAACTGCAGACAGCTGGGGGTGGGGGGGGGTGGGGTGGGAGGCAGTTTCATTCATGTTTTTAATAATTTTCTGCTAATACCCTGAAAGGTTAGGATTGCCACTGCCCTATGTGTCACCGATACCTTCCATTTAAACCACTCTAAACAGAGTAGTAACCTTTTTAAAGAAAATCATAAGAAGGATGTTTAATATGAGACACACTTCACGTACAAAAAATTGATACTAAAACACTGCATGTTAATATATGAAGCATTTAAAACTAATGAAAGTTGCTTCGGATTAAGAAAAAGTTTAAAGTAAAACAGCTTCCAAACAAGGAGGTCAGGTCCCCACAAGCTCTCAGTTTAGGATAATCCTTAATGGCTGCCAGCAGTCACATGACCCAGCTAAACTACTCAGCTGAGAGCATCATTTGCAAGACTGTACTCTAGGAAAGCTGATTTACTGCAAGGCGTGGCCTCACTTGTCCTATTACCAAAACAGGGCTGCGTAATTAATTTTAGGTCCTATTGCAGGTAATCCAAGAAAAGCCCTGTAGGCTCATTTTAAACGGACCACTCTGCTTCTGCAAAGAACACTTCTGCTTCCTTCTTGTCATTATCAGTTTAACGGGACCGCATAGACACGTCAGTCTGTTAGAGCTACTGATTTGCACTCTGAAATGCTGAAATAAAGTTGTATTGAGAGGTGTGCTGTGGTCAAGGATATTTTTATTAATTATAAAAGTATTTCATTTGAAAGACAAGATCTTAATTTTGGGTTATCTGATTAAACAATGTGTCTGGCAGGAAGAAGTAAAGTATTGAAAAATATTTCAATGGTTGTTAGTGAATTTAAATGTGCGAATTAATGAAAATGGTTGGCGGTTGGTTCGCCCTGTAGCTCTGAATGCAGCATCTGTCCCTGGGTGATAAGGCATCAGTTATGGCTGAATGCCCCACAATTGTGACAGATTAACTGATTATCATGCAGGAGTCTATGTCAGTCTTATCCCCTAGGCATGGTGGTCCAAACCTGAGAAACTCCACCTGCTAGTGTCTGTCTTCTCCTAAGCCCTAGCAAACAGTTCAGTGTATAAAAGCTTGGGTCTGTGGAAATGTGTTCCCACTGATCCCCACCTGCTGGACTACCGTAATGAACTTAAAAGCATGCACCGTGTGTTTCACACAACTGTGGAGAAACAGGCTCAATGCCCCTTTGGTTCTGGTAAACTGCCTGACATAATCCAAGGCAAAGCTGAATGCACAGGATTATGCCTTACTCTTCTACTTTGGAGGAATTCAATGTCAGTTCTGAAACACACTAACTGCAAGAGACTCTTCTGTCCACTCTATGGTGGCTGTCTTCCAGAAACTCTGGAATCACTTATCAAGAATTTAGTAGTTACGTGTTGCCTCACATTTGCCCATCCTTGTGGTCAACGAGGCTCATATTTGCTTAGTCACCAGGGAGTGGAACTCTTTGACAGGATTAGGAGGTGTGGCCTAGCTGGAGGAGGCGTGTCAATGGTGGTAGGCTTTCAGATTATAAAAGCCCAAGCCAAACCCCCAGCACCTGCCCCTCTGCCTCTCTCTGCCTCTGGATTAGATGTAGCTCTCAACCACTTCTCCAGAATCATGTCAATGATGATAATGGACTAAGTCTCTAAAACTGTAAGCAAATCTCAACTTAATGCTTTCTTTTTCATAAGAGTTGCTGTGGTCATGATGTCTCTTTACAACAGAACACAAATAGAGCACTAAGACAGGAGTTGGTGCCAGAGACTGAGGTATTGCTATGACAAGCCTGATTATTTAAAGAAATATGTAAGACTTTGGAACTTTGGATTAGAAATGTACCTGGAAGTTCTAAGCAGGACTTAATGGACCATCCTACTAGGAGCAGGGAAGACAAGGCTGAGGGTGCTTTGGACTGTGGGGCACATCTCAACAAGTTTCAGAGGGGAAGAATATTAGATGCAGCCAAGAGACTGTTCTTGGGGTAATTTGGTAACGTATGGCTGCTTTCTGCCCTTATCTTAGGAATCATCCTGAAACAAAATTGAAGAGTTTTGATTAATGGTTTTATCAAAGGAGATTTCAAAAAGCCTATACTGACTCTGCCATATGGTTATTAGTGGCCACACTTAAGTAGATCTATAATAAAAAAAAATCAAACTAGACAAAGAGAAACACAAAATGTACCGTATGAGGGGAAAAGGATCACCAGGAACTATAATAGAGCTAAAGTCTATGATCAAGGAGATTAAGAGATTTAAAGAAATAAAGTCTAATACTAAATAGAATAAAGGCACTAGTGAGCTCAGGGTAAGACTCCACCCAGCTAAGCTTCCACCTTGTGAATAAGAGTTGAAGGGAAGCTTAAGCAATGAAGGAAACCATCAACAACACAACGCTGATGTAAATGTAATTGGAGGAGGGGCCAAGTTCCAGTCCCACCAAGCCATAGAATGTCAGCTTTGGCCACATGGTTCTGTGGCTTTAGAGTCTAGGATACAGGAAAGGGATTATGGAATCTCCCTCCTTGGCTAAGGAAAGCTGCTGAGGCCAGGGATGTGTTAGGGGTGTCCACGGAGGACCAGAGAGGTCACCGAGCACAGATATGAAGGGGAAGACTGTATTGCCTTGGAAACCCCAAAATGTGGGAGATGCCAGGAACTGCGTGTGGAACCAGTCCAAGAGAGAAAAGTGTGTTGCAGTTAACAAAGCTGAAAGGAGTTGGAGATCTGAAGAGCTTTTTGACATCATACAGGGAGGTGAGGAGTTTGGGGTTTGCCCTGATGGTTTGGTCTTGCTTAGGTCCAGTACTTCCTCATTATACTTGCTTTTTTCTAGGAATGGTAATGTAGATCCTTTGTCATGGCACTTTGAAAGCATGTGATCTGCTTCTTTATTTTGATTCTACAGGGGCTTATGGTTAAGAAAATGCTATGAGTCTCAGACTTTGAACTTTGGACTTTTAAACAATGTTGAGACTATGATAGACCATGGGGACTTTTGAAGTTGGATTGAATCAATTTCTGCATTATGATATGACTATAAGCCTATGGGGACAGGAATGGAATGTGGTGGTCTGAATAAAAAAGCTTAGTCCCTAGGGAGTAGATCTCTTTGATAGGATTAGAAGGAATAGGAGGTGTGGCCGTGATAGAGGAAGTATGTGACTGGGGGTAGTCTTTGAAGTTTCAAAATCCCACCCAAACCCAATCTCTCTTTCTGTTGGTCCTTATCATGTCCCTCCCTCACTCTCCCCATCCACCACTCCACCACGTCTGGAACAGGATGTAAATGTCAACTACTACTCCATTACCACATCTGCCTGATGCTATGCCAACCGTAATGATAATAAAATAACCTTCCAATTAAATGCTTTCATTTGTAAGAGCTGTCATGACCATGGTGTCTCTTCACAGTAATTGAATAGTATCTACAATAATTCTCCTAGACTTTTTAAACCATATTGCCATCTGGCATCTTCCACATTGATAGGTATCTTTTCCTTCTTCTATCTCCAGCACTTGGCATTACTTCTTCTCAACAGAAGATCACTGTTGATAAGTCTAAGAGGGGAATGCTGTCTGATAAATACAGTTCTCTTGGAAACTGTAACTTAGCTAACACCCTTGAAATAGGAATCCTATTCATTCATAAAAACAACTGTTCAAGGCCAATATCCCCAGTTCTAAGCAACAGAGGACGGAGGGTGGCAGTAAGTTCAAGGCCAGCCACACACACACACATACACAGAGAAAGACAGAGAGAGAGAGAGAGAGAGAGAGAGAGAGAGAGAGAGAGAGAGAGAGAGAGTTTAAGGCCACATAGAGAGACCCTGTTAAAACAAACAAGAGCTGTTGCCGTCTTCCAGACAACCTGGCAGCATGAGCAAAGGGAACTTCCTACTCTTTGCTCAGCTTCTTCTTTAAGTCCTAGAACCAGGCTATCCAAGACTCAGTCCAGTAGTAGGTACAGTCAGAAAGTGGGACTCAGGATCCATAACAACTGGTGGGCTGAGAAAGCTGTTTCTTTCAAGACTCAGCTTGTCCAGCCTTTTGCTCTCCTCCACGTCAGTTGCTGAACCAAATGTGAATGAATGAATACCTATCACCCACATTCATAAACTAACTAGCCAACCTTCAATTCCAGCTACTCCAGAGGCTGAGGCCTACACAGCAGACCCTATCCCAAACAATAACACCAGAAAAGACAGGCAGGCAACTCAGTGGTAGAACAATTGTTTTGGCATGGAAAAATCTAGGGTTCAGTCCCCAGTTTAAAGGGGGCTGGGGCACAGGGGAGGTCATTAACAGAAAACTAGCACGGGGGAGAGGATAGAATTAATTCAATAATGAAACCTTGAATGGCATATATGCATTAAATCTTTCCATATACTAGCAAAGTCAAGTCTCCAGACTTCACATCAATTCATGTACATGTTAGTAATGCTTTTAGTACTAAGTACTAAGCAACGAAAGCTCATGTTAATAATGATGAGCCTAAGGAACCAGGAACAAAAAAAGACTGTATTTTATAATTCTTCAGTGCAGAATAAACCACAGTGGGCCATACTCAACATAATCAACATCTATTTGCCAGGTCGTATAGAGGATGCTTATAGTCAAGCTGTCACCAGCTAAAGGAAAGGATTACTGAGTTTTAGCCTGAAATATTACCACATGACCACAGGCTAGATTCTCAGTAACATAAAAGCTAAGATCTGACTTCCCAGTCAAGACAGCTTACTTAGAAAGCATTTTTATTTTAATTCTGAGAGTATGATACAGGAAAGGCAGACCAACATTTCTTGCAGACATCTGGCTGGGGCCTGCTCAGTGGAAAATTACTGTTCATGCTCAGGAAAAAAAAAAATGCCATGCTTCAGTTGAAGTTTTCTGGGCTTAGCTCACAATGGCTTTTTGTATGCATGTTTACGTTGAAGAATTTTTTCATCATATGAAAACAGAAAAATTATTTCCTTCAGTCACAGTGATAGGTGACTAGAGCATACTAACCAAACACAAGAAGAAAACTTTATTTAAAACTAAAAGATAAAACAAACAAACAAAACTAAAAGATAACGTAATTTTTAAAAAGTTAGCTTCTGGGCTATAAAACCGCACAGTTTTGCAATTACATGGAAGCTCACAGGGCACCAGGCCAACCATTCCCTTTGGCAAGGACTGTCTAGGGGAAGGCAGCTGGGCCACTCAGCACCTCCCCAGCTCCTACAGTAGAGCAGGCACCCCTACCTGATCAAGTCAGCAGGAGACCAAAGAAACACACATGCTATTTTCATCTACTTTCTTAGATTTAGGGCAAAAAGTTCAAATTCGCCAGTATTCTAAGTTGGTATCAGATATTTCCAGACCCATTAGGATATTCTTCATACTTATCTTGTGTTCTAATAGAATTGTATTAGAATGAGCAGCATAAGACAGCCTTCCCTATGAACAACAGGGACTGCACCTCTCTCCGAAAAGGATGACTTCAAATTTCACAGTTAGAACTCTGAGTTAAGGTTTGTGCCTTAGGAAAAAATCTGCAAAGAAATAAAAATGATAGTTGCCTTCAGGTAGCCGAACTGTTAATTTGCTTTAATGATGTTAAATAGTCTCAGCCTTTGAATTCTACACAGAAAATGTAAATGAAATATTTCATCCACTTTCTATGGAAAAAGCAACCCATTAGCATCGCTGGTTATAAATAGATGTCAGTGGGATGACTCAGAAGATCTGCTCTGCCACTCTTGTTATCTTAAGTAAGTTGACCTTTTTGAATCCCCATTTTTCTCATCTGAAAAAAAATGAGAAAAGTAAAGTAAATGGTCTCAGATAATGTTCATCTCTGTGACACGCCAAAGTTCTGCCTACATTAAGTTTATAGCAAACTACTCCTCTGTGAGTGGTTTGTACCATTAATGGAAGTGACTGGGAGAAAATGATCTCCTTTCTGTTAAGCCTCACTCATTATCATTCCATTTCACTTTATTATTATTATTATTATATACGCTCACCAGTACCTCCAGAAATTCCAAGATCTCAATATGATAGAAATAGCGAGAATTTCATTTAGTGACTTCTCTTGCTTCTCAGAAGCAAGCCCCTTAAGGTTCACTGGCCACATGATCCCCATCACAAGGGGCAGTAGGCTGGCCAGGATGGAGTTAGACTAGGGTTCTGCCTACTCCTACCACACATTTGTAACATGGTGACTGCACTGCAGACACACCTGTAAAATATTTAGCACCCCACCCCAAGCAGCCTCAGAGGACACCATAACAGGAATATAATTTTTTTAATAAACCATACATTCTAGCGTTGGCTAAATGTATCTGAATGTGTTTTCTGGCCTACCTATGACCATCATAAAAACCTGGTCTTCCACAGAAATGCTAAAGTAGTCCTCTATCTCAGTTCTATAAATATTTCATCATGTTTCACATTTGACTTCTTTTAGCATTATACACTATGAACTAACAAACAGGCTGGCTCAGATTAGGGATTCCAAGGTGCTGTGAATAAAGGAAATTTATTTGTAGGGTAAAATGGGAGTGAGGAAAGCAAAAATTGTCGTGACCTACAGCTATGACATATTTCAAAGCATACGACACCAATCTTCAAATAAAATATTAGATTCATAGCTGATTACCAAAAGGCAAATCTAACCCACATTAACAAAGTCTCCGTGAGAACAAAGTGAACATCTGGCACTACACAATCACACCTGAACTGTTTATTCCTATCTCTCAGAGGACAGAGAAACGTTCCAGAACACAGATGTACAACCTCTGCACATCCACGGCAAGTGTGTCGGGATGCAGAATGGAAGTCTCAATACAACAGACCAGCCATACATTTTCAGTCCCCCAACTGTCTCTTCTGTATCTAAATGGCATTTTTATTAATCCCACTGACGTCTGGTTTAAAGCACGATGCACTGTGGTGATTTGAAGGGGAAATGTCTCCATAGAATCATGTTCTGGAACACTCAGTCCCCTGTTAGTGGTGTTCTTTGTGGGAGGTTAGAGACCTTCTGGAGGTGGAGCTGAAAACTTGCTGGAGGAAGTGCATTGCTGGGGGCGGGCTTTGCTTCACTTCCTCCCCCCACCCACTGCTTCCTATACATGGATGCAAATGTGATCAGCCATTATCCAACAATGACATCTACACCTGTACAAGACAGAAAGGAATTCAAGATAAGCCAACTGGCAACAGATTCTATATGGGGAAAGAAAAATAGATGTAACACACGTTCTAGGACCTTAGCTGTGGCACTGACTGTTACAGTGATAACTGAAAACTGTCCAAAGCAAGAGATGACTCAGCCAATATTGGCCTATTATCCATGGCCTTAATTGTAGAGGATTTTAAATCCAGAAACATGGCTGCTGTGACACGGGATCACATCTAAAGACCTTTTAGGTGACATAGGTGATCTGGCTGAAATGCAGACACACTCTGAATTATAGTATGATCTGGCTGGAATACAGACTGGCTGAGTACATACCTTTAATCCCACGCAATGAAAGTAAGATTAGTTTACAGAAGGAGACAGCCATGTATAAAAGTGACATCTAATTGAGGGGCAGAGAAAGATTTGACAGAATGAGCCAGAGATAGGATATGCCCAACTACCACAAGAATAGACAGCAAAGAGAGGCAACTTAAGACAGCAGTGCAGGAAGGTTACTAAAGGGAGTGGGAAAACAGCCTGTATTCAAGTTTTACCAGGACAGTTGTAGAGAGACAGGTTGAAGAGAGAACAAGCTAGACATGGGTAGAGACAGAATGCATCAGAGAATGAGATGGAGCCAGAAGATCAGAACATATTGGCAGAATTAGTTTGGGGACAAGCAGAACAATTCAGTCAGAAGCTGAGAGAAAAGCCAGATTGAATCAGTCAGCTTGAAGAGGAGTTTGGGCCAGAACAGCTGAGTTGAACCAACCAGCCAGAGTTCAGAAAGAGGTAAAAAGGGTGAGTTTGTTCAGCAGTAAGTCTCAGAGGCTGAAACATTCTAGGCCTAAGTTAGAAGATAGAGGCTGGAAGCTGAAGCCTTCAAGGTTTGGGTTACAGAAGATTAGACTGTATAGAGTCTAGAAGCCTCCAGCCCTAGGCTAAACAGGAAAAGAAACGGTCTGGGCTCAGCACAAAGCCTGTTTCACACAGCTTGGGCATCATTCTCATCTCAGTCCCCCACCCAAGCACATAAAAACATTTACATTTGGCTCCCAACATTTACACTTAGTACATAGACAACAGCCATATTTTATTTAAAAATATCAAAATAGCAAACTTAGAAAAAGATAATATATTTATTATTATACCTTTTATATAAGATGTCACTAAAGATAATATGTATTAAAAGATAGAAAATGTTTTACAAACTAAACCACAATATTTAGGAATGTGATTACTTCCTGGAAAGTCTCTGAGATCATGTCATATAAGGTGAAAGGCAGTATGGACATCCAGGTCAATAATAGTCTATTTTTAAAATAACAATATGTAACTGTTAAATATACAATATTTCTTCTAAAATGAAATATTACAAAACACTCAGCTTTTATGGACTAACTTGTGTGTATCTAAGACACCACTACCATACAGTCTTCTGCATTCGGTGTCCTTTATAATAAAGATGTGTAAAGGGAAATTGTGATAGAAATAATTTCTTAGTGACTTTAAGTCTATTTTCCCACATTTTTGTTAAATTTTCTTTTTTTTTTTTTTTTTTTTTTTTTTTTTTTTTTTTTGTCATTCTGTCCTTCTGAATGGTCTCTGCCCTTCAGGACACAATCCTTCAGTGGACTAGAACAAGCAACTGAGTGATCTGTCCAGACACAGTTTTTCCCCCTCTAACCTTTTCTTCCAGTATAACCATTCAGTTCCACGTGCACACTGGTGATGGTGGCACACTTTCTCTTTTCTAACAAACCGTCTTTAGCATGTTCACACTACAGAAGTATGAACACTTTCTTTCTCACCAAGGACTGGAAGAAGGCACTTTCACCTTGTTTCCTAGCTCAGAGTTTTGGGGAAGAAATGTGCAGTCACCTTTGTTTGCTCCTAAGTCAGTAACATTCCTTTTGTCTCCAGTTACTTTCATTTTCCGCCTTGATTGTGAATCACCTAGATTCACTCTCTTCATTACCCCATGGCTTGGTGTCACAAGCAAGAACGTGGGTACATGTAGACAGTATAACAAAAGTTATATTTTATTATGCTGAAGGTCCTCACACAATGTTCATACTCTAAATTCCTGTGGTCTTAAGCCTGTTTCCCCAAGTCTGCTCTCCTGTGTGCGAAGTAAAATCTGTATTAGAAAAATAAACAGGCTTTTCTCTTATTAGCCTGTCTTTTCTCACAGGGCTTTAGCCAAGAATCTTGCCATGGGTCAGAGGGTTTTGTTTTGGGGTTTTTTTTTTTATACCTTATACACCTTTTATTATTTTTACAGTGCTGTGGATTTCAGGTCCTCACACTTGCTAAGCAAGAATCCTACCAGTCCTTTATCAGATGAGGGGTTAGCGAAGATCTTTTCCCAGTCTGTAGGTTATCAGTTTGTTCTGCTGACAGTGCCCTTTGCCTTACTAAAGCTTTTAAGTTTCATGAGGTCCCATTTATTAATTGTTGATCTTAGAGACTGAGTTGTTGGTATTCTGTTCAGGAATTTGTCTCCTGTGCATGTGGCTTCACGGCTGATCCCCACTATCTCTTCTAATAGACTTAGTGTTTCTGGGTTTATGTTGAGCTCTTTAATACTCTTGGACTTGAGTTTTGTGCACTGACAAATATGGATCTATTTGCATTTTCTATATGTAGACATCCAGTTAGACTAGGACCATTTGTTGTAGAAGTTTTGGTTTATATATAAACATATTTTTGTTTTAATCCCAGGTTGGGATATGGGGGTTGCTTGAGTTTGTCCACAGATGATAACTGCCTTATGAGAGAGCATGTGATCTTTGTTAGCAGGGAACTCCCTCATGCGGGGGTGTGGTCTTTACTAGTGGGAATAAATGCCACACCCAGAGAGATACTGGAGAAGAAGGCTGCTAGTGCTTCTCACTCCCCCATGATGTTGATCCAGTTTGACAGGCAGAAATTGAAGATATCTTGAAACAAAGATTGGGCTTGCCACAAGGAATCCGACAACCCTAAACAACAGGTAAGTAGCTAAGGAAAACTGCACCCTTTCTCCCCACTAACCTTCTTTCTCTCCTACCTGGCGTTGGTGGGTTGGAAGGGATTGGGGTGGATAAGGGAAAAAGAAATATAAGAAACCAAAATAAAAAGTGTTAAAAAGGAATGCCTACAAGCATTTGTTGAAGATACTATCGTTTTTCCATTGTTTGGTTTTGGCTCCTTTGTCAAAAGCCAAGTGTCTGTAGGTGTGTTGGTTTATTTCTGGGTCTTCAATTTGATTTCATTGATTAACCAGTCTATTTCTATGCAATACCATACTGTTTTTATTACTATTGCTCTGCAGTACAGCTTGAATTCAGGGATGGAGATATCTCTAAGTAGATAGGACTCCTAGTGGAGAGAGGGGAACACCAACCTACACACAAAAATTTCAATCAAAAATTTACCTTGATGACAAGATGTGCAGGCATAGAAATGGAGCAGAGATTAAGGGAATGTCCCACTGATGCCTGGCCCAACTTGAGACGCTCCCCATGGGAAAGAGCCAACCCCTAACACTATTAATAAAACTCTGCTATGCTTGCTAACAGGAGCCTAGCATAGCTGTCCTCTGTTCGGCTTCACCAAGCAGCAGTTCAAAACAGATGCTGAGACTCACAGTCAAACATTGGGCAGAGAGAGCGAGGAGCGTTGTTGAAGAGTGGGTGGAAAAACAGAAGGACCCAGAGGGGACAGGGCCTCTATAAGACCCACAGAGCAAATGACCAGGGCCCTGGGGTCTTGGGGAAAGTGAAGCATCAACCAAGGAGCATTCATGGACAGGACCTAGGCCCCTACACAGATGTAGCTGATGGGCAACTCAGTTTTCATGTGGGTTCCCTACTAAGGAAAACGGGGCTGTCTCAATGGACTCTACTGCCTGTTTTCGATGACTTCCCCCTAGTAGGGCTGCCTTGCCAGGGCACTGAGGAAGAGAACATACTCAGTCCTGACTCAACTCTATGTGCTGGAGTGGGTTGGTAGAGGGGGGCTCTCCTTTTCTGAGGAGTAGGGCACGGGGTACAAAGGGAAGAGAGAGCAAGGGTATGACCAGGAGAAAAGAGAGAGGGCTATGACCAAGATGGAAAGTGCATAAATAAATAATAAAGGTAATAAAAGAAATTCCATGAAAAAAGGAAAAAGAAAGAAAGAATCCTACAGCAAGTTACATCCCTTGCCCCGCACCTACCTTTCTGATCCAGACCAGGCTGTTTTCACTTCTGCCTTGTGGGACCTCAAGGTTAGCCAGACTAACTTAGGAACTCCCTAAGTTTCCTGAACACTGATGCTACATACAAGCATGGGACCTTATAAATTCTCAGGAACATTCCTTCATAGCTCATTCCCTAAGCTTTCCTTTTCCTTTTGTTCATGATTGTTTGTAAGGCCATATAACTGTCCCTACTGCAGCAGGAATCTTAAATTATTTGTGGGACAACCTCCCACTGGCCCTAAAATAACCTAGACACAACAGAAGAGCTCTGAGTCCATGAGGGAAAGCTTCCAGACAACAAAGAACAGGTCTATTCAAAATTCTATGTCAGCCGGGTGGTGATGGTAGCACACCTTTAATCCCAGCACTTGGGAGGCAGAGGCAGGCGGATCGCTGTGAGTTCGAGGCCAGTCTGGTCTACAAAGTGAGTCCAGGACAGCCAAGGCTACACAGAGAAACCAGGTCTCAAAACAAAACAAAAAAAAAAACAAACCACAAAACAAAAAACCAAAACAATAACAAAAAAAAGCCAACCAACCAAGCAAACAAACAAACAAATAAAATAATAAAATATTCTATGTCAATGAAGCTTAAAGGCGTCATCATTAAGTGACCTCCACAGTGGCCAGTGGCCACCTCAGTAGGGATCTCTCCAAGGCTTCTGGTTTCAGAATTACTTGAGCACTGGAGAGGTCAGGATAGGGTTAGCTGGGTGAATTAAAATATCTTAACTGTGGCTGCTCTGCCCCGACTATTGTCATTTTCTAGGAATAAATGCTTCACAGTCTCTGCAAGACCAGCTTTGGGCAGCAATGTTTCCAGTCATTGCTCCATGGTGGCTTTCACATGCAAACTGTGCCACCTAGGCCATCTTCAGGTCACTAACTTACATTGTAGGGTTATTGTTCTCCCTGTTTCGTGGAGAGATTCTCTTCTTATGCTTTCAGCTCACTAACTTAGCCTCTAAGGTACAGTTAGTTCCACCCAGGGCATTTTCTGCCTGGCTTTTCATTGCTGTACCTACCTTTAATGTTAGGTTTGGGTTTTTGAAAGAATGACTTTCATATCTCTTTATAACGCTTTTTTCTTTAGCACTAGAAACATCAAAATAATTATTTTAATTTACATATGTAAAAATTCTTTCATTTTGATAGAGTAAGACCAATGTTGAATGATTTTTCTCTTCATTATATTGGCTTTTAAATTTTTTGCTTCCTGGAGGAATCCAAGATGGCGCCAAACACACAGGACATATGATCTGCAGGACTGAGACTAGGGACCAGATTGGGAGCTACAGACCGCAAATCCTGAAGAGCCCTAGGTAAGAGGGGTCGGCAAGTGCAGAGCACAGGTGGATCCAGCCTCGGGCTACACAACTGGCTGGCCCACTGAGGATGGGGAGCGCAGTCCCCAGAGTCTGGACCTGTAGCCGCCAGTGAGCAGCTGCTGTGCGCTAAATCAAGGACTCAGTATCTGAGATTGAACTGTGGGCGATGTAACTCCGGCTTGGAGCTGCTGGCCTGGGAAAAACACAGGAAAACGGGTGATTCTGACCTCAGACCAACCGGTGAGTCCTGAGAAAGCCCCTGGGGTGGAAGACCACATAGGCACAAAATCCAAAGCCCAGCACAGCTCAGCACTGTGCTCTTTGTCTCTCTCACTGATCTGTGGGCCGCCTGGCCCAGGGGAACTGGAGAGTGTGGATCTGGGCCCACCAGTCACCGGAGGAATCAGAGCCCACACAAGCGCCCAGGAAGCTGTGGACACGCCCTGCAGCCACAGCTCCAAAGCTGCACACTGGGGTTGACTGATTTAAGGTCACATGGTCTAAACATTAGGCGGAAACCTCCATCCCAGGCCCAGCAGACTGTTCTCATACGCACATTTGGGTGGAACTGATCTGGTCTGAACAGAGCGGGTAGATGCCTAGCTAGCCACCACAGCTCAGCAGGGGCTCCCACGCTCTCGGGAGTGTCTGAACTAGAGGGGATCAGGCAGAAAACTAGCCACCCGCCCCAACCCAGAAAGCCATTCCTGCAAGCTCTGGCAGATCCTGACCAGCTGCAGCAACCCAGCAGGACTGCCCTTGCATGCCCAGAAGGGACTGAACCGACATGAAGGGATAGAGGCAGAAGCCCAGCCAACTCCACAAGCCAAAGGGTAGTATCTTCTCTCTCAAGTGGGACTGAACCTAGGCCACACAGCCTGGATGGATTAGGCAGAATCCTAACCAGGCCCCACAAGGCAGCAGGAGTTCCATCACTCTAGGGTGGACTGAGCCTAGGCCCCCAAAGCCCCAGTGCCTTAGGGCAAGGTTTTCAAATCTAACCAAACGCAGGAAAACAGGCTTATCTACACTAACTCGAACTGATTCTTGGGCTACAGAGCACCAGCACCA
This sequence comes from Acomys percivali, assembly GCA_907169655.1. Classification (NCBI taxonomy): domain Eukaryota; kingdom Metazoa; phylum Chordata; class Mammalia; order Rodentia; family Muridae; genus Acomys; species Acomys percivali. The sequence goes on from OU015744.1 coordinate 112,069,459, forward strand.
GCCTCTGCTGATCCATTGGGGAGCCCAGGATGTGGAGTAAAGTCCCCTGGAGCTGGAACCAGGTCACCTGCCTGATCCAGGGGAGGACACTAGAAAATACCTCCTAACGTCAGATACGCAAGATGATGAGAGGCCAGCGTAAAAAACATAAACAACAAAAACCAAAACAGTATGGCATCTCCAGATCCCAACTATCCCAAAGAAATCAATCCTGAGAACTCAAACACAATTGAAGCACAAGAAAATGACCTCAAATCCATAGTGATGAAGATGATAGTGGAAGAAAAAAAAATCCATAAACAAATACAGGAAGATGCAGCCAAACAGATTGAAAACATTAAAGAGGCCTATAGAGAGGCACTGGAAGAAATTCAGGAAATACGAACAATCAGATGAAGGAAATCGATAGAACAGTTCAAGGTCTGAAGATGAAAATGGAAACAATGATAAAACCACAGAAAGAAGAAAGACAGGAACAAGAGAACTTGAAATCAAGTAATACCCAGGTAAGCTTCTCTAACAGAATTCAAGAGATGGAGGAATGCATGTCGGGAGTAGAAGATACTATGGTAGAACTTGAAACAACCATCAAAGAAAATGCTAAATCTGAAAAATTCCTGATACAAAACATCCAAGAAATCAAGGACACGATGAAAAGGCAAGACCTGAGAATACTAGGCTCCAAGGCACAGAAAATATTTTCAACAAAATCATAGAAGAAAAATTCCCCAATTTAAGGAAGGAGATGGATATAAACATACAAGAGGCCTACAGAACACCAAATAGAATAGACCAGAAAAGAAAATCTTCCTGCCACATAATAATCAAAACACAAAATGTACAGAACAAAGGAAAAAAATGTTAAAAGTGACAAGGGAAAAGGGCCAAGTAACATATAATGGCAAACTGATCAGAATTACACCGGATTTCTCAGCAGAGACCATAAAAGCCAGAAGGGCCATCTTACCAAATGCAATTTACAGATTCAATGTAATACCTATCAAAATACCTACATAATTTTTTAAAGACATTGAAAGATCAATTCTCAATTTCATATGGAAAAATAAAAAACCCAGAATAGCAAAAAACAATCCTGTATAATTAAAGATCCTCCAGAGGAATCTCCTTACCCAATCTCAAGCTGTACTATATTTCAACAGTAATTCAAACAGCATGGTACTAGTATAGAAACAGGCTGGTTGGCCAATGTAATCGAATTGAAGACCCAGAAATGAATCCACACCCATATGGACACTTCATTTTTTACAAAGAAGCCAAATCTATTCAATGGAAAAAGGATAGCATCTTCAAAAATGGTGCTGGTCTAGCTGGATGTCTACTTGTAGGAAGATGCAAGTAGATCCAAATTTATCACCATGCACAAAACTCAAGTCCAGGTGAGTTAAAGACCTTAACATAAAACCAGAGACACTAAATCTGTCAGATGAAAAATTGAGGAAGAGCCTGGAACTCACTGGCACAGGAGACAACTTCCTGAACAGAACTCCAACAGCCCAGGCTCTAAGGTCAACAATCAATAAATGGGACCTCATGAGGCTGAGAATCTTCTGTAAGGCAGAAGACACTGTCAATAGAACAAAGCGACAGCCTACATACTGGGAAAAGATATCTTCACTAACCCTACATCTGACAAAGGACTAATATCCAAAATATATAAAGAGCACAAGAAATTAAACACTACCATACCAAATAACCCAATTAAGAAATGGGGCTCAAAACTAAACAGGGAATTCTCAACAGAGGAATACTGAATGGCTGAGAAATACTTAGAGAAATGTTCAACTTCCTTAGTCATCAGAGAAATGCAAATCAAAATGACTCTGAGATCCTGTCTTACACCCATCAGAATGACTAAGATCAAACACTCAAGTGACAGCATATGCTGGCGAGGACATGGAGAAAGGGAGCACTCCTTCATTACTGGCGGGAGTGGAAACTTGTACAACCACTTTGGAAATCTATCTGGTGCTTTCTCAGAAAACCGGGAATCGGGCTTCCTCAAGACACAGCTATTCCACTCCTTGGAATATACTCAAGATATACTCCACCACACAACAAGAAAATATGCTCAAACATGTTCATAGCAGCCTTACTTATAACAGCCAGAACCTGGAAACAACCTAGATGTCCCTCAGTCGAAGAATGGATAAAGAAACTGTGGTACATATACACTATGGAATACTATTCAGCTACTAAAACCAAGGAAATCCAGAAATTTGCAGGCAAATGGATAGAAATAGAAATGAACATCTTGAGGCAGTTAAGCCAGGCCCAGAAAGATACACACAGTATATACTCACTTATAATTGGACACTAGCCCAACAGAGATGTCCCCTGAAAGTCTTCACTTAGCCGGAGATTGGGATAGATACTGGGACTTCCTATTGGGACTGTAGGTGAGACAGGTAAGGAAGAATAGAGAAATAGGAGGATCCAGACTGCCCTAGAAACCTACACGAAGACCATTAAGGCTGGCAGATCTGGACCCAGGCGGGTCAGCTCAAACTACTGTACCACCCAAGGTCAATGCATGCAGTAAACCTACAACCCCTATGCAGATCTAGCTAATGGATTCCACAACTGTGTGGAAAACAGGGACTCACTTGGACATGAACTCTGGTGCTCCCTAACTGACCACTTCCCCTTGATGGGGAGACCTGGCGACATGCAGAGGAAGAGTAAACAGGCTACCAGGAAGAGACCTGATATGCTGTGATCTTACAGTGGGGGACAAGGTCCCCTTCTGTCACAGACCTAGGGGAGAAGAATAGAATGAAAGGGGGAGGGAGAGGGAACGGGAAGATACAAGTAAGGGAATACCAATTGAGATGTAATCTGAATAAATTATTTAAATAAAAAAATTTTTGCTTTCTTTCATGGTTAGATACTTCTAGTTGAATGTTAAATGTATGAATTTAGCCTTGCTGTGTTTCTTTTTCCCAGGCCTTTGTTTTGGGCTGAGATGAGTTATATAGAACTCTTGTATCTACATAGGACTTTACTTCAGCTATGAGAGGGAGACAGAAACCTACATTTACCTTCAGGATTTCCCTCTGGAGAAGCAAGTGCTTCTCTGGCTCTCCAACCAATGCCTATGGATTTTTCACATTTAATGCAATAACCATACACTGATGAACACAACAAAATGTTTGGGTATCCTGCCCTCCAGGTTGTTCCTTCATGTCAGACCTTGAATCATTTTCTCAAGTGCTCTGTGAAAAGGTCAGTGTTCAGAGGAGACAGTGAGGTGGCCCGTGTATAAGTCCCTGGATTCTTCCCTACACTGTCCTGTCCTTGTCATCACTGTGACCCATGTCCTCTCGATGTCTCGGCTTCCCAAGACTCATTCATCTCCATAATGGCTCTAGGCTCTTCCTGTATCCCATTTAACTTATATAGTCTTTTAACTTTCTTTAGGTAAAGCTCACCTTAGTATTACTTTCTGTCTTTAGGGGGGACGCACTGCCCTTCAGTATATGATATTGCTATATGATATCACTATATGATATTCATTGTAGGATAGCCATTATGTCATACAAGTTGCCATCTATCTGAAGTGTTAAGAAGGATCAATCCTTTTTTGCATATAATGACTGGAAGCAAAAGTTGAAGACCTCATGTTACATCAATGCTTCGTTACAGCCTATAAGTCTGAGTTTTTTTAAAAAATACTTTCTCTGAACCTGTTATAAAACCTACTTAGCTTCATGCCACCTCCAAAACATGTCTCTTTAGCATGAGGCTTACTTTGAGATGATTATTTTGAAAAATAAGATAGCATTCACAAGAGAAATTTTAGAAAATAGTAGAAAATAATCAATGTTTTTAAAAAAGGAAATACTCAACTTTAAGAGTGTGTCTCTCTGCACCAGGACCAAAAAGGATGACTATCAAGACTGACTCCTATCCCCAGAGAAGATTCTAGCTTATGTCTGCCTAACAAACCTCACCATTGCTTGTCTACCTTTTCTGGATACCCACCACCATCTTACCTTATGCAGAAGCTCCTTAAAAAAAAAAAAAAAAGTTAAATAAAATTATCTTATGTGTATGGGTGCTTTGCCTGTTCATTCTTGGCATTCTTGGTGCCCCTAGAGGGAAAAAGAGGGTTTCAGATCACCCAGATACTGTACTACACAGGGCTAAGCCACCATGCAGACCCTCGAGAAGAGCTGCCAGTACTCTTCACTTCTGAGCCAGCTCTTCGTCTCTAGAACCTCCTTTTTCCCCCCCCCCCCCCCCCGGCCAAATGAAATGTTTACTCTATTCTTATGGTTTTATTGAAAGTAGTAGATGAACTGAACTAAATTTCTCACAACTTCTTTTCCTTCTAATTCGCTAAATAAAAACATCCAACTAGATATGGTTTCTGGAAACAATAATATTTAAACACTGAGAATTTTCAGACAAGGCTCAGCTGCTATTTCCACATGCTCTGGGGACAGGCAGATGTGCAGAGCCCTAACCTCACTCTCTTTCTAGTTTGTCACACTACATTACACAGGCTTCTGGAATTGCTGACAACAAAAAGACGCTTGCTTGAGCAGTTATTCTGCAAATCTCATAATTTTATGATTCTTTGGAAAAGATCACAAAATATATACTCACAATTTATTATAAAGACATACTGTCTATTAATTCTATCAGATGTTTAAATTTATCAAACCATTTCTGAATATGATTGTTTAGCTTTGTTCTTCATCCCTCGTGTCCTTAGGGATGAAAATTCAGGACCAGAGCCCTAAGCCACACCCAGTCATGATGGCATAGTTTTATTATAGTTTAACATGAGGGAACCACAGAAAAACACTCAGTAGAATGGCAGTGAAACCCACCTTGGTTTGGTGAAAATCATAAATAACCGTCCCTATCTCCTCTGTCCTCCTTTATATTCTGACAATAGTTGTCCTCTACTCTTCTACTGATTAGCGTCACCCTGATCACCTAAGGATTGCTGCGTCCCTCGCTGTTTGAATTGTCACCGTAAAGGCCGTTGTTCACATCTTACTTTCCTTATACATAGGAGAGTTTACAAAAGGATTTCATAACATTCTGGGAAGAGAAACAATAGTTCAGACCTACAGTTAGAAATGGCTGACAATTGAAAGCGTGTAAAATATATGACCTGATTAAAGAATTACACAGTATTCCTCATCACTGATCCTGAACCTATAACTTCCTGTAGATGGATCCTGACAGTCATAACAAAACCCGCAGTTTTTAGTGTCAATGAAATGGTTCTGAACATAAAGGTGCCTGCTGCCAAGCTGTAGAGCCTGAGTTCAATATTTGGGACCCACTGTTAGGAGAAAATGAGCTCCTGCAAGATGTCCTCTGACCTCCATATGTACACTGTGGAATTACTTTTTTCTTGTTTATACGTGTTTCTGTATTTCTGCATTAAACACACTCTTATTTTTATAAATAAATAAACAAAATGTAATTAAAAGTTAAGAATATAGCTGGCTAGATCTGAGACTAGGTTGATTGAACTCTGTCTTAGCTTAGACATCAAGAGGGTATCTTTGTCTGCTCCTCTGAAATACAAGCCCTGACAGTCCATTTCCTGTCTTAAACCAGTGGTGTTTAATAGCTGCCTGAATTCGCTTCAATTGAATGATTTCACAGGAAACCATCAGAAGGTCATGGTGGTCTATGTTTACTGAAGCAATTATTTTGATGTCCCTTTCTTTAGCTGGACCTCCATTCAACAATATTCCTTTCAAACATAATTAAGGCCGAAATCACTTCTAATTGGCATAAAGAGGCCCTTTCATAGTATAAAATGAAAGAAACCAGGCTTCAAGGTTTAAGGCTGACACATACAGCTTTTAGGCACTTTGAGATATTTCTAGACAAACTCAGGTACAATCTTAAGTTACTTCCTGGGTAAGAAAGTGAACCAAGTAAGCCAAGAACCTGGTGTGGTATGAAACTCCCATGAACAGGCTAAGAAGAAACACCCTCCCATCAGTGCGTTCTCTGTGCCCAGAGAGAAGTCAGAATGTGAAGGGAGAAAGCCAGGGAAGAGACAGGAGGGGGCAAAGCTGTAGCTCTGGAGAACAGGAGCACTCTGGTGTGTGCAGGGAGTACTGTACCACCTCCAACAGCGGCATGAGGTGAAAAGGGCCCAAGTCCTGAGTCTAGCCACTTCTGGCTTTGCTGGCTCTCAGGTGAAGTCTTGGCCTCTAAAGAAGGAGATGTCTTTCTTTTGTCCTTACATATAAGGGGGCGTTTAGAGCATGGCAGGTGCCCAACAAGGAAACCCAGAGGCTACTCTACCTACTACATGTGTCAGCACAAAAGGACACAGCTCACTGGGGAGCATATAACTGCCAATTAATCAGCTGTCCACAGCATGTTGTTCTTCACTCAGCCTAAAATCAGTAAGCCATTGATGCAGTCTCAATGGTGCCCTGAATTTCCCTTCACCCTCTGGGCCTGAGGAGAAAGAGCCAGCTCTTTTCCTTGGCTGCCTCTTCTAGATGTATTATCTTCATCCAGAACCAACTCCTGCCGCCTTTACTAATATTGACTTTTTCTTTTTCCTAGACTGCTGTAAGTATAAAATATAAAAGCCAACAATACTGTTAGGTCTGGTGTGTAACAAAGAGAAAACCTTCTACCTCACTTCCATACATTCCTGAATCCTGCCCACCCTCTACTCTTAGCAACTCGCCCACACATCACTTTTCTTACACGCAGGACAGAATAAATATTACTGTAATATGAAGCGGCATAACTACAATACAGAGGTTTGCATTCTCAAGCCACTTCATGTGTATAATTATCTTTTCCACCATATAGCTTTGTTAACTCTAAAGTTAGCAATTGCCTTTTTTGGGGATAGCTCTTCTATTGTTTTCATTACTTCAGCTGTAGATGTTCTAACAGGACAACAAAGCCCTCCTCACTCTCTGGTAAGCTCCCAGTGCTCCTTCAGTGCCACACCTGCTTATTTGTTTGCCTTGGACATCCTGATGAAGTCTTCATTTTACTGTTTCAACCTGGACTCCAAGCTCTTTAGGGATTTAACCAAATACATCCCTGACTTCACTATTGCCTCCCTTCGTGCCTCTGCTGCACGTCACTTAAGTGATACATCTTCCTTCTTCATTTATTAAGTCCCTTTACTCTGTGATGTACAGTCCTGTCACTCTCTGAGAAACAGTAGATAAAAAACATTCTAAAATACGGCACGTGTGAATTTTTCTACCACCCATACTTAACAGTTGATGATACCAATGTACATTTCTAGGCTAAAAATCATCTTCCAGGTTTGAAGACTGCTTTGTTATGCTTTTGTACAGTTTGTTATCACTGAGAAATTCAGTGTCATCAAATATCCCTGCCTGTCTCAGCTCTCTTAGCTCTGCTGCAGTGGAATTCCAAGGACTTCCTTGGTGAGCACTTTTTCTTTCCCTATGGTCAGGACAGAGGGTCACATGCTCAGTCTCTCTGGTATGTAACTGGCCCCACTTGCCTCATCGTCTTTCTGTGTCCTCCTTGCCCGTTATTTCTGAGAGTGTTCAAATCTCCACTTTGTATAAAGGTGTCAATTAAATTGGATTAGAACCCATCTAAATGGTTTGTTTCAAACTAAGCATCTAATCAACAACTTATTTTCCAATTCATCCTTGAGCTGCTTTGGCTTAGGGAGGCAACATGGAAGTGTAGGGCTGAGTAGAAAACACCGCTCAGGACATAATAGTATGTGTCTGCAAAGCTGCTGAGGTGCTGGGCCGCTGCACAGGCCTTCTTGTCACTGAAAGTGATAAAGATAGCCAGGTAAGACAGCATCCAGGATCCAGGAGGCTCATTTTCCTGGGATCAAATGACATGGAAGACAAAGTCAGCTCTGTAGGACATCAAAAGAGCAGTTTATCCCTGTTATCTATGTGAGAATGACACACTTTGTAGCTTTTCATATCTCACTTAAACCCAAGCATATATCTAAATTAAATAACTCTGATATGTGAAGAAAATAGAGTAGGGGTAGGATTGTTGGGTTTTTGGTTTGTTTGTTTGTTTGTTTGTTTGTTTTTGAGAAGAGCAGTAGCATACTCTCAACTTATCTAATGAACGTTCAAATTATATGTAACCTCATTTCTTCTGAACACTGACTGGCACATAGGTAGCATTCTTGAGAAATGTTTCTTTAAAATCTTAAATTTAGCCAATCCAATGGTGGCTCACCTTTATAATCCCAGAACTTGGGAAGACATGGGAGAGTTCAAGACCACTCTGGGAGATACACGTAAGTTCCACACCAGTGTGGGCTAGGGATATGAGATAAAACTTAATGCCAAACAAAAACAATTTAAAAAAAAATACTGGACGTAGTTACTAAGACAGGCATGTTCGCGTATGTGTGTGTTTAAGAACTAGCAACGTAAAGAGAAGGAAAATAAAAGTAAATTAAAAATCAGGACATCTGGACTCTAGTCTAAGTTCCACAATAGAGTAGGCAGGTCAATTGTAACAAGTAGTTAATCTATCAGAATCCTAGTTTACTGAAAATCAAATTGATAATGGAACTGAAGAACTATGAACAATATACAGTGTGTTTAATTTCATTACTTAAAGAGGACATTTGAGTCCAAACACTAGAGAAACGGAAGCAGAAGGACCAGCAATTCAAGCCTAACATGGGGACAAAGAGAAACGCAGGCGGGCCTGGACCACACAGGATGGATGCTGTGAAAGAGAAAGGAAGAAAGGAAAGAAGGGAGGAGCAGGAGAGGGATTTTTATACATGAGGCTCACTGAAATATGCTACACTACATTAAGTATTCTTATTAGTCTTCTAGACTCCGTGATTAGCCAGGCAACCTCATAACTTAAATACATTAAATAAAACTACTTATAGTCAATTCTGATTTGTGAATTTCAGATTTATAATGCACCCACTTGTTAAAATTAACATGTAATCCAAAGTCAATATGCTCAGCACTCTTGTGGTTATTTAACAGCACAGACTTGCCAAAGAAGTGGAGTTGCCCAAAGAGAATGTTTTCCATTGAAATCAAATAAGTTCAGTTTTAGACTTCTTGATTCAGGTCTGGTGTAAGCAAGTACTTACTTACTCTGCTCCCAAACTGGTACCGTGTTTACCCATTTGTGTTTTCTGGTGTATGATTAAAACACACACCTTATGTCCAGTGTTCCTAGCAAATGACGGCTGTGGTGCTCATTACAGGAGAGATGCACTTTTCAGGCCAGGGCTACCCTCAGGCTTTAGTTGATACTGTTGTCTGTGCGCTGAGTATTAGTAAAGCAACAGATACACTAACAAAGTACTTACAGAATCAAACACACACGAAACAAAGTCACACAATGATGCAATGACCAAAGGGTGTGGCCTGAGCTCATAAACTCCAAAGCTGCTTTTCTCCTCTGAACAGTGTTTCCATGGTCACTGCAGCTTCAGAATACAACTGCAATAAAAACAGAAGTATACTTTCCTATGGAAATGGAGAGAAATGATCTTGGTGAGTGCATAGAGTTAAGAATTTTAAAAGGCCATGTTAGTGAGAGCCAAGGAGAGCGGACCTCGACTCTTCTGTGCTGCACTGGTTTTAGGCCTTCTTTCCTCTTTTCACCTGAACTCTAATTGGTGAGAGCTGCCCCACATATAAGTTCAAGACAATATCTTTTCTGTTACAGAATGGAAAATGATTATGTGTTATAATAAAAATAATACGTATTTTCTTAAGCATGGTTTTCAGACTCCACTGCAAATCCCACAAATCCCCATAACTCTGATGAAAACTATCCATGTGTTCACGTTGCTGCTTTTCAGTTTTACGAAAACTGTGCTAGTGCTGCACAACGCAAGGCAACATTCTGTGCAATGTGCAGGATCCCACAGCCACACCTTATCACCTGCACACAGGGACCACTGGCAAATAAGCAGACACAGGTGACAGGCACTTACTGAGTAAGACATGCTTATGACCATACAAGGTTAGTATCCTGTGTGAAATGGTCTTCTCACTCACCAAATAGTCTAGTAGTGACAGGCTTTCCTAGTCACTCCCAAGAGCCAAGCCAGGACTATAGCCTCCAGCTTCCTTGCCAAGAAACCTCATCAGTGCTCTGCTCAGAAGTGGCTCCTTTTTACATTAGACTTTCAGCTCTCTTCCATGACAGCCACACTGCTGACCAATGAATCTGCAATAGAAGTTTGTTTTAAGAGTATCTGCAAGATTGCAACTGCAGCCCTGCAGTCTCTCTTCTGATCAAACACCCACAGCCACTCCTGCTACTGAGCAACACTAGTCCTATCATAAAAGACACACAGGCAGAAGTAAGTGCTTGGTGACAACAAAGCCTGTCGGGCAGTTTCTATAAGCATTTAATGACTCCGCTATTATATCAAATACATCCCTCTGCACTCATCCAACAATTGTACCTGGGAGAGGAAACAAATCAGTCATCCCTGAGCTGACTTTCCCCTTTTCAGTCACTTTCTTACTGAGCACCAGGGTGCATGGGAAATCAGGAGTGCTGGGTGCCATTCCCATGCCCTGACAAATGTTAACTGTTGCATGCTTTCCACAAAAGCAGGGTGAGCTTCTGAGTGTGGTGACATTGGTTTCCGAATCTGCACCATAATGGGTAGAGTCAGAGTAGACCGCTCCGCTCACCCTGAAAGGTCACCTGATTCAATCCCTGCCTTCAAATGCTCTGTCCGAGGAGAGTTTCTTCCAACTTTAGGAGCTACACAATTGCCCCTGTCAGGGGAAAATGAGAAGTGGAACAATTACCAAACAAAGTAAGCCGAAGGATTTCTCTTCAATTAAACTGCCTGAGCAGAGGTCTAATTAAAAAAGAAGCAGAGGCCGTAGCAGAACTGCTTTCAGTGGGACTCAGGTTTGTTCAGTCACTGAAGTATTGTAGAAAAATTCTATATTTACATCCTGAAGAACGTCTGCTGTTGTCCTTTAAGTGCACTGGGACATGTCAATAAAGCTTTCTTACTTCTTACACAGCACTGACTCTGTATCACAATGTTAAGAGACAGGACATAATGTCTTATTCATTATTTCATTCTGGAAACAAAGTCACAACTTTAAACATCTACACTTCATTTCATAATATAAGTGACAGTGTTCAAAGCCACAGGGCTAGGGACAAAGCTCAAGGGTAGAAGGCTGGCCTGGGTGAGTGAGGTGCTAAGATCCACCCCTGGCACTGATGAAAGAAATTTAAAGCTACAGCTCTTAAGTATCATGCAAAGCTTTCTCATTCATATAACATTTTAATGATGCCAACTCATGTGTGTATTTTAGAATTTACTATAGGTTTCAAGAAAACTTTTCACCCACTGGTAGTATTGAGTTTTAGTGTAAGCCTTGAAAAGCATAAAGACAAAATGTGCTGTGTGTGTGGGTGTGTGTGCGTATGTGTGTGTGTGTGTGTGTGTGTTTATTTGTGGTCTGCTCCTAGAACTTCCTTATAATTCAAAGTGGTTTTTTTTAAACTCCTTATTGTCTTGGGATTCTACTGTAATGAATTGTATATTGATTTACATTTGAACTCTCTACCTTATCCAGTGTAACACCTAATACTTAGTGATAGATTAGTTAATTGACTAGTTAACTGTTTTCATTTAGCCCAAGATATCTCCTTTACTTAGAACAATTAATGATAAGCAGATCTACAGATGAACAAGACAATTATTTCTCTTTAATCCAAGGGACAAGTTCCCACACAGGTTGTCCAATCCCAAGAAGTTAGCCCTGGACACATGTGCTCTCAAGCAATGCTAAAAGAACTCAGAAAGGCACAGTACATGCCTATACACATAGCAGTAATTTGTTTTTCAAGACCACGAACTTTGAAGGGACAGAGACACAGGAGAAGCTGAAGGATGGACAGGAGTAATGTAGGTGCAGTGCTTGATACATCTCATTCTCAGAGACAGAAAGTTATTAAAAATTAAAGTTAACAGCAGTTCTCTCCATTATTTGCAGCATTCATTGAAGGAGCCTCTTCTATCCTACCATATCAGTGTCTTAATACAAACTTGAAAGTATATGCTTCCAGATGTCCGCCATGACTTTCTAATATTCCTCAGGGGTACAGCCATTGTCCCATGTATCTCTGTAATTGGAAAATGTGGTCACTCCAACCTAATCAGAACAAAAGTCATTCAAATCCTGATCTCTCCACACCTAAAGCGAAAAATGAGTCAAGAAAGGAAGCAAGTGAAAAAATATTTAAGAAGAATTGTTCAATATAATTAATTTCTCGACAAGAATATCATAAGTGGTATGGGAAAATGAACCAAATGGGTTTCAAAATGCCGAAGTTATTCCAAGTGACAAGCTAAGTAAAGGGCTGAAAGTAACTTTGAAGAGAGCTGTGAACAAATGAGGTCACAGCAGAGCCAAAAACTAACAAGGCCAATGGGGAGTTTCCCAAGTTTTAGCGGTTACACAAGTCATCCTTTATTTCCTTAATGCATCTAAATTCATTTACTAGTTTCCTATTGTGGGAAATGGCTCGAGTTTACAGATGAAATCCAAATGAAATCTTTCTGCCATAACCAAAATGTCTAACAGTGCAACAGGATGGAGGCTCTCCTACTTGTATAGCAGAAGAGCAGCATCCAACAACATTTCAGCTCCCGCCACACGGGAAAGCAAGGTGAGCACCACTAAGCTGCAGACTCTGGGTTCCAACCTTGACCTGGGTACTGTGGACAGTTTAAGTTTGCTCCAATTTATTTGGGTTTGTTTTTTTTTTGCTCCACATTCAGTAAGAGTTAACTTCGAATACTATAATTTGCAGTGTATCTACCGTAGCTGTGGATGAGTGATGTTATGTTTGAAGTTCCTCAGATTGGCTGAGTAGGAAACCCTGAAGTTGTTGCAAACAAGTAGCAGAAAGAAAAATAAGTGAGAAAGAAGACCAAACAAACAAATAGCACGAAAGCCAAATGTGTTCCTTAGTGAGGGTTTTGATGGAGTCATAAGCCCCTCTTTTTCTTGATATCAGCAATATATGTATCACACAGAGTGAAAGATCAAATCTCAACAAATTGTAATATTACTAATGTCACCAAGTCTTTATATAATGGACAGTGCTCTCAGGAATTTTAGTAAGGCTATACCTATTTTTGAAACTGCCTGTCTGAATGACATAGATAATGCCCAATTTCTATTTTGATTTGTCCTTTTCGAGAGTCAATGCTGTATATATTGTTTTCCCCCCTTAAAGGCTACTCCTAAACCAAATGCCTGTACAAATGTACTGAAATACTGGGTCTAGATAGATGGGTGGTAAGTTCTGAGGTGGAGTGGTAGGACAATGCATCTGAAACTGCCATGGGTGTGACTTCAGGCACACCTGGATATCACCCAACAACTTCTGGAACGTGGTAAAATAGTGTGCAATATGCACACACTGAGGAATGCAGCAAAGTCAAATTATGGGTAAGGAATCATAGTAAGAAAAGTTTCTTATTCAGTAACACTGTAAGCTTACCATGGTTACTACGAAAGCAGCACTCCATGGTCAGCTCTGGGGTGTGATATAATCAGTATTAAAAGAAGAATATCTGCTAGGTTACTCTCAGTATCCATACCCAATGGCTGTAGCCTAGTGTGTTGACTTGGTAGCTGGAGGGCGAAAACACATAAATCCTGTGGCTATAAACTTGCTCCTGGATAATGGAAAATTGCAAAGCAATTAACAAATTACTCAAATTTTGTCATTCCAATTTAATTACACAGATAAGAACCTCTTGAAGCATTGAAATTAAAGTTCTCTAACTCAGAAATTCACAGGTAGTAAAGATGCCAAAGCAAAAAGTCACTCTTTCTGACACATAAAATGTACATCAATCTTAACACATATTAATGGGAAGTTAATCTTGTTAAGTTGCACAAGGCAGAGGTCTAATATATTGGTCATGCTTTTTAAGAATTTTTAAATTTTTACCATGAATATATATTTGCACACAGCAGGTAAATACCAATCTATGAACAATAAGAAATTACATAAAATATTTGGTATAGTGTCCTGGTATATGGTAGGTATTCAATAGGTGAACTATAGAATAGATGCAAAATGTGTCAGAAAATAAGAAATAAAGTATGTTGAAATCCAATATAGGGTGAGATGGGAAAGGTAAGGACTTGAGCAGACAATATTCTGAGATAGAGAGAGAAGCAAGACAAAACTGGTCAATGATAGATCTCTGAGACATGATTTTAGAATTTTTTTAAAGGCTAGACCTAAAATTGTGATATGATCAAAGAGGCATGAGAGATTCACAAAGTTACTTAATGTTTTACCGCAAGCCATCACTTCTCAGCTTATAAGCCTGCCTTTCGAAAGCCAAGTAAAGAAGAGAAAATAAACATCTTATCTATCATCACAATAATCTAGAAAAAAATTGATGGGGCAGCAGTGCCGGGTGCTAAGTGGCAGCAATATAGCTGAAATTAGAGATGTTACAAAGGAAGGCTGACAGGGCTGAGACTCCGTGTCCAGAATGAGAGTGTGGAGAGTCACTGCGAAGCTTCACCCCAGATCTCAAAAGAAATGGGCAAGTACAAATGTGATAACTGGATTACCAAGTGCACATGGTCCCTATGTGTGGCCTTGCCCATGTAGTTACTTTGCACTAGCAGAAATGTAGGCATTAACCCCACCAAACGGACTTACAAACTGAAGTTCAGAAAAGGAAGGTCAGTGAGTAAGACCTTAACGCAAGACACAGCTCACATCCCTCAGCTTCTTATGCCAAGGTCTGTCCCTGAAGGCAACTTTTTGGTTTTGCTTTTGTTTTAGTTTTGAGCCAGGTGGGCCTGAAATCCTGTCCCTGTCTCCTGAATTCTGGCATTACTAATGAGTACCACAACTGCTGCCCTACCCCACCCCCACCCCCAAATAATTTTGGTTGCTTTTAACACCATGATAATATAATTCATTGGAAATGACCAGTTAAGTGACATAATTAACCTACACTCAGAAAACATTTTTGAACCTTCTAAACCAGGCAGCATCTTAAGCTGTCCCCCAAATCCTAATCTCACTCATTTTTTGCATTTATACAAATAAGACCCCCAGAGCCAACAATTTAGGAGAAAATGCAGACTGACTCTCAATGTGGGGCTACGGTTCCGTTCCACATTCTCTTTGCTCTCAAGTCACCGCTTTGCAAAGTCTAGCAAGCATACACTACTGTCTCACTGATAAGAGCACAGCTCTTTTCCACGCCCTCCCTCGGGTTTGGTTTTGCGATAACAACAGTTTTATTTGCTCTTCTTAAATGAGTCTTTACGTCCATCTCAGCCTAGAAGAAGCATGACCATTGCAAGAGTTTAATGAGCGTCCCTCCCCACCAGGTTTCCTCTGACATCAAGACTCTTCTGGGGCTTAAGGCTGAGTTGGAAGAGAAGAGCCTAATGACAAGCAGACGATTCCCAGGCTTCTGCATTTCTCCAGAACTGGGGTAATGAGAGCATGACACAGAGCAGGCACAGCGACAAGAGAAAGGAGTGGAGGCAGAAGAGATACTACAGATGCAGGATTAATGGTTCTTGGCAACTGAGTGGACACAGAAGGTGAGGGAAGAAGAAAGCTGGCAATGGCCCCAACATTGCTCTCCCAAGTTTCCCTGGCTGTAGCTGATGCCAATAACTAACACTGGGAGCCTGAGAAGCACTGAGCTCTGGGGTGAGGAGACCCGGACAGAACATCGCTTTTCACGTACTCAGCAGGAAGAGGGAGACAGAATGACTGAATTCTATGACATAAACCTCAAAATATGTCCATATCCTAACTGTTTCTCATACTCATATTTCAGGAATCAAAAGTGAGCAAATTATCCACCATATAACATGTTCAAAACATGAGCAAAACTCACAGATGTAAAAATCTAATAGTAAAATTTACTAAAGCAATAAGGGTTTAAACTCTTAAAAATAAAGAATTTGTCCTTGACCCAGGCATTGTATTGGCTAAAGTATATTCAATAAAAAGAGAGACTGAAATATGAATTCCTTTGCTTCTTAGCATCTTTTTATGCTTTGTGAGATGCTAATTTTCTAGATTTTGAAGTAAGGATATTTATATACTTCAATTATGCTTTAAACCCATTAGCCAATCTTTATTCTTCTAATTAAAAAAAAAATAAGCTCACCATATCCTATGAAAAAAGGATAGAGCCAACATGTTCTTCAATAAAAATAGAATGCTATTCTTTCAATTATTATCAAATTATATATTCTGAAAAGGGTTTCCCAAAGAAATTTCTCTCTATACTGTCAACACTGCAAATGTGAACTCTGGCACATGAAACAATTGAGCAAATTAAAACCTCATTCAAGGCTGTATGAACTAATACTGATATAAAGTATCGATGCACAATTTTCAGAATCATTGGTGATGCATGATTCAGACACATTGGTGTCTTTTCTAGAAAAAAATCCTACTTTATACAAAATTATATTGCTTGAGTCAGTCATAAATAGGTAAATATTAATCATTCAGGACAGATATAACTTCATTAAAACCTACAGAATTCAGGTGACACAGGTGGAGATTATACTACAACTACTCCGAGAAAGTAAAATGAAAATTCTTTAATGAAAATAACAGCTGGTCTCCAGAATTCTGTGAGCAAAGTTACCATTTGGGACTAGATAAAATCCTGACCATTGTGTGAGAATGGACAGCATAAACTTTGAGAAGCTCTAGGAAGAACCTAGAAATACCAAAGGAAGATCCTATCAAAGCACTAACATATCCAGAAATATCAATTAAATTTCTGGTCATCGGTGAAGAAGCCAAGCCACAGAGCTATATTGAACAAACTCACAAATTTCCTTACAAACTATAATAGCCTTGAATGCTGCTGCATGTGTTTTCTAAACCTGGAATTCTATAGCAGACGCTGGACATCCGTTTTCCAAGTCAACAACTTCCATCAATTCTACCACTTTGATAGTGGGCACTCTTAGTGGCCGCTGACTGAGATCAAGTCATAAAGACTAAAAAGTTGCTATGAATTGGATAACTGTTCAAGTACATTTGCATTTTATTGTATTTGGCTGCTTCTACGGACATTTGGAAAATGGAAACACAAATGTGAGTTATGTTTTATTAACTCAGACTACACTCAGCACTGGGGCTTCCAGAACACTAAATGTTACCTACTCTCATAAGGAGCAAGAAATCTTCAGTGTATATCTTCTCAACCCAGCATTTCTGAGAAATGTGGGGATGAGGGAAGCTGGCTGTGCTCCCGACCCTCACAGCACTGCTTCAGAGAGTCCTCCTGCAGCACTCCCCATCTGCGTTGGTAATGAAGCCATACACTGTGATAAAGGATCTACTTCTCTTCTGTTTGGTTGGTTTTGGCTTTCCTACTTTTTTTCTTCTATCTCCTCCCCCTACATGATTCCCCTCCAAGCTCCCATTCTCATCCCCAAAAAAGAATGGATCTGTTTGCAATCTTCTACTTGCAGACATCCAGTGTGACCAACACAATGTGTTGAAGATGCTGTCTTTTTCCCAGTGTGTATTTCTGGAATCTTTATCAAAAACCACATGTCTATAAATGAGTAGATTTATGTTTGGGTCTTCGACTTGATTCCATTGGTCAATATGTTTGTTTTTATGCCAATCCTGTGTAGTTTTGATTACTATAGCCCTGTAGAATAACTTGAAATCAGGGATAATGAGACCTTAATTAATTCTTTTATTGAACAGGATTCTCTTAGAACCCTAGGCTTTTGTTTTTCCCATATGAAGTTGAGAAATGCCCTGTCAAGGTCTCTAGAGAATTTTGTTGGAATTTTTATGGGAATTGCATT
Organism: Acomys percivali; assembly: GCA_907169655.1. Classification (NCBI taxonomy): domain Eukaryota; kingdom Metazoa; phylum Chordata; class Mammalia; order Rodentia; family Muridae; genus Acomys; species Acomys percivali. Next base: position 112,087,314 of record OU015744.1, read on the forward strand.
GAATCTATATATTGTTTTTGGTAAGATGGTCATTTTACTATGTTAACTCTACTAATCCATGAGATTGGGAGATCTTTTGATCTCCTGGTAGCTTCTTCGATTTCTCTATTTAAAGACTTGAAATTTTTGTCATGCACATCTTTTACTTGCTTAGTTAGGGTTGCCCCAAGATATTTTATATTACTTGTGGCTACTTTGAAGTGTGTTGTTTCTATGATTTCTCAATCCATTTCTCAATTGTATATGAGGGCTACTGATTTTTTTTAGTTAATCTTCATTCAGCCACATCCCTGAAGGTGTTTATTACCTAGGAATTCCCTAGTAGAATCTTTGGAGTTGCTTATGTATACTATAATATCATTTGCAAATAGAGATACTTTGACTTCTTCCTTCCTAGTCTGTATCCCTTTGATCTCCTTCAGTTGACTTACTGCTCTAGATAAAACCTTTATTGTTGTGATTTTAGTGGAGGACTTTGAGTTTCTCTCCATTTAGTTTGATGTTTACTATTGGCTTTATGTAAATTGCCTTTATTATATTTAGGTATGTCCCTTGTATCCATACTCTCTCCAGGACTTTTACCATGAATGGGTATTAGATTTTGTCGAAGGCGTGTTATGCATCTAATGATATGATCATGTGTGTTTTGTCATTCAGTTTATTTATATGATGGATTACATTTACTAATTCTCATATACTGAACCACCCCTGCATCTCTGGGATGAAGCCTACTTAGTTGTGGTAAATGATTTTTGATGTCTTCTTGGATTTGGTTTTCAAGTCTTCGATTAAATATTTTTGCATTTCTGTCCATAAGGGAAATTGGTATATAACTCTTTTTCTTTGTTGAATATTTATGTGGTTTTATTTGGGCAACACTTTTTCTCTTGTCTATTTTGTGGAAAAATATTGAGGAGTATTTACATGAACTCATCTTTGAATATCTGATAGAATTCTGAACTAAAACAACCTGGCCTTGAAATTTTTATGGTCAGGAGAGTTTTAATGAGTGCCTCTATTCTACTAGGGGTTATAGGTCTATTTAAATTGTTTTTCTGATATTGATTTAACTCTGGTAAGTAGTACCTATCAAAAAATTATCCATTTCTTTTAGATTTTCCAATTTGGTGTAGTATGGATTTTAAAGTATGTCCTTATGGTTCTCTGGATTTCCTTGGTGTCTGTTCTTATGGCCCTTCTCATTCCTTATTATTTTAATGTGGATATTCTCTCCTCTTTTAGTTAGGATAAGGGTTTGACTATTTCCTTGGTTCTCAAAGAACCAAGTATTTGTTTCATGGGTTCTTTGTATTGTTCCTATATCTTTTGATTAGTTTTGGTTTGAAGTCTATTTTGTTGGATTTTAACATTGATGCATCAACTTGCTTTTTAGGTCCATTTGCTTGGAATATCTTTTTCTACTCAGATGAATGGGTACTGTTTACATTCATTCTGTTAGTCTGTGTCTTTTTATTGGGGAAATGAGACCATTGATTCTAAGCAAGATCAATAAGTAATGATTGCTGATTCCTGATATTTTGGTGGTGGTGCTAGTGGTGGTGCCAGTAGTGTGTGTGTGTGTGTGTGTGTGTGTGTGTGTGTGTGTGTGTGTGTGTTGCTTCATTTGTTTTTGCTAGTGTGAAATTATTTACATACTGTGTTTTCATGAATGTAGCTTAGATGTTTTTCAGTGTGGAAAGGGTGCATTTTAAAATGCTAATACTCTAGCAAAGGAAGAGATTCTTACATCCATCAGTTAGTCAACAAGAAGACAAGATGGCATTCAGAAGGTACAGAAAAGAAATATTTATAAAAATGTTTCAGTTTACTTACAAAAAGTGCTGCAGTTCAAAGCCAGAAACTTGGGTTTCAGTAAAATCAGTGAACATGAACAACATGAACACTGCCAAGGTGTCTGGGCCATAGATAGTTCTTGTTCTTCCATGAGCAGAAAAACTTCAGTGATTGTCTACCTAACATGCGACCTCAATGTCAAAAAGACAAAGACGTGGGTTTTCATTTCTATTCCATATTAGCTTTGAGACCATGGGGAAAACATCTGTAAGTGTCAACTTTCCCTGTGCCATTTTCTCACTAAGGCTATTTTGAGAATCAAATATGTATAAGATATGGCTCATATATATAAGATAAAGCACATACATAGCAAATACGTATAAGACATAGGTCTCTCAAGGCAAAAGCTATGTGTGATTTTTATATCTTCAATTTATCATTATTGTTAATTATTTTATTAAATTGCTTATTTTAATTATTAGATATTGTTACTTCATTATTATTAGTGTTATATTCTTTTTAATACTTTGTTATTTATTGTTATTTATTATTATCATTACAGGGTATGTACACATGTATACATATGTATATGTGTGTATACAATTGAGGACTTCATAATACAACTTTTGGGACCTACTTTTTTCTTTACACCACTGGATTAAGGTCAGAACCCAGGATATCAGGTTCACCTATCAACTACTTTTATCTGATGCATCACCTCAGTAGCCTCATGTGTGGTTCTCAACTCTTACATACATTTTTAACCACTAGATTTATTGTACCTTCTTAAGAACCCTTCTGTTATTTCCACTCCCTCTGTCATGACTTGCCAACTTTCTCATTGCACTTTGTTCCAATTAACCTTGTACAAGTCTGAAAAGACAATCTCTCCCAATTTCAGGCTAGTTCCTGTCTTCCTGACGTTAAAACCTTTGCTAACATGCTATTCCTTCACATTGGCAGAGGAAATAAACATAAAATGTGTGTGGTTGTATAGCTACTCACTAAGCAGTAATGGCCTTAGCTGAAATGTATTTGTTTTGACATAGATGGTCATTTGTGTTGGGTTTTCCATTATTCCTTCTGTAGCTTCACCTTCTGTGTGCAAATAATGCATGCTCTGGTAACCAAACCAGAAATCGTATGGCTTAGCAACATATATCAACCAGTTCTTTTGGCTAAATGACTTTCCCACTCCCTGTTTACTTAGAGAATTTAAATTCGCCTTTTTAAAACTGAATGTTCAAGGATATTAACTCTTCTCACCTTTACCAACAGATTCACTATAGTCCAATTCCCATTAAGGGCTGTGTTTGTTTGGCTGGATTTGCTTGTTTGTTTGTTTGTTTGTTTTTGTCTGTTTAAGAGAACTAATTTCCAAGTTTATATGAAGAAGCAACCGATCTGGAACAGGAAGAACAAAAAAGGATGAGAGGATGAATGCTACCCAACCTATGATAAAACTACAGTGAGCCACACATTATGGTATTGGTAGAGGGTGAGATCCCAGAAGGAGACAATGAATATGAATCTGCTCACCTGCTCAACAGAGGAGCAAAGGCAACACAGTGAGACACAGTACTGCGTCCAGCAAAAAGCACATGAGCATGCCCTCCCCAAACGAATGAGACAGACTTACACTTCTCAAAACACCTACCTAGACATGGAACTATGCCAAGGTAACGTGAAACCATGAAACGTCTAGTTAGTATGAGATGTGGCTGACCTAGGGTGCTGCTCTGAGTTCTTTGATCCAACATGAAGACACAAACCATCAAAGAGATAACTGATAAATTAAAAATGCCTGCTCTATAAAAAATACTAGAAGAAATTAAAATACAAGCAACAGTCTTAAAGAAAATATTTAAAGAAGCTATACCTAATAAAGAATATCTGTCAAAAACAAACAAGCACCACAGCTGGATGCCATGGTACATGCCTGTAATCCCAAAACTCTGGGAGGTAGAGGCAGGCGGATCTCTGTGAGTTCAAGGCCAGCCTGGTCCACAAAGTGAGTTCAGGCCAGGAAAGCCGAGGCTACACAGAGAAACCCCATCTCAAAAACCAAAAACAAGACCAAAAATGGTTTTTAAAAACTTCTTAAAAGTAAAGGATAAAATAAGCAACTTGATGAATGAATGAAAGGAAGACCCTAAAGAAACACCTCACCGAGGAAGAGAAACAGATGGCATGTAAGAAAAGATGCTCCATGCTGTACATGAACATTTACATAACACTCCATGCCTCTTCATTGGTCAGCCAAAGTCCAAAACCACTGACAGCACCCAGTGCTTTTGAGGATGCCTGCAAACAAAACGCTCACTTGCTGCTGTGGCAGCTACTTTAGAAGAGCATGTGCCAGTCCCTTCAACCCTAATGGCACAGTCACATCATGATCCAGGAGCAGCACCCCTTCTTATTCACCCAAAGAAACTCAGAAGGGGGAGGGGCTGCACAAACACCTCGCGCACAGAGATTTGTAGACATTTCACTCAACTTAGAAGTAACAAAAATGTCCTTTAATAGATAGATGGTAAGCAAACAATGGACCGTTGAAAGAACATTAAGACTGGTGGATCTGGGCCCAGGCGGGGTGCAGGGGTGTCTGCTCAAGCTACTGCACTAACCAAGCATAATACAAGCAGTAAACATTGAACCTCTACTCTGATCTACCAACGGACAGGACACTCTCCACAGTTATGTGGAGAGTGGGGACTGACTTGGACATGAACTCTGGTGCTCCATATTTGACCACTTCCCTGTGGTGGGGAGGCCTGGTGGCACTCAGAGAAAGAATAAGCAGGCTACCAAGATGAGACTTGATAGCCTATGAGCATATACAGGGGGAGGAGGTCCCCCCTCGGTCATAGACTTAGGGGAGGGGAATAGGGTGAAAGTGGAAGGGAGGGAGGAACGGGAGGATACAAGTGATGGGATAACAACTAAGATGTAATCTGAATAAATTAATAAAATTAAATTTAAAAAAGAAAAGTTATACAAGCATAAAAAAAAGAATATTATTCAGAATTGAAACAATTGAATAGAAATATTTGAAAGAAATGAACTAACAAGCCATGAGAAGACAGAAAAGAAATCCAAATGTTTACTACTAAGTACAAGTTCATATACTGTATGCTCCTTCTGTGCAACACTCTGGAAAAGGCAAATCTGGGGACAGTAAAAGGATCACTGGGCGCCAGGGGCTAGTGGAAAGAGTCAGCAGGAAGGGCACCGAGTGGGGCTAGGGTTAGGTCCATGACACCACTCTGTGAGCTACAATGGTTGCTACATGCCACTGCATCATGTCAAAACCTACAGAGTGTGTAACGCTGTGAGAAACTCTGATAACGAACCACTGACTTTGGCTCTTAATGATGTGCCTGCATAGTATCACTGAATTAAGGGGGGAAAGATAGTACCACTCTGAAATAAGAGGTTGACAGCAGGGGGAGGCTAAGTGGGAGAAGCTGACATGGGGGCATGTCAACTATCCACTGGGTTTTACTATGAATCTAAAACTGCTTTAAAAACAAACAAAAAAGATATTTTAAAAAAAAATGGTCGTTTTCAACTATTTCCCAAATTAGTTGTATATGCTTTGGGAACAGAAGCTGTCCTCTCCCAACGTAAATAAACTGGAATGATACCACTAGATTTTAATTCCTGAAGTTTAAAAAGAGGTTAACGTCTATGGGCTGGGAGTGACCGTATCTCCTTTGTGTAGCTCTCTGCATTAGCCTGTGTGCACCTCTCCAGCATGTCGACACTTGAAATAATGTACATAGGCAGCTGGTGGCCCTGCGTTAGCACAGGGGGCTGATGAAGGAACCATTGCAAGCACGCCAGTGTGTTTGGCTCAGAGTTCCCAAGTGGCTGCAGAGTGTTGTTTCCCTGAGATAGAACAAGGAAAGGAGCCTTCACTGAGCCAGGTAGTTACAGACTCAAAAGATGGTTCTGGAACTCATACTTAAGCAGAACAGGACTAACAGTTGCTTTTCATTGGACAACGGGCAGCCCTTTATTGCTGAACTTATTAAGGATGGTAAATCATTATAAACAAGCGTTTGAAAACTGGCATCCAAGAGAAAGAACTGACAAGTTGGTAGCGCTGCTTTTTGGTATTTTGGCAAGACCTAGGTAGTAGCAAATAAAAGCCAGCTGTTAACTGAAATCTAGGGTGGAGAGAATTTTTAGAAGTCAATCCAACTACTACCATGTAGGTCTCAGGAATTTTCTCTCACAAAAATACCTTGGGAAACGTGCACATTCAAAAGAGCATAAATTTCACAGAAGAGAAAAAGACGTGACATCCCTGGGCCAGCTATAAAGCAGCCGAGTGCAGAGAGTGCAGCGGCAGCTCTTAAGACAGCTCACTCTGCCTCAGCTGAGAACCCATGCCAACTTCTGTTTGTTGCTCTGATTGAAATCTGCTCTCTCCACTTGATTCTTGACCAGATAAAGCATAAGCTGGGGTCAGTGCTGCAAATGAGGTAATCATGGCTCATGCCTGTTTACCTTCTGCCTCTGTACCACTCACTGCTTACTGCATCCACTCAAGTCCAGACCTCCTTTCAAGCCAAATTCCTTCCACTATCAAAACCTTGCTCAAACTATATCCAAAACAAGCAGTAGGAGGCTGCTAATAATACTGCCTAAGTTTATATATTGTCTTTTGTTTTTCAGTCCATTTTCTCATTATTATCCTGTTTATACTCATTAGAATCTTTCAAACTGACAACAGAAAAGTAGAGATGATAGTCTCAATTTCGGTCTATTTTTTCTTTTAAATCGCAATCACCTGCACATGTAGATTTGACAGTAAAGAGCAGAGAAGGTGGGAGATGAAGATGTGGAGGCAAGGCACGTCAGGGGGCCTTCCTGTGGGTAAGCAGGAGCTAAGAGTGATGGATCAAGTGTGCTTTCAGGACTTGGCCTGGGAGAAGCCCTTTAGAGCAGGCACTGGGGACCAGCCGGAAATTAACTACAAACAACTAAACAGCACCTCGCTGCCTGCCGATGGTTTCTTTTTCATTTTTTTCCTTTTCAGTCCAACTTGGAAACACAAAATCTCTGCGGGGTTATTTTTCCTTCTGAGATAAGTGGAATTTGAGTCTTTCTCAAACTGTTGTCAAAACCACTAAATCCTATGTGAGAATTGCTTTAAAACCCATACAAATTAATGGATGAGTACCTTAGTTATTTAAGGATAAAACTAGGGGGAATTATTAAGAGGCAAAGTAGAATTAAGAGAAGAAAACAAATGGCTTGGAAAAGGTAGTGAAAGAAGTCCAAAGTCCAAAGTTTGGTTTTCAAAGTCTATGCTTCATGGTCTAGTGCTGGAAGAGCACGAAGTGCACACACTAGCCTCACACTGTGCTGTATCACAGTCCAAAATGGGTTAGTTTATAAAAAGCACAATCAAGGGTAGTCATTGAAACGGGGGTCTGGGGTCCAGCACAGTTAGTCAGAGAAGAAGGAAGTGCCACCTCTCTTCCTGCATTGTCCTAACGCCTACACAGCTGCGCCTAAGAACTGAGAGTCGGAGCCTGGGGAGGACCACTGTGAACGTCCTACCCTGGTATGACAGAGGCATCTTCAGAGAACAGGCTTCTGCAGTTTACGGTAACTGAAGACAGAATCCAGTGCTCTGGTCCTTGTAGACAAGTTTCATGATTATAGAAAAACTAACTTTCTAAGTCTTTTACCTACACCAGGGAAAAAGAAGATTTAAAAATACTGTTCACTCCCATAATCTTACACTCTGGAGGAGAAGGTCAAGGACAGCCTCACCTCTATAGTGATACCAATCTCAGGAAACAAATATAAAACAAACAACAATATGGTTGAAAGAAAAAAATGTAGAGGAAATAAAATGTCTAAATTCTGTCTTACAATACTATCCGACACTCCAGAGGCATGAACCCTTTAAAGTAAGAAGATGAGGGTCTGCAGAAGCGACCTCAGAACCAAAGCACTTGCAGCGTGTGGTGACCAGCTGAGTTGCACAGGACGTGAGGGTCTCCCTGACCACCTACCTTCCTATCTCTTGCCCAGCTCTTTCTCTGGAGGAGCCTGGGAGGGGCCTTATCAGATGCTTCTTTATCTGACTAAAGATGCCTCCTCTCAAAGGGAATACAGTGGCCACCTGTCCCTTCCCATCAAGGAAGAGATTGTAAGTCAACAGCACAGTGGGTCCCAGGCCCTCATCTAACCCTCCAGATAGAGCCTTGCTGGAGAGAGCGTCAGTACAGCAAACCTTTACTCACCCATAAACTTTATCTCCTCTCCTTCCCCAACCTGGACCCTGAATAAGGACCAACACCCCACCCTTTCTGTAGCTCAGGATACTACGCAAACTTAATCATCTTTTTGTCTTATATTTTGTATGGCTTCCATGTGCATGCATGTAATTAAAATGGCTTTAACGCTCCTTACTCTGTCTACTGTCAGTTTATTTCATAGACTTAATTACCAAGCTCCCCCAGTGGAGAAAGTTTTCTCTTCCCTACAGGAAACTCTTTTTTTTTCCCCAGCAAGAATGTTTATATATAATAGGACACAGTACCTCTGAAATTAGAGTTAATCATCCAAAGTTTGTAGATTATTTCAACATGGAATTTACTTCAGTAAGTGGCTGATGTTAAAGGAACGTGTCAGCAGCTTTCCCCTCCACATTAAACAACCTACTAACTGAATTCAGGATTAACAGGATGCCTTGCATTCCGACTGGATAAGGAAGGGTTCCTATCGCATAACAATGTCAGTGAGGCATGCTATGGTATACAGAAGAGATTATAGTGATGGAAACATCTCTAAAGTGTACAGGAATCCAGGATGTGCATTTTTTTTTCAAGACCACAGAAGTGCCATGTGGCTAATTTCACTTAAGGAGAATTTAGGGGTACGGATGCCTAATCCTAAAACAGAATCATACGATACATTCTTAAACTCATTGATGTTGTGGGATCTCCTAGAGAGGAAACAGGATCTCTGTCCTAATAAAGCATAAGCGGTTTTGAAAACATAGGAACTTAATTAGTGAACTCAGGGTTTTAAGCAAAATTTTCTGGGTGAAAAATAGGATGGGGTTCTTTTCTCATACTGCATTTGTATCCCAGATCAACCTAACCATTATTATTTTTATTTCTGTATCTAAAGCTGCATCTTCTGGAAAAGCCACTACCCACAGCATAACCTTTCTCTCTCAGGCCTCCCCGCCACCGAGTGTGTGTGAGTGTGTGTGTGTGTGTGTATGTGTGTGTGTGTGTGTGTGTGTGTGTGTAATTTGCACACTATCAGACTGAGACCTTGATGGATGGTAAGTACATGCTCACCTGTCTTACCTGCCCTGTTACCCACATCCAGCTATAGCTAGGCTTAGAATGAAATAGAACTAGCCAGAAAGATGTGAGGACTCTCTAGCCACAGTGAGTAAATCTATAAACAGCTGTCTTGAACCCATATACAGGTAGCGTGACTTGCTGTATACTCTGGCTGTGTGTGGAAATCCCACACAAAGGGAGTTAACATGCATTCACACCATGCCATTTGCATGCCCAGCCTTTCAAGTGTTCCCTGAAGCTCAAATCCTAGAACTTGCACTAAAAATTATGTTTAAAGAAATAATTTTTAAAATTTATTTCAATATGCTATCTAAAGTAAGATATAAAAGAAGATTGGCAGTTATAAGAAAACTACAAACAGAAGACTATTGAAGGAGTCAAAAGCTTTGGTGATAGGATCATTCAAACAGCTAGGCAGAGTGGTCCATGCCTACAATCCCAGCACTCCAGACAGGAGATGACAGAGGGTCATTGTGAGTTCCAGACTACTCAGGGCTACACAGTAAAGCCCTAGGTCAAACAAACAACCAAAAATAGAGAGACGGGAGAGGGAGGAGGGGGGAGGGGGGGTGCATTACAAATGTATACTCTGTGTTATTGGGGGTGAAGGTACACATGTGTGGAAGTCAGAGGGCAGCTTTCAGAGGTGGCTCTCTCCTTCTAAGGAAGGTTCCAGGGATGCAACTCCGGTCTTAAGGCCTGTGTGGCAATCACTTTACCCACTAAGCCATCCTGCTAGCCCCATATTCATATTTTAGAGTAACAATGAAATGGATAAAAAATAATGGGTTTTGGCAGATTGGGCTATTAAAAAAAAACACAAAAATTCCAAAGAAATGAAAGCATACTATTTTCAAATTGGCTAAGTCCCCATGCACACATAGTGTCAAAAGGAACACAACTAGACATGAAATAAACCAAGCTCTCTAGAAGACTTTAGGCTGTGCCAATGCAGGTTTCCAGAACCATGGCTAAAATCCTCTCTCCTGAGATTAGGGGCGGAAAGCTTTCCTCCTATTCCTCTACATGACAGAGTTTTGCAGATTATAAACAGACACAGGGGATCACTCTCCAGTTCTTGGAGAAGAACTAAGCATTTTGAGACGCGTCCACTAATGTATGTCATGACCTCATACGCAGCTGTCCTGTTCCCCCTGCTCGTTACCACTAGGATGACGTCAGCTATGCATCTCCCTCCTGTTCCCACTCCCAAATGTTCACATTCTTCCTTCAGTTCCAGGACTTCTCATGTGTACTCTGCAAAACATTTGAGACCCAGGAGACATCAGATGGATCTATCTGTCTAATGAGTTTGGAAAACTATTCCATGGGATGGCTCCACGTGGAAATCACACAACATATTTTGAGGCTTAAGATGGAGGTCCTTGGAAGGAAAGCTGAGGAGGCTGATTTCCTTCTACTGCAATGTGAGAAGCATAGCACTCAAACAAGGGAGCAGCAGGGACTAATCCCTTCTGGGAAGAATGCACAGATGCAAGGAGGGCAACAGGGCGGGAGTAGGGGATTGTCACAGTAATCACTGCAGACAAGCCAGGGTCAGGCTGTAACTGCAGACAGGAGGAACATGAGATAACCTCTTCAGAGAATGGAAACTGTACACTGTGAGAACAGATGTGTCCTGAAGGAAGGAGTACAGATAAAGACGACCTCCATTTTGTCACTCGTTTCTCGGTGAAATATAACCCAATTTGGGGGGGGGCGGGGAGAAAACCATGAGTCCTGTAAGGAAAATGACAAATATCAGCTGCATGATGACAAACGAAAAGTAAGTTGACTGCTTAAACATAAAATAAGCACTCAGTGTCACTCATCAAACCTCCAGACCCCTCAGCATGCTATCTTATTGTAGCTTATAATATTTTATTGTGCTACGAATGCTATTACTTATAGGCCCTCTATCTTTACTTGATCTTAACTACGTGATTGACAAGCTAGTAGGTATTATTTATTGCCTATCATTTTCACAAAGCATGTCAAATAGTGGGCATTTAAAACATCTATATAAAACTGCAGGTATTCTTGATTTTGTGTTAGCTGGACTTTTCCTTTCTCTGACCAAATGCCTAAGACAACCAAGTTAGTGGGAATGGTTTTGCCAGGCATGGTGGCCCACACCTTTAATCCCAGGACTCAGGAGGCAGAGGTAGGAGAATCTCTGTGGATTCAAGACCATTCTGGTCTGTAAAGCGTGTTCAGGACAGCCAGGGCTGTTACACAGGGAAACCCTGTCTCAAAACAAACAAAGAAAGAAGTGACAGTTTAACTTGACTCATAGTTTCAGATGTCTGCCACTTTGGCAAGGTAGAACATGGTGGAGAGTGTGTAGAGGGAGAAGAGCTGTGCATCTCATGGAGGAGGCAGAGAGCACACTCCTCCAGCAAGGCCTCCAGCTGGTGAGCAGCCACAGCCAGGCTGCCTCTCCTCACTTCTGCCTCCCAGGAGAGACCTCACAGATTTCCTCAGAGCTGTATTTTGCTAATCAAGGCTCCTCCATCCACTCAAGTGGAAATCCAAGACAAATCACCTCGACTCTTTGGGGCAACGGTTTCTTTTTTTTTTTTTCCCTCTGGCTCATTTCAGGACTTTTTGTCTGGCTTTCGGTAGTTTAAACATGGTTTACAGGGTTGGTTGGTGGTCTTCGTTGTTTTGCATTTTCATCTGCTTCCTTGGGTTTATGTCACCTGGTATCTTCTCAGCTTCTATGCTTTTCTCACCTTAATTTTGGAAAGTTCTTGGACACTATCCATCTTCAATTATGATTTTTTTTTTCTTGTCATCCTTTTCTCCTCCACACATTGCAATTATGGGTAGGTTACACGGCTTCAAATGCCTCACTGTTCTTAAAGACTCGATTCTACTTTTTCATTGTTGCTGTGGTTTGCACATCAGTTAGAAAAATTAGTATTTACCCACCTTCAGATTCATTGATTCCCTCTTCAGCCATCTTTACTGACAGAATTTTTGTCATTTCTGTTTACTAGTTTTGATATCTAGCATCCCCTTTTGATGTTTGGAGTTCCCACCTTTACGCTTACATAACCTGGCTGTGCGTGCACGTTGCCTACGTCCTCAATCACGGCCCTTAGCATATTAATTGCAGTTATTATGAATTGCCTGGTAATTCCAGCATACAGTGCCATATCTGAGCATGGTGTGATTCTGGCTGTTCTTTCTCTTCAGACTGCTTTCTCTTGTTTTATTTTGTTTTTTTGGCATACCTTGTAATTTTCTTTTGAAAGCAAGCTGCAGTAGATCAACCTTTAGTTTGAGGATTACTGTTCAAGTGAATTTTGTGTTTTATGTTTGCCACAAGGGCAGCTGATGAGTGGCGAGGGAGGGAAGAGTAAAAAAATTCTGCCAGTGTTTTTTGGGGCAGGGGGCTGTCTCCCCATTTTTTCTTTCTCTTTTTTTTTTAAACATATATATTTATTTTATTACACATGAATAAAACTATGTACAGCAGGGAGAACCATGAGATAATTATGAGTTACATAAATGTTATATTCATAGTGATTTGGCTATTTGTATTTGTCAGACATGAAATAAACATCTTTCCTATATTGTTGGATCTAAATTTCTGAATTGAATTCAGTATCTATCATATCTCATCTCTATTAACTTAAATCCTTTATCTTGATCTAAAAAGATCTTATCCCCTAACCAACTAAACTTGATTGTAAAACTAAACTATCTAGTTTTCAACCCCCCTCAGAGACTTGAGAAGGAATAAAACTTAAATGCCTGAGTGAACCGGTAGTGCAGGTTAGTCGATTCCAAAATAATAAAAAAAAAAGTGCCTGAGACAGTTTACTGCCTGAACAGTCACCCAACACTCTCTTGTTCCGTGTTGTGGGATGAGCGATGTAAGTCACCTGCTGGTTCTGCAGTTTCAATGGGTCTCTCTTCTTGACCCTGGGCTTCCACTCTTCCTCGGAGGGAGCCCAGGTCTTGCAGCTCTTCCAGTTATAAACCTTATTACTATTCTGGAAACTTCTTGGTGTGGTGGTAACATGTGGGCACAGAGAAACATTCTGATTCAATCTGTTCCAGGGGCCTGTTATCACATCTTCTCCTCTATCGTTACGCCAGCAGCCAAGACTACTGAGAGCTGAAGAGGGTCAGGAGTGCTGTCCTGGAAGCCTGACTGGGGCAACGAGAGAATCTAGAGAGCACAGACACGCACACAGGGAAGCTTGGATTCGATGAGCTGTGCTGTGTGTTTTATGGGGATGTACAAACAGTGGCAGCAACCTGGAAACTCTGCACACAAATTACATATATCAGAACCAAGGAGATGGGCTTATTGTGGATACTGAAATTATGGTCGGTTTATGGTATACAGCTGAACCAGAAGGCAAGTGTGGTTCGTCCCATTATGAAGTCTCTGTAGGTGAGAAGTCTTAGACTGAAGCCATCTCAGAGGAGGAAGCTGATTGACAGATTCTGCACGCAATGGCCGATCATTCATAAACACTAGTTCATAGATGAGAGTAAGGCGTTGCCAATTCCCATGATGCACTGAGGTCCTTTGGCTATGGCTATGCTCATGGCGACAAAACACATTCATCCTGGGCTCCCTCTACTCCCCACAGGAGAGGAACGTCTTACTCCTACAAGTCTGAGACATGACTTTGATGAAGTCTTTAGCCATAGAGTATATAGTTCTAGGAAGAAGGCTCTAGGTATACTTAGCCATTGTTTACAAACATCACTTGCCAGAGGCATCAGGGTAATTGCATGGGCATCCACTGTGAAAATATAGTAGGGTTCCTCCAGAAAAAGCTCATGAACATGGGGGTCAAGAGGCAAACATTTCTTAGCCTGTGCTTAGTCAAACTAGAAATTTATGACAGTTACTACCTAAGCATCTCCCCACGCAAGCCCGGGTTCTGATGATGGCTTCTCCAAGTACATAGAGCTTAGATGGCATTATCTGGGTATACCTAGCTCTCCTGACTTCAGGGTAGTGCCCTGATTTTAGTACTCTGGTGGGCAAAGGCATTGTAGTTTTCAGTTTATCTCTTTCACTTTGTAAGAACACAAATGGTGATTTCCAATATTTCAAAATATTAAAGCTGAAAATAACAGTCCAAACATCCACTTTTCATATTAGCCTAATCTTTAAGAAGAACAAATATGTGAGCCGCGCGCACGCACGCACGCACGCGCGCACACACACACACACACACACACACACACACACACACCCCTTGTGTGTGTGTGTGTGTGTGTGTGTGTGTGTGTGTGTGTGTGTGTGTGTGGCCTGTATTGGTCTTTTCTTTCTTTTTTTAAATATATTTTATTAATTTATTCATATTACATCTCAATTGTTATCCCATTCCTCCCATTTTCCCCTTATTCCTCTCCTTTATGACTGTGACTGAGGGGAACCTCCTCCCCCTGTATCTGCTCATAGGGTATCAAGTCTCTTCTTGGTAGCCTTTTATCCTTCCTCTGAGTGCCACCAGGCCTCCCCATCCAGGGGACGTGGTCAAATATGGGGCACCAGAGTTCGTGTGAAAGTCACACCTTATTCTTTCAAATCATTTCACTCAACAGGGGATAAGGAAAGCGAAATATCTAAACAAAGTGCATTCCTATGCATTAAAGTTTGATAGCATTTTATAATAGTACCAACATGCAACCTAAAATAGGAAAAATGGGAATCTTTCAGACACAACAAATCATGTCACATATATAATTTAATGTCTCTAGTCCTGATTCATTCAAATGGGTAAGAAATACTTGTTGGTAACACTGTATGGCCGTCAGTTATTATAACCCTAAGTAGCACTTTTCTTTTAAATAAAGAGGCCAACAGTGCCAACACTTTGTGTTTGTGAATGCACTAAAGGAAACACCTTAGGAAGACTCCATCTAGAGCTCAGCAGAGACTGCACTGCTGTACTGAGTTTCTCTTACTTCTCACCTGTTACTTCTTGTCCAAATTCAAATTAAAGAAATATGACTATGTATAAAGTAGACTTTTTACCATTGAGACTAAAACATGTAATGGAAAAAACTTAGGGGCAAAAGGATTTGCTTTAGATCCTAGATGCCAAGGTGTCTTTCCATCATGGTGGGGAGGCTACAGGGGAGCAGGAAGTTTACGTGATGGCAGCTATGAGGCAGAGAAATGTAATATAGGCAGAGTATGAGAGGCCCCTCCTCTTACCTTCTACCACCTCACAGTAGAGACACCACACTATGCATATCAAAGGAGCAAATCCTGAACTCAGATACTCCTAATACCATCCGGGAACACTCTCACAGACACACTCAGAAGTGGGTTTCACCAATCGCCTGGAGATTTCTCAATCCAATCAATTTCTCGGTTATGATTAATGATCACTGCTTGCCTTGGTGGCACAAGCCTACAGTCCAAGCTGTTGGAAGGCAAAGGTGAGTGGATTACAAGTTTAAGGCCAGCCTGGATATTTTACATACTTAGTTTAGAATGCCTAACAAGAAAATTTAAAAAAAACAAAAATAGCTGCTTCCCTTGTAAAAATCTTCCTGTTTAAAATCTATATACTCTCTGATTTCTGGCCTGAGTAACAACTCAGTCATCATGTGGCATATGTGCATTTCTGTAAACATACACACTAAAAGCATAAATGCTCCCCATTACTACGTGGAGTACACTAAGGTTTCTTTTACTTACCTGACTTAAAAATTCACTTAAATATTTTTTCTTCTTTTATACCATTCTGTGTCTATTCATCAAACAAAGTATTAGGTGGACTACCTTAAGTCTATTCCAGAATCAGACTTTGCATCTTCAGGTTAAAGACACTGTTCACACCACAGTCTCATCGCCAGCACTTCAGGTGCATGAGAGATGGAGCACACCTACTTCTCTTTCTTATATTCCACTCGAATGTAATAACGGGGACTCTCGACTCTTTCCATTTTCTTGGCCTTTGCCTAAGTAGGAAGTAGTGCTCAGGCTAGGCCAATGCGCACATCCTGACAAACGCGGCTTAAAGGCTGAGCATGGTGACACACACCTGAATTTTGGCACCTGAGAAGCAGAGGCAGGAAGGTCGAGGTTTTTAAGGCTAACCTGAGCTACATAGCCAGTTCAAGCCAGCCTAAGCCATATGAGACTACCTCAAAGATAAACAAGCATCAACAAAAACTATTTTTAGGGGAAAAAAGAATTTCTAAGAAATAAATTAAAATGGACAACAAATAAAAATATGAGAAGTCAGTATGTGTGACATTAAAGTTTGGGGGGAAATTGCCCATGCTCTGAGAAAATTCGTGTTGTCATAAATCTATATTCTGAAGCTTTCCTGGCCCAGACAGGGTTTTGTTAAACATGCCTTCAGCAATGTGCAGGGTCCCTCCACTTCTTCACTATTCAAGTGGAAATAAATGTAAGAAGACTAAAGAAACCTTAAAAAGCTAAACACCCTTAAATCTTAGTAAATGAATAGTGAACTCTATTCTTGAGTCCAAAACCAATAAAATCACAGCAAAATGCTCCATGGATGCACAGATTTCAGAGGACAGCAGATCATAAAACTGCCACAGACTTGGCAAGCTGGCAGTCACTGACAGAAAGAGAAAGATGTATAAATACAGGCTGAAATGACAAGTTTCAGTACTAAAAATCCTGTGCTTTGTACACAGTGCAGTCCCTAAATATAAAATACTTGATGTACTTTACAAATGTATATCATTAATAAGTACGGCATTTATCCCTTATATCTCAGCTCTATGGGGAAATGTCTTTAATCGATTAAACTGATTTCAGTGTCATAAATAAAAATATTTACAGAATGTACTATCTTCTTTCTGGCCTACATTTATGTCAGTGTGGGGGTGCTCGAACTGGAGCTACAGACAGTTGTGAGCTGCCATGTGATTTCTGGGATTTGAACCCAGGTCCTCTGGAAGGGGAGTGCTCTTAACTGCTGAGCCAGCTCTCCACCCCAAATACTTTTTTTTTTTTTTTAAAGAATTTTTGAGAGATTTTGATAATTGGAGACATGGCCTTTTCATATGGACTGAAGTATAAAATGAAGAGGCCATTTCTATGCCAGCTTTTGTTATAGAGCAGTGTGATCTTGGTATAAAATCCTACAAGGGTCCTATGGCCAATTCACCAGCGGACTGATTGTACAGACACAAAAAATGCCAAGAATAGACAGAGTGATCTGGAAAAAAGCAGGGTGGAGCCTCCCTCCACTATACAGGACGGGTCCACGTGGTGTAAAAACAGCAAAAATAGGGTAACATGAGGACCTAAAGACCCACTTTATAGATATTCACTTGAGACAACATCACACTCCATGGAAGTAGGAAGGGGCACATCTTTCAATAAATAGCATTAGAGCCATTAGATAAGAACACATTGCAGGAACTGAAAATGACAGGAAAGGAAGTAACAACTTCAAGTGAATTTTCAAGCCTTACTCTGAGCCAACAAAACTGAAGTGCTTAGGATATAGAAGGGTATCTTCATGATCTTGTATTTGGAAAACTTTCTAAAACTGCATATAAAGTTCATTAGCCATAAAGGAAATAACTGATAATTGTGACTAAATTAAAAGCAAATTTTGGTTTAGAGTAACAGTAATAGAAGAAAGAACTGAGAAAGGAGTTGATGACCGACGCAGATATATGAAGAACATGCAAAGCAGAGGGATAAAGAGCCCAATGGGGTGTAAGAGGTTAACAAGGCACCTGAACATGCAGTAGATGAGCAAAGGGAGAGAACGGGCTCCATGACTGAGAGTTGAAAAAAGTTGTATTTACAAGGAGCAAAGCCTTGGCGAGGAGACACTAGCTCGGGAAGCTGGAGAGGTGCCTGCTGGGACCACAACAGGCTCCCTCACAAGGGAGGTTACATGGCATTTGCTTTAGATTGCGTGTGTGTGTGTGTGTGTGTGTGTGTGTGTGTGTGTGTGCGCGCGCACACGACATGTGCTAACACATTGGACAGTTGTAATATGTGCTTTTGGTGTATACACTGAATTTATATTAATATTTTTTATTTTTACATATATTTATATTGCTATACATATATATATGTATATATGTATATGTATAATATATATTTATATTGCTATACATATATAAAATAAACTACATAGAGCATGAAGTACCATGAAATGATCTCAAATTATGTTAATGTTACATTCAGAGTGTTTTTGCTATCTGTATTTGCCAACCTTGAAAAAAACATTTTCCAACCTTGATAAACCAGAATTTTTAATAAAAAATATTTCTTGAGTGTGCCAAAAGAATTCAAATAACGACAACTTTCTACATAATTCAGGCTGTATTCTCCCAGACAATGGTTTTCCTTACAGCTACAACTTCTGAAGTGAGACTTATGGCTGTAAAGTCGGACTGACCATTGCCAGGCGAGCATAACAACACAGCCCACAGCACAGTACTTTCGCCAAAAACAGTTATATGTAAGAGGTGGCAGCGCCCATGGTATTGGGAGACAAAATTTAGATATTTAAACATGAGCAACAGGGGAAGGTATTCCAACAGTATGCTTATCCACCTGTCAGGCTCTTCCTGGGTGAGCTTTTTTTCAGGATCTCAGCTTTCCCATTCAATTAAGAAAAAAGGAGGAGGAGGAGGAGGAGGAGGAGGAGGAGGAGGAGGAAGAGGAGGCACAAAAGTTTACACCTTAGTAAAAACACGAATATTGAGTTTTCTTTTGTAATGTGCACATCTGAGGAAGGGTGGGTGAGGCTGGCCAGTCTATTAATCTAGTGTGATCTTGAGGGACCAGAAGAAAGAAGTGATGTGATTTAGGCGTGGCTGGGTAGACAACAAACTACATCTTAGCGTCAACCAGCATGAAAGGAAATGTAGAACTGGGGACCAGAAAGTTCTGAGCTTCAGTGACTTCAAATTCCAAATAGAAACACTGATTTGTACGTTTTGCATCCACCACTCTTCCACCCCACCACCATCTCCTCTTTTTTCTGCTGTGTTAGGTATTAAACCCAGGGTCTTCCATACTAGGGAAGCACTCTACCACTTAGAAACACATATAGTCCTTTTCTTGATTTTATTTTGGCACATATTCTCTTCCTAAGTTGCCCAGGCTGGCTTAGAACTCATTTTGTAACTCTAGCTGGCCTTGAATATTTGTTCCCATTATTTATGATTTCTGGTGTGCATCATGCCTAGCCCTCATTCTACAGATCAAGGATTCCATAGATGATTATATTTGCCAGTGATATGAAAAGATCAGACGAGGAAAAAAAAAAAGGCCATAGTATCTAAACACCAATGTGGTACTTAAGAAACCTCAGGAGACAGGAAAATGAGCATGGTGGTTTGAGTGAGGATACCCCGATAAGTTCATATGTTGGAATACTCAGTTACCAGTTGATGGAACTATTTGAGAAGGATTAGGAGGTGTGGCCTTGTTAGAGGACTATATCCCATACCACTCCCAGTGTCTGTCTATCTGTCCCTCTCTCGATCTGTCTGTCTCTCTCTCTATCCATCTATCTATCACTCTGTCTCTCTCACTGTCTTTCTCTCTCTCTCTCTCTCTCTCTCTCTCTCTCTCTATCCGTTTGCCACTCTCTTTCTCACTCTCTGTCTCTGTCTCTCTCTGTCTCTCTCTGTCTCTCTCTGTTTCTCTCTGTCTCTCTCTCTGTCTCTCTGTCTCTCTCTGTCTCTCTCTGTTTCTCTCTGTCTCTCTCTGTCTCTCTGTCTCTCCATCTCTCTCTCTCTTTGTCTCTCTCTCTCTCTCTCTTCCCCCTCCCCCAGCACTATGGCTGCCTACCTGACTGCTGTCATGGCCCCTGCCATGATGACCAGTGACTCTAACTCTCCAAAACTATGAGCCCCAAATAAAGGCTTTCTTCTATAAGTTGCCATGAGCATGATGTCTTATCACAGAAATAGAAAAGTAACTAAGACCTTGAGTTTCTGGCTGAGGGTCTTCTCAGCTCAATGACTGACCACAGGTACAGAGAGCAATCTGAGCCTTTAAGGTTATTTTCTTATGTCTATCAGTATACATTTCTACTGGTCTTTCTAATGCTAACTTTAATTATTTTCTAGAACATATATTTTATCTATTGAAACTAATATTATATATATCATCCTGTTCCGCTCTCCTTTGCTAACATCTACTGCTGAACAGAGGACCCAAGTGTCCTTTTCCCACACATACTCCCTGGGCTCCACACTCTGAACCACTATTTGAACTTTAAGCCCTAAAATCCCATGATTGGACAACTAACTAGCCCCCATACAACAGTGTAGTCTGCTTGGTCTCAACGCTAACTACGTAGTGTTTCTGCCATACAAGTTGGGAAGCACTTAAAAAATCATTTGTGGGTTAACTCAAGGCAAGTTATAGTAGCCTCCCCTCATCCACTGGCACACATCTAAAACCTCAGGCAAATACCTGAAGCAGCAGAAGGTACTGAGCTCTGGCCAATTTGTTCATATACCCACACAAATGTTTAGAAATTTGACCCATTAAGAAATTAGTACTAACAATAAAGTAGAAGAATTATAATAATATACAGCCAGCCTTGAGTACCACAGGTTTCTGAGAACAAAAGTTCAACAAAATATAGATGAAACTATTTAGGAAAAATGTGCCTGTACTAAACATGCACAGCTTTTCCCCGTTTGCTATTATTTCCTAAATAATACAGAGGAACTATATACATAGTACTTACATTGTGTCAGGTATTAAAGGTAGTCTGGGAATGGTTTAAAATATATATACAGAGGACAGGTGTAGGTGGTTTGTTTCAGGTACTTAAACATCCTTTGATGTTTGCTATCATAATGGTGCTGAGACCAATCTCTAAAAACCAGTTTCTCTCCCCCTCTCTCTGTGTCTCTGTCTCTCTCCCTCTCTCTCTCTTTGTCAAATACACACACATTATATTCACCCTATGTGACAGGATGAATGAGATAAATTCATTGGTATTGTAACACAATTTTAGTTACTTGAACAAAAACACTGCAACATTGAAGCAGTAGATTTAGTAACAAATTAAAATGTAATATGGGGGGATAACATATATAGAATGGATACAACAAACAAACCAATGGTCCAAACTTTCATTACACTAGTAAAATAACACACAAAATTTGAGGTTTACTAATTTCTGGCTTCTGGATGTTTCCTCTTAATGTTTTTGGACCATTATGTGGACCAAATGAAACTGCAGACAAGGGGACACTGCTGTCCACTCTCTGCTGTCCAAAGGAAGAAGGCCTAGTGAGTCTGGCTTCAAATGCTCCTATCTTGGAGAATGAGCCTAGCATTCTTATTCTTAATTTTGTTATCATATCAATGATAATTTCAGAACTAAATCTTGGACAAGAAAATTCTGTGATGACACAAAGTGTTATTATGTTAGTGTCTAGAAAATCAACATTTAAAATATGTACATGTGTTGGGCTCTTTCCTCTCAATTTGTGCAAAAAATAAAGTTATATGAAAACATTTTTCAACAAAACATACTAATAGAGTTTTTCCCTGACCATAAGTCTCAGGGGGTACTTGGTGACACACAGGCTAGCACTCCTAACTTGGAAATTGAAAATGCTGGAACATATGAAACTGACAACTTTTAGGAGGCTAACTGGAAGTGCAAACTGTCCAAAATCTGATACAACAAAAACTCTGGTCCCAAACATGTCGGGTAACAGTTACACTTCCTGACTAGCCAGCTACCTAGGAAATGCTGACAGTCAACATGCTGACAACTCAACTTGCTGAATTAAACAGCTACAAGTAAAATTGAATGGTGGTTTCAAAAGAGCTTTTTGCTACATGATTGGAAATTAGAAAGATTTTAGTAAATACCTTCCATTGGAATTCTTACCTTGAGATATGCAGTCACTATTTCAGAGAAACTGGTGCTCTGAGACGGCTGCACACCAGAACTCTGCTAGCGGCTGGAATACCCAGGTCCTTTAACCTGAGTCCCAGGAGATGGGGTCTGAACACTGAAACATTTGGAGAACAGGAAGCAGCACAGGGCCAGGAACTTACTATGGTACCAGGAAAGCTGAGATGTTCCCTAAAGAGGTTTACTATTAGAACTGAAGGGTTAGTTTAGGGGGACAAAGTAAGGGATGTTCAGGATGTAGCCAGGATTGCTCTGCTGCACCACCATGATCACAGGCACCCATATGGCAATTTGCTGCATGAGCACAGGACTACCCCAGCAGCTACACTCAGGAAAACACACTGTCCTTTAACACCACACAGATAATTGCAAGGTATGTGGCAGTCTTCATAAACTAAGTGCCAATAGCAATGCATATCCGTTATGAGTCACAAAGCGTGCCCCAGACATAAGGAGTCAAAATGTGGCTCAAACCAATTTCCACCAAATAAATAACTGAGGACTACAACAGAAACAATGTTTTAACATAGATGATTCCACAACTTGTTAGCTATTGCCCTCAGATGGATATTAATTATCATAACCTTAACAACAGCCGTCATAAATCTGCTATACCTAGCAGTTCTTTACCAAATTTACTAAGAAAAACATTTCGTTTATAAACACACATGGCTTTTATACTTATCCAGAACTAAACAGACCTTCTGGGTTCCCCGTGTTGACCTACAGTTAAACAGTTACATATCATTTCCAAATATGTTTTATTAGTTTACAATTTTAATACCATAACTAACTGCCTGATGTCAGTTATCTTAATTACAGTGATCCCTTTTAATTTTCTGAAGACTTTTCTTCCCTAAATCAGGATCTGGACTATGTCTAGAAAGCATTACATTAAGAAAGGTCACACAGACTCAGAAAAACAAAAATCATACCTTCCTCCTGTATGCAGATCGCAACTTTTAACGCTGTGTGCATGTAGGTAAGGACAATGAGAGGAGTGCAGGTTATGAACATGGATAAGAAGCCACGAGAGGGAACAAGAGGAGTCGAGAAGCTGGTGGGACGGCACAAAGACATACGTAACACAAAACCAGAAAGGAAGCCAAGTGGGAAGTGGGATGTGAGAGGAAGAAAAAAAGTTGAGGGAAGAGAGACAACAGAAACATCATGGCTGAAAAACGCCAAAACGGAACCTATCTAATTCTTCTTTGTATGCTGGTGGAAATCTGGCTGACTTCCAATGGACTCATCACTTGCCCACATTTCAAAGTACCAGAGAGTTCCATTTGCATAGGTCTTACTAACAATGATAGCAACAGTCCAATCCAACTGCTGTTTACATGCCTTCTTTTAAAATCTAGCCCGCTAGCCACAGACCTCATCCTTGCCATGTGAAAAAGACTGTGAGAGGGGTGTGAGGAGGGAAAGACTTGGTACAAAGAACACACAGGGCCTCTATATGTTCGCACTCATCAGTGCCCCAGTGTCTAAGGTGGAGTCTAGAGGGCACCCTCCTGGAGGCAGGCCGTATTAAATGAAGCTCTTCAAGCAGAAGGCTCAGCTGTGACACAGGCACCCAGAACACAAGTTCTGTTTGCCTTGGCTCTTTAAAAATAACTTCTGAGAATTTCTTGAGACCAACTGGCAAACAGACTGTTCACACTGACCTCCTTGTTTGCTCGAGCATGGGCTAAGCAGTGAAACCACAACGTTTGGTCAGCAAAGCTCCCTTCCTGCTGCAGGACCCCGCTCAAAGAGGGCATTATGTCGGTGTGGCCCCACCTCGGACTGCTGCTGCTGCTGTTCTCCATTCCTGTCGCCAGGGAACATCTGTGCGCGGGACTTATTTGTGCATTAAACAGAATATGCTTTGTGTATTAAGTACACGAGAGTAGAACTCATGGATATATTTTAAGAGTTTTAAATCTCAAAGAAAGCATTTGTTTTTAATATAAGAAAAGCAGTTTTGCTTGAATCTTGCACACATACCTCACTGTCTATTCAGACAACTACAACGACTTTCCTCTAGCCCTAGAAAGCATATCTGATATTTAAATCACTGTGACTTCAAATTAAAATTTACCTAGGTTAACCACATGTATGTAGTTATATGAATAATATATTAATAAGCCAGCTTACTAAATAAATTTTTACACAGAGTCACACTATGTAGTTCAGGCTCTGGCAGGCCCTGATTGTCCTGCCTCCACTTACCAAATGCTGAGAAAACAGATATGTGCCATGCTTTATTAAATTTTAAATTTCCCTTCCACAGAGCATTTGTGATCGATATTTCAAATTATTCCAAACAGTATAAAATGAAAATTTGCATTTAATGTTTTCTCTTCGAATTTTATGTTTATTTGTGATTATGAATTCTAGCTAATGCAGCCTGGAGTTTCATCTTGGGCTCACTTTTTTTCTGACTAGTCAATGTTGCGTTATAGATTGGTCAAAAAGAATAAAATATTATCTGAAAAGATTAAACATGATCTCTGTTTAGACAGTGTTAATCTGGTTCCAGTGCTCCAAGGCAATCCAGCATCTCAAGTGATAATTTACCACAGTCACATTATAGAATTTCAGGGACAGAAAAACCTTTGATGATCTCACAGGACTCTAAATTTACAGTGTAGGAAAGAGGGAGCAAATGAAATACAGATACTTGAATATTATCTTAAAATTTAAAAAATTAAATGACAGTAAAAGCAAACTCATTCATGAAAAAAAACAGAAAATACACAGGAAAAGAATAAGAATAAAGCTCTTTTGTATGATAGAGTTGAATTTACAATTTCTCTAAAAAATAAAATATTTGAAATATATTTGTATATTTTCTGACCTAATTTCAAGTAGTCAAATGAATTCTCATCCATATGCAGCCATGAAGCCATTCCTGCAATCACACCAGTCCCCGAGAACAACTTCGTGACCCTCTGTGATGATTCTAATCTCCACTGTCAACATGACTGGATTTAGAATCGCCGAAAAAGTATACATCTGAGCATATCCACGAAGTCTTTCCAGAGAAGGCTATGGGAAGATCCCGTGTGGTCTGCAGATGGCCCCTTCCCATAGCATGGGGTTCTCAGGTGAAATTTTAAAGAGACACCAGATGAGCATCAGCCTCTGTTTCTCTGTTTCCTGACTCCAAGAACAACGTGAGCAGCAGACTCACATCCACGCCGTCACAGCTAGAGCCTCTCTCTGTGCCATTCTTTCCCTGCCATGATGGACTAGACACCCAACTGATGAGCCAAAATAAGCCCTTGCTCCTTTGAGTTGCTTTTATCAGTATCTTGACAATCCACCAAGCAAAGTGGCTAATACCCCCTTTGTACTCCAGGCCTACTCTACCTCTGGGGCTAGGAGACATTGCTCAGCTTTATGTCACTGCAAGTTTCTTTACACCTTCTAGAGGTTGTACATGTGATACATGTTCCTTTGGTGGGGGGTGGGTCTTATTCAACTGCAATTTGGAAATTGATGGACAGTGCTTATTCTCTATATTGTTGAGAAGGAGGCCACAGACTAGACACAGCACTACTCACCTAGTCACTTCCTGATGGCACTCACCTCAACTCTGTATCAATGTTCCTGCGACCCCATCTGCTCGCAATTCGAATGATGTGTAGTAAGAACACTGATGTTTACCACTGATTTCTCTGATGACAGATTAAGCTCATAAACTTTTTATACACCATGGTCATTTGGGAAACATGGTTTGACAATGCTCATATCTCTTCAGGTGCCCTGTCTTCCTGCTGGAGGTTGACTATCTCTTATTTGAAATACTTGGAACCAGAAGTATTTGGGATTTGAAAGTGGGAGTTGGTCGGAATATTTGCCAAGAGATAATAACACGTCTTGAATAGTTTTTATCTATAGTGTATGCCCACAGCATGAAGGTGACTTTATACATTAAGTGTGCCTACATCTTGAATGTGACTCATCAAACCAAGACAGGTGCAAAACTGTCCACTGTGTTGTCAAGTGATCAAAGCTTTGGGTTTCTAGATTTGAGATGCCCGATCTATGTCACACTGAAAGGCTATTTGATATTTTGGACACAAGTCCCTTGATAAATATTTTCCAATTGTGTTGTCCCCAGGGTCTCTCTATGTAGCCCTGGCTGTGTTGGAATGCACTTTGTAGACCAAGTTGACCTGGAACTCACAGAGATCTGCCTGTCTCTGCCTCTGACTGCTGGGATTAAAAACATTAGTCACCACCACCCTGGCTAGTTTCAAATTTTAAGTTCTAAGCTGTTTTCTACTCAATATATTTTAACTTTTGCATGTTTGTCTATAAGCCAGTTACATTTATTCTCAGGTATACTATCATCACTAGTGTTCATTCGTTTCTTGGTTTGTTCATTCATTTTTTTCAGGTGGATGTCCAATTCACCCATGCAAGTTTCTTATAATATTTTTTCATTTCTTCTTTTAGTAACTGTCAACAACTAAGAAGGGTCTGGGATTTTCCCTTACCTGTAAGATACAAGTTAGTCTGCCATCGCTTCCTTAACACTGGCAGGTGATGGCAAAACACTTCTTAAGTGTGAGGCAAAGCACTTTGTTACTCCAGCATAAAATGCAACATAGTTCTAAGTGTGCACTCCGGAGTCCAGGGAATGCTGGACACCATACTGCACAACTATAATCTCAGTACTCCTATGGGGAAATGGGAGATGGAGTCAGGAGAGTCCCAGACCTCAAAGAGCAGAATGGCAAAAGAAAAAAAAAACCCACAAGGAGACTCTGTCTCAAACAAACTGGTAGGTGAGGACTGACGCTAGAGGTTATCCTCTGATGCCTACACATAGGCTATTGTACATGTGAGGCCACACACACACACATACATCCTAACTGTATAGAAATAGGTCTATTTCTCTATTCTCCAGAGGATAAAAATTCATCATGCCAAATTGTATTGATTGCTATAGCTTTATGGTAAATTTACAAAGGCACAATAAATTATTCATCTTTGTTTTTTTTTAATTAATTAGTTATTATTAGGGTTTTTTTTTTCACTAACTTACACATAATGTTATAATGAGTTTACCAGTTTCTATCCCCAAAAGAGTACCTGGTTGTGCTTTGACTTGATGGTACTGCTGGAGCCGTGATATTTTAGGAATCATGATTGGATGATACTGCAGGAGCCATGATTGGATGATATCTAGGAAGCTCTGATTGGATGATATCTAAGCAGCCCTGGTTGGCTGATACTGCAGGAGTTCTCACTGGATAATACTGCAAGAGTAAGGTATGATTGGGATTACAGTATATTTATAAATCAGTTTTAGGAAAACTGCTGCTTTAATACTTTTTCCTTCAGCCCATGAGCACGTCTTACCATCACTATTTTAATTTCTTTAGTTTCCCTTGGAAATTTCTGAATATTTCAATCTCAGGATTTTTGTTGCACTACAAATGTAATTATTTTAACTTTATTTTTCAGTCATTTCCAGCTATACACATGCAAATGACCAGCACACTATGAAGTCGTTTTATTTAGTGTCCCTTGGATTTTTTTCAGCTCAATAGTCATAGATGGTAACAGTATAATAGTCATAGATGGTAACAGTATCACTCTTTAGGTTCTAATCTTTCTGTTTTCATTCCCTTTACTTGATATATTCATTTCTTTTGGCTACAGTAATAAATTAAGTACTTAAAACAATATAGTAATAAATTAAGTATTTAAAACAATACACATTTATTTTCTCTAAGCTCTTGAAGCTTTAAGTCCAAAATCAAAGTCTGACAGGGCCAGTTGCCACTAAACTTCTCAAAAAAGTAATCAGCAGCACCTCTCCACCTTCTGGTAAGCCAGACTCCTCTGGTTTGAGGAAACTGCACTTCAATCTGCACTGCATCTTTTCACGGCCATCTTCCTGCTGGTCCTTCTCTTTTCCTTATGCTAAATATAGGTCACATTGGGTGAGAACCCACTCTAAGCCAGCATCACCTAATTTTAACTCCATTAGCATGTGGAGGTCCTGCTTCCAAATAAAAGCTTTTTGTTTGGGGTTTGGTTTTGGTTTTGTTTTGTTTTGGTTTTTTTTTTGGGTTTT
Source organism: Acomys percivali (assembly GCA_907169655.1). Classification (NCBI taxonomy): domain Eukaryota; kingdom Metazoa; phylum Chordata; class Mammalia; order Rodentia; family Muridae; genus Acomys; species Acomys percivali. Next base: position 112,115,423 of record OU015744.1, read on the forward strand.
TGTTGTTGTTGTTGTTGTTTTCTTTTGTTTTTTTTTTTGTTTTTTTTTTTTTTTTTTTTTTTTGAGACAGGATTTCTCTGTGTAACAGCTCTAGCTATCCTGGAACTAGTTCTGTAGACCAGGCTGACCTTGAACTTAGAGATCCGCCTGCCTCTGCCTCCCAAGTGCTGGGATTAAAGAAATAAAGGCATTTTCACAGGTGACATGGGAGCTGGATTTTAGAAAATCCATAATTGTCTTATTATAACAGATAGCCGCTCCATTCTACAGTTGAACAGGAGTGGTAAGAACAGGCAGTCTTGCTTTCTTTTACCATTAAGCATAAGCTGTGAGGACACACTCGCGGACACATTCATGAGCATATTCTGCTTGAGAAATTTCCTAATTATTATTCAGCAGTTGGTGTCCTATAGTTTAAGTGAATAAACAAAATATAAAGGAATGTTCTCCTTTATAAAAAATACTCAAGTTGAGTACAGGATGTGAAATAGACTTTATATTCTACATAAGATACCCCTACATAGCACACTTACATGCCTTTGTTTGTCATTCTACATGAGTCATTAACACTGTTAAATTCTTGCATCTACATCCATGATCTTCAGCTTACGCAATGATTTTTATTCTACTTTGTGTGTACACACGTGGAAGGGAGTCTTTGTCACTGCTTTTGTCGCTTTGCTTTGAAACAGCGTCTCACTAAACTGGCCCTGACCTCATCATGTAGCCTGAAAATTGTGGTGACGCTCCTGCTTCAGCACCCCGAGTTCCGGGACTGCGAGCATGCACTACCACACCTGGCTGTGTTTGGGCTTTTTGTAGGTTTTGGGCGGGCAGGTTGTTTGTCTGTTTGTTTTTAGTGTCAGAACAACTCATTTTCCTTGACAGATATCACACTTCATATTGTCTATTTCTTCTAACTGATACTGGTAGATTAATGTTTTGAAATCTGCAGTGCATTTAATCTCAGTTCCAAATGTATGGCAGAAGCCTTTGGACAGCTCTTCCCTGTGTCCCTTAGCCGCTGTGGCGGCCGCTGCGGAGATGTGTGCCTTACATTCTTAGCATCCATCATTCTGGTTTTCTTTTCTTGATTTCTCTATCTTCTGCCATCCATGATTTCTTCACATGAGAAATCTGTGGTCATTTAAATTATTATTTCATGATATGTAGCAAATCAGTTTCTTTTGCTTTTCAAGACATTTGTGTTTGTCTTTGTCTCTTATCAGTCTGAGTATGATTAATCTTGACAAGGTTTACTTCCAACTTATCTTGCCTGATGTTCACTGAATTTCTTAAATCATAAGTAATCTTTCTCTAAATTTGCTGAGTGTTTTCATTCATTATTTCTTTAAACATTTTTTTCCTCAATCCTTTTTCTGTTTTTCTTTTAGGAATCTGACTACAGTAACGTTAAATCTTTTTATATTTTCCAGTAGGTCCCTAAGACTTTACTCACTTTTCTAGCCTTTCAGCTCTGTTTTTCAGGGGAAAGAAATGTATATTGATTATCTTCAAGGTCACTGATATTTCCCTCATTGATAGACATTCTACTTTTCACTTATCAGAGTCATGTAGCTGGCGGAAATGAGTTTTAGAGATGGAGACAAAATAAAGATATTGATGAATTTTTTTCATCAATTCTTTGTGAGTAAACTAAGCAACGGTAGTTGACATGGCAAGTCTTAAATGTAGACAGATCAATATAGAAACAAACAGGTATGTGTGCATTAATAGTGTCCTTCCACTGACTATGAACGCATTATAAGCAATGCACTACAAGACACATTTCTAGATGAAGGGGAAAGATCTTGCTTTCTAAATACCACACAATAATACAGAAACCCATGCTCCATGGTAAAATGAATGCTTCTTGGGCAAAAACAATGTAGCACAGAATAAAGCTGAATGTCTTCAGACGCCACAGGAAAGGGGAAAACTCAATGAATGCTGATTTTCCAATAGAAACAGGAGCCAAAGGAACTCTGATAGGTTAAAATTGGGAAAGCTGGAGAAACTAACCCACAGTAATGCATTATAATGCATAGGTTAAAATAAGGATCTGTGAATCCAGACAACATCAATAAATATCAATACATAAAAAAGTACCTTTTTACAATATGACATAAATACAGATGTCATAAAACTTGAAAGAACATCATGGGACAATTATAGTAATGTTTTATTCCTGTGGGATATGCAGACACTAAACCTAGCATGTTTGGTGAGAAATGTTTATTTACAATGTCTCAAATTATTCTACACAAAATATTTCTTAATCAAAGGGAAAAGCAATAACTTCATAGCAAGATGAAAGGCCAAGTCCTAGTCTATAATAAAACAAATCTTTCTAGTGTCTCCAGGTGTGATGCCCTGAAATAAATCGAAACCATCCAACTGTGTCCTGTGGCTTCAACATACTCTGAATTCTAATCAAGGAGAAACATTAGCTAAGATCAAACTGGAGATGTTTTTCTGAAGAACTAGCTGAGCACCTCAAACTATGTCAAAACCCTGAGAGACAAGGACAGATCCAGAAACTATTCAAATTAAAGGAAACATGGCAGCTAAACGCAAAGCCTAACTGAGCCTGGACACATGAGGGGGTCGCCTACAGACCAGAATAAAATATATAGGTTAAAAGAAAGACCAGCAGTACGCTCTTGGTCTCACCAGTGTACCGTGGGTGGTAGGCCCATCTTCTTCCTTGTAAGGAATGCATGTTGAAGACCTGGAGAGTGAAAAGGTGACCATGACTGCAACAACTTCTCAAAGAATCCAAAACAGAAAGATAAAAGAAAGGGAGAGTCAGGAAATCAGAAGATGGGACACAAATGTGAGGCAATGTTTCCATTTCTAACTAAGGAATTCCATGAGTATGCCCTGACAGTCTCCCTCTGCCCCTGGAGTCCTGACTCTGTCATGTCTTCAGAACCTGGGCATTTCTAGTTTGCTTTTGTTGCTTTGCTGTATTTGGAGCTGAGCTCAGGGCCTGGTGCTTGATCCCTAATCACTCCACTACTAAGCCACATACACACTGAGTCGTACAAACATCATTTTACAGCTGAAAGTTTTAGTTCAAACTAAAAAGTAGCGGTAACATAGTGAAAGTTGGTTGAATAGCAGACGGGTGTTTGAGAAGGGCTGTAAAATTAGCTGCTTCCTCTATTTTGAAATGTGAACTAAAAATGTCCTTTTGTCCTGGAGGCAAACCAAACTAAGAACTTCTTGATTAGTAAGTACACATACAAACTATCTCCACTCAAATGAAAACATTAAAGAAATTGCCAAACTGGAGGCCAAAACACATTGCTACTTTCCAACTGGTCAGTGACTAGACCAGCTGGGAGCCTGGGGGCAATTTAGAGAAAAGTAACTACTGCCATTTTCTCATCACCTTACACTACACTTCATTTCTTAATGTCTGGACACTGTCTCCTAAGTTGTACTCCACATGGCAAGAAAAGAGGCAGAAAGCGGCCAGTAACTAACTGGTAAGTGTTTCTTTTCCTACAACAACACTCTAGGCTAGGCCACATAGCCTGAGGGAAGCTTCCTAAGCCAGTACTCAGGAGCGCTCTGTGTCTACACCATTACACGTTAACGTAGTCTGCCTCCCTGAAATTGCTTCTTCTCAATGACCTTAGTTGTGTCTTTCATCAAAGGCAGTATGTTATGCCTACTGCTGGAAAACTGCCCTCGAAATCTAGGGCCCCAGTACTGAAAGTCCCTCCCCAAATATCCCAAGCCATTCCCTGCAAACCAAATACCTCCTCCTGAAATGGCTTTCGTTCCAGCTTTGAGTTCCATTTACCCAAGTTTCTAAAATCTGGAGAAGATGAGATACTGCAGAATATCCCAGGCAGTGCACAACCCACTTCAGGGGACATCATGGGAACTCCAACTTAGAAGCTATGACTATAACTCACCTCTATTATTTTGGATATTTTACCACCTTTATTATATTCTTGATTCATAGACAATGTGTAGCTAACACCATTTTGAAGTGTTATCTTCAAATTATGTGGCCATTTTATGTCTGTTTAAATGCAGACATATACACACCTATTCATATAGTGTATGTGTGTGCTGTGTATCAACCCCTTGAACTACCTTTTTAGCTCCTTTTCAGTTTTTCATAGCTTTAAACTTTGCTCTATGCATTTTCCTCTAAGTTTTTCGCAAGGAAGAGGAACAGAAAATGCTCTCCTGCCAAGCTAAAGCTGACTCAATGAGTTGAGCCTCTTTTAGAACCTAAAGCCACCCAAATGTGAAGTATTTTAATGAGTCGGTTGTTCCCTCTAGAGGACTAGTTTTCGAATACCAGTCCTGATAATATTTACTGATAATGTGTGCTTAACAAACTCAAATTGAATAAATAAAAATATAAGGAATTAAAGAAAAGAATAAGTTCATAGAAATAAAGACAAATGCGTCTATGTGTGCATGTGTGTGTGTGTTCTACTTCAAATAATGTGTGACAGAAACATGAAGATATACACACATACGGCTACCATTCTGAACCGCCATCTTAGGTTTTACCTTGACTGTTCTGTTTAAAGGAGAACACAAAAACAGCATCTTTATTTCCCTACAATCAGTAGCTCATAGACAGACCAGACTCAGACAGAATTTCCTACAGACAGAAAAGCCACACTCACTGACAAAAACCAAGTGCAGGACACAGCGGTTTCAGACGCTCTTACTTTAAGAAGCAACCCCACAAAAGAGACTTCCTGTAATTTCCACATTTGAAAGTACCAGTTTAATAAAAATACAAGTTTAATTTTGGTACAATTAATCCAGATATTTATGCCTGAGACTCATTTCAAATGTAACTACTTAGCATGAAATATTTTGGATGTAATGTGCTAGTATAAAAAATGTCTTTCAAGCGAGGCTAAATTCCAAAAAGCGGCATTGTTATCTTTAAGAGACTCAGCCCGAGTACAGAAGGTCCCATTCAAAGGGGAAATTCTGTCTGGCTACATTCGCAGAGACAGAGAGCAATTCATGGCTTTCACCACGTATTATGTGCAATGTTCTTCTCAGTGGCAATCTGTATTTTTGTGGATAGCTGGACACAAATAAGTGTGGGCCAAGGCCGCATAACTGTTCCTTTAAAATGTTTATCTTTAAATTACAGAACTGTAAACCCAGAACATCTGAGAAGGAGGAGAAAGAGGAAGACAATGACTCTGCCAAGGCCTTCTAACTATATAAAGTGGTAAAGTGTTAATCTGCCTTATTCAAAACATGCTTTCAAGGGTGAGCACTAAGAGACAGACTTCCACTGGAATATTACAAAAGTGATGCTACTAACTCAGGGTGAGTGGGATTCAAAGACAGACACCAAAAAGGCAGAGTATAACTAAAAGAATGAATTCCTCTTCACTTAAAATCAGAGATAATTATCAAACTTGCAAAGAAAATTGAAAGATTAAGAAATCAGAGTGCACTTAGAGAAAGGTCTAGCATTTTAATGATGTCTGTGATCACTCTTCGGTGTTCATATTCTGGAAACTGTGAATGGTTTATGTGCTCTAAGGACAAGGCTAAATCCACATTGTTGTAAGTCACCTGAGTACGCTAAGGTTCTTAATAAGACAAACCATTCAACAAATGATTGAATATGACTGTCCTGTGGGCTTTCTCATATAACCAAGTATTTACTGCAAAGCTGCTCATGTCTGTAAAACCTGAGGGGTCTTTCCTCCTACTTGGCATTCTGCTTTCTGCCTTCCCTTCTACCTGGCTAGCTACATAGTGTGTGTGGAGAGTGGGACTCTAGCATCTTCACACCCAAGAACCCAAGTCCATGGATATATGTTTACTCTCCTCACTTCACGTAGATTGCAGTCATTCTAACCTCCCTAGGCAGGCGTCCTAATTATGTGAGAGGAGAGGACGCTAAATGAGGGTTAGCTAGAAAGCAGAAGCAAACACGCAGGCAGCATGGTGCCTCTTCCCTCTGTTCCTACCTGCAAACCGACTGTCATGTGACTATTACTTGAGCGCCTGCCTTGACTTCCCCACGTGACAGGCTGAGGCTTGGAATTGTAAGACAAATAAACCGTACCATCCCATATGTTGCTTTTTGTCAAAGTGTTTTATCACAGCAACAGAAATGAACCTGGAATGCAGCACTCAAAGACAGCAGGCTGGGCAGCAACCCCATCCTCGGGGGAGTCTAAAACAAGAGCACACATCCACTCTCTCTTCTTCCATGGCGTAGATGTTGCCATGAACCCAAGTTCTCACCAAAAGAACAAATGGAATGTAAGAAGAACGCACACAGTGTTCTAGGCCAAGGCACTAGGTTTAAAGCACCACAGGAGCCCCTGCCACATCAGAACTTCATCCATCAGCTGGACAGAAAAGCTAACCATGGGCATGGCCATCCCACATATTCAACCCTCAGTTTCTGAATGGATTCCCACCAACTGAAGCAGAAAAACTGTTACGAGAGCAGGAAATATGCTTTATTGAATTGAACCACTAAATATTGAGTATATTCTGAAGCACAGCCTGCCCTAACCACCTTAGGATTTATAGTAACTTAAACAGGATCTGAGGCTCCGGTGAATGACAAAACCTTTTGGTCATCAGGTGTCACTATGTAGGCCAGCCTGGCACCAAACTCAAGATCCACCTGGCTCAGCCTTCTGTGAGCTAGGATTATAGGCTTACAGGCTAGTGTCACTACATCCGGCCAGGACAGCATTTAAAACAAACCTAAGGAACACTCAAAGCCACCCTTCTGTTTATCCTATATGAGTCCACATTATTTTTAGAATAAAATATAAACAAAACAAAAATTACCATTCCAACACAATGCAATCAGGACTTGAAACAACTATTTTAATTAAGTAAAAATATATTGGGTCTTTAAACATACATTTAAATAGGGACCAGGTGTGGGCAAAGGGAACATACACAAACCTCCTTCTGTTCTGGAGCAGTGACAATTCTCATTAGAAAGTTTGCCTTGAGGGAATATTCAGCAATGTCTAGACATTTTAGTTATCACACGTTATCAGAAGAGGTGGCCCCAGCATCAGTGTATGAAAGGCAGTAACAGTGATAAATGCCCTGCCTGGGACAACCTCCCACAATAAAGCACTTCACCCGCTGTCACTAGTGCTGTGCTGAAAAACACTGTCCTGTACTAATTCAGCCTAGGACAGAACTCCATACCCTGATGGCATGCAGAAAGGTCAAGAAGGTTCTTTAAAAATTTACGATGCTGCTCACTGAGAAGGGGGCAGGAGTAAGACGATGACTGATTGAGAAACTGTGAAGAAACAAACCACATGACCTACAAAGTATATCAAAATTAGGATCTGGCTAACCACTCTGTAATGTGGAATGCAATGTATTTTTAAGTATTAGCAGAAGCTATTCTCTTAGTGAGTGAAAAGCAAAGTTCTTGCGTTGTACAAGTATTTTTAAACATCATTCTTAACAGATCAACACACAATCCAAGGCCTAGTCCAGTTTTGTATCTTAAACATGGAAATGAAGAATCATCTTAAGACCTCAATTCACTTTCAGCCTCAAATGACTGGAAATGGGTCCAAGCAGTTCGGAACTGTCTAAGGGATTCCTGACAGCAGTGAACAGCCCCGGCTAATGTAAGGCCCAAAGCACAAAGCACATGATGCAAACCTTTCCGAACATCGGTACCGATGCCTGAACACAGTGCGGCCATCTCTACAAAACACAATATGCTCATCACCAACCTTCATGTTACTTTTAGCTGGAACAATAGCATCTCCTAACAATAGAGAGGGAAGCTCGTTGAGGGAGGAGGGAATTCGTAAGTACTATAGGCTGCTAATGTTTATAGTATTTGTTTATATATGACCCCTCACTAAATGTAGCCAGGACATTTTTCTCAACCAGAGACCTTAAGGAAATTCTATTAGCAGTTCTTTGGGGAGAATGCTGACCACAACCAGATGTGGTGCACATCATCCTCTGTGCTACATATGGTCCTAAGATGGTCTAAAAATGTATTTCTGAAGATGAAATGATGTTTAGGTTCAACAGATGGGTCTGTAATTCAAAACAATCCTTGGAATTTTTGTTTTTTAGATTTGAAATGTATATTAAAGTGTTGATCACCCTTGTGATTCTAAGTGAATCTTCTTACCATGTTTAATTATAACTACATGGTTTTCAATGCCTTAAAATCTTATTTAAGGGCTTATGAAATTATATAAGACAAAGATGAATTAATGTTCAAGCTATTGTTTTGTAAAACTGGTAGCCGCTACAAATTAAGTCATTTTAAAAGTATGGAAAAGAGAAAAATAAATAAAATAAAATAACTCATAATACAAAGTGTCCTCAATAAATTATAAAATGTCATCAAAATTAACCATATGGAAAACGCTGCTTAACAGGAAGGGAAAATAAAAAACATTAAACAATTAAAGAACTTTAACCTCTTTGAAGATAGTGATCTAATCAGCCAAAATTCCTACCCATTTGGTGTACACAGTCTAGGAATACAACCAACAGAACATCAACTCAAATATAGTTTACTAACAAAAGTGTCATTTTCCATTAAAAAAAAACCTATTATTATCTCTGTCAAGAATATTCAGCGGTCTTTAGCTGCTGACTGACAGAAGCATCCAACACATCTGTAACAGTATGTGACTACCGTCCTGGGGAGAAGGCACCATTCTTTGTCTTTCCTTCCACTGTAGCAGAGTGCAGGAGTGAATGCTGGGCAAAGTGGGCGTGGCCATCTGTCTGCAAGAGTTTATTTAACCACGAGTATAAGATGACAACTGTAACAGAACAGGGGTTAGCGTATACACAGCTCTAGACTGAACAAATCACGGCAAAAATCCAGTGCAGCCACACAGCACTTGAATGTGCTCTTGCTAAGGCAGGTTCCTGTTGGTTTCGAAACCTCCAGATGGTTCTACAGACATGAAACTCCTTCAACTAATAATTATGTGTCAAATATCCATTTTCAAATGTACAGTTAATTTTATTGAAAGTATAGTAGAAAGTAGATCGTAACAAAGCTAGTACTCATTAAAGATTTTAAGTATTTCCCATAGATTTTAAAAGAAACAAAATTTTTGTATTCTCTCTACCACTCCTTCTAATAGCTTTTTATTGGTGGGGGAGGGGAAGTCCTAATCTTTTAAAATGACTTTTTTTAAAATTGTGCAATGACTGGGCTATCACAGTTCAGCCAGGAAGCAAAGAGTAATGCTGTCGAACTTCCTTGGTTTAAAGTCATACACACAATTCTATTCCGTTCATATATTTTCCTGATATTCCAGGCACAGTATTTTTCAGTCCTCAAATGCTAAAAGTTTATGGCCATAGCACCAGGAACACGCCGAATCTCATCTAAAATGCTAAAAATGTGGGAGACAGTCAACTTTTTTTTTTTTAACTGAAAGTCAAGTAGAAGAAGAAAACTAAAAACAACCCATTTGTTCTCCTCTGTGCTAACAAGAACCGCCACTACAGCAAAACCTCGGGAACTATTCCAGTAGGGATTGGGGTCACACTGCGCAGCACACAAAAGGAAGGCCTTCCCTTGCTTCTGTGCTGGGTCCCTCTGAATGAGCACATGCGCATCGCTGACGCTTTTCTTCTCTCTCCCTCTAACTGCGCAGGGCCACAAGGACTCCAACTGCCTGTGTCTAAGGCAGAGTTATCAACTCTAACTGAACAAGAGAACCACCTAAGCAAACCACACCTGGGTCTTCCTGAAACCACGGCTTCCGGGGTGAGACTATAGAGATAATTTGAAGACGCTGTCCGTGTGATCAGAAGCAGCAGACAGGTAGGCGACCAATACCACACAGGTTGAAAAACTCAGGGGTATTTGGCCTGGATTTGAGTTACCTCTCACACTAAAATATTTCTGTAAAAAAGTTCCATACATATTTTAAAAAAAATAGTTTTTCACCAAAATAGAAGACTCCTGTCAACAGACAAAATAAGTGGAATATTTATTTTGTTTCCTCGTGAAAAAGCTTTCAGAATTTTTTAAAAAATCCTTTTAAAAATAGCATGCTTTACATTCTTCCCAGAAGATTAATTTCTAAATAGTTTCACTTGGAATCAATAAGGAAGCATATGTCTCCAAAAGAAAGAATAATGGTGAAATGATCATATTTTGTATCAATAGAACCCCAAAACTTTATTTCCTTTTCGTTTTAGTGAGATACATCAGCAGTTATTTTCTACATGAGCCTTTGTATTGAACAAGATATAAAAATACTGTCCTAAAGCTTTTCATAAATGACTGAAAGGCCGATTTTTGCTAATTTATCCTTACACTTTTTAAAAGCATCCTTTCACACGTACCTGACAAAATGTTTTTATTAGCTGCGATGCCACTGGCAACTGTCCAGCAAGAAAGCCACACCCACACCCACTGGGCAGAATTTCAGTGTGGCCACCAAAAAGGTCTTCGTTTACACAGCCATAGCTCTACAGAGCAACGTCAGGTGAACATGCCCGCCACAAGAGTAAAGCGCAGGCGCGCACAAGTCATGGCCTAGTTGACTAGCCCCAGCTTGAAGACAACTACTTTTTCTCTCTGACCCACGCTGTTCTAGTTCACCTGGGAGCAGATATGAAACATTTCTGTCTTCCTGGTTCGTTTTATTTCTCACACAGGAACACGCAGTATTTTTTTTTTTTTTTTAATCTTCAGACTGTCCTTTTATTTTGGGTTCCAAACCCATAAATGCAATGTGAATTCAAAATTGTAACCCATGCCTTCTTAAAAGAAATTTCTAAATTCCTAATTTTGATCTGTTTTTTTTCCCCTTTACATACTCATTAGAACGTCACATGTCCTAAAAGGCAGCCACCCCAAGTGCATCTCAACTCTTTCTCAGTACTTACAGCGCAAACTTCCAACTACCAAAAAAAGAATCCTGACCCCTGCTTTGCATGCCCTCTTACAAGGAGGAGAGTTCAGGTCAACACTGTAGAGCTCTGTATATAAAGAAACCCTGTTCTGTGGTTATTTTTAGTACTACACACAGAAATGCTACAGTCATATTTTAAATGTATTTTTGAACAGTTTCAGAGCCTCTCCTTAACCAGCAGGGTGGTATGTTTTTGAGATGAATGCCAACTTTCTCTCTCACGAAGCTATCTTCTTAAGGGCTTACCATGTCCCTCACAGTGGCAGCCACAGTGGTTGGAGAGCTGGGGGGAGCTTTGGATAGGCCATTTGAAAAGCATACTTCCTGGTGCTGGCTTCTAAAAAGCAGCCTTTGTGATGCACAAATACTTAAACATTTCAAATATCCTTGTACCTGATTAAACTTGGAGTAAATACTCCCCAAAATACAGCAAATAAGAAACAACAGAGATGTCTGTTGTTTTTCAAGTGTGCTTCTGGGAAGCAAAGGCTTACAGATGTCACTGAATTTCTTAGTCTTCAATACATTCACATTCTAATGTAGGCAGTAAAAATTAACTTTTTAAATAACAAACAAAATTTAAAAGATGGAAAATTAAAGTTACTTGGCTAATTTATAATAATTGACCTGCCAGACAAAAATAAAGTTGACAGAAATCCTTCAGATACTGTTTTATTTTTCACACATTGTTTTATTCTTCTCATATCAGGTAAGACTGTGAGAATCACAAAGCAAGGCTCTTGACCACATGACACAAAGGCATAGTTCATGAAAAAAAGCTGACTTTCAACTTATAAGAACATACATCTATCACTGTGATGATTATTCAATGTCTAAGAGCAAACAGCATTGCTAAGTCTCAATTTTTAACAAAGTGAGAGGTTTGGGGTGGTTTACATAAAGATTCAAATTTCACTTATAATTGCAGTCCATGTCTGTGTTTACAATAGCCATGGCTGAATCCAAGTGCAATGCAATCTCCAGTCCAAACAACTGAGTCTCCCGAGACACAGGAATTCCACACCAGCCTCCCACCAGTCAAAAGTCTTATCTGTGAAACATCAAATTACCACAGCAGCTATAGCAGACCTGGGAATCACTCTTTTTGCACCATCTGCTCATATCAGAAGCACGTGATTAAACACGGATGTTAAGACAGAGCTCAGAAAGAGAACTATCATTATAGTTTTTATAAAAATTCATAACCAATCTTTCTAATTGTATTAGTTTCACAAAGTTCAAATGTCATTTCCTTATATTCTCTTTAATCAAAATTGAAGGCCAATTCTAATAAAGTTAATTAAAGCAAATGGATCAACTATTGCTTTTTCAATATAATATCTAATGACAGTACAGAAATTAGAAAAAAATACTGGCCTTGGAGTCCCGACTCTGTTTTTAACTGATAAGCTGAAAAGAGCCAATTAGCCTCTCTATGTCACATACGTTGTCTGCTAGCTACCTGATACAGAAGTTAGGGATGCAAACAGTATCTATGATAGCCTTCCCAACATTACCCTACAGGGTAGGGTACCCTACCCTACATTTGACATAGTCAAAAAGCTATGTGTTATATTTCTAACAGGAAAAGAGGGAAGTAAGAAGAAGCTAAGTGCCAGTTATTTAGGATACAAAAAAATACTCAGAAAAAGCACTAATTATTACATAGAATAAGATCTAAAATGCCAAAACTACTAATAAACTCTGTATGTGTGAAATGTATATGTAAGAATCCACATGAGATCAACAACAGCCACGTACAATAGCTACCCAACATATACTGAGCCTGTTATAAGCAAACACTGCAAGGCCACCAAATGCAGGGACACTGCATTACTGCACACATACTCCCTAAATACTGATGAATGAAACATGACACCAGGTATCCAGGGCACACGAAGAATGAGAGCAAACGTCCCTGGACAACTACACACAGACACAGGGTGGTTCGCCAGCTCTTCCCAACACGCTATCCTATTCTTCCTCTAGAAATTAACAGAACTCAAACAGTTACACATGGTGAGTCATTTCTGTTTTTCTGGTTTGGTTGACTCTAGTTCAGGTGTTCAGTGGAGCCATCGTAGGTGTTTTTTGGTTTTTTTTAATTAATTTATTCTTGTTACATCTCAATGGTTATCCCATCCCTTGTATCCTCCCATTCTCCCCTCCCTCCCATTTTCTCCTTATTCCCCTCCCCTATGACTGTTCCTGAGGGGGATTACCTCCCCCTGTATATGCTCATAGGGTACCAAGTCTCTTCTCGGTGACCTGCTGTCCTTCCTCTGAGTGCCACCAGGTCTCCCCCTCCAGGGGACATGGTCAAATGTGAGGCACCAGAGTTCGTGTGAAAGTCATACCCCACTCTCCACTCAACTGTGGAGACTGTCCTGTCCATTGGCTAGATCTGGGTAGGGGTTTGAAGTTTACCGCCTGTATTGTCCTTGGCTGGTGCCTTAGTTTGGGCGGGACCAATGGACATCGTAGATGTTTCTCAGTGGAAGTCCTACGTCTAAGGGCTACGTGCATTTGTTTAATTGTATTACTTGGTGTTTTCTGTTGGTTTCCTTTTCTTAAGGAGAAGAGGGTATAGTGATAATAGGCACCCTGGTACAGGCTACCGACCACAGTGGACTCAGGCGCGCTAATACACGCCTAAGGACTAGTCTGCAACGGCTGCGTCTTCTCTATCACGTGACAGAGACTCACTGATACAGTGGGAACACAGAGAGGCTTTCAAAATGAAATCATTAAACTGTCAACTCGTAGATCTGGATTGCAGACAGTTCAGGATATGCAATGTAGGTTTTTGCCACATAACACAGAAAAAACACTGACATTCCATGATTCCTTCAGAAAAAAACAACAACAAACAAAGCCTTCCCCAACACCACAAAGTCACAATCCACTACTTAGAGTTTGTATTAACAGCACTCTTCAGAATTTTTGTTTTTAATTTTAAAAAGTGCATACATGGGTGCCACAGACTGAGTGATGTCAGAATACAACTAATGGGAATGGGTTCTCTCCATGCACCATGTGCTCTCTCTAAGGACCAAGCTCAGCTTGCCTGGCTTGGGAATGCCTTTACCTACTGACCCATCTCGCCAGCCCATTGTTTTCTCTTCCGTGGTTCTGAGCTGGGTATTGAACCCAGAGACTCACGCATGCATGATAAATCGCTCCATCCTCCAGCCAACACTGGATTTGAAAAACTCTGTTCCAAGCCTCAACAAGCTAGAGCCCATGTGAACTCAATCATTACACAGAGTTAATGAGAAATGGACTCTAAAGAACCTCATGGTGAAACAGCTCAAACTCAAACAGACTTTTTTTTAAAAAAAATCAAGCTCCCCAAGGAAAATAAGACAGAGTTAGGATATATGAGGTCTTAATTCACATATTGGAAAGACTCACATAAGCCTGACAGCTTAAGATTCATTACTACAGAACAAAACATTTGACTCGTCTGAATGTCTGTCTCCTTGTATGTAAAACGAGAAAGGATTTTGCTTTCAGAAGTACAAGACTAATTCGGAGTTAGAAAGAACAGGAGAGAGAGAGAGAGTGCTAAGCCTCATTTAAATGAAAGCAATGGAGTTTTTAACTATTTTCTATACTGAAGTTCTGCATGGAATTTCTTTTGATAAAAAGAGAGATAAGGACGCCACCCATAAACTACTTACAGGACAACAAACAAAAATAAGCTCGGATTACATGTATTCCAAACTAAGATGGTGATTAAACACTTCTACTAAAAACAAGAACCATTGTACTTCATGGAAAATGGAATAAATGAAATGAGCATGTCCCTCACTGTAAACCACCAAATTGGAGAGGAAAATAATTTTGCACACATTGAGACAACAAGTCCAGCCCCTCCACCCCTGATTGGACGCCTCATCCCAGCAGGCACTTCCTATGGTACATAGGAGCCTCAGTGAGATTAGCAGATAGAAATAAGAAACTGAAGATGACGGAGTGTGTGGAGCACAATGTTGGAGAATTTGAAGGGAAATGGAGAAAGCTGCAGCAATCTGCACAGAGATCCCTCGAGTCAACTTTTAGGGTTTACATCCGGTGGAAGAAAAGCCATGTGACTGGCAGGTTAATAGTGGGGTGTGGAACTAAACAATTCTGAGTCTTCTCCCTGGGTTAGAGGCAGTGTGTTCTGGTAGACTAAAGTACAAGCATGCCAATGCCCAAGGAAGGTCACACCAGAGTGGCAAAGCTAATCTACCCTGCTTAAAGGTGTCATGAGACCCACCCCAAAAGGGCTTTGAATAAAGACCTTCAGAAAATCAAGTTCAAGCAAAACCACCTATGTCACTCAGAAGTAACTGCAAGAAGTTTAGAGAAAGAACATTTAAGACATTACACAGCATAAACCAGAACACCCAACACCCAATCTTAAAATTCCAGGAATGAATATAAAGTGAAAATTGTGATTCCTACATAGGTTAAAAATGCAGACCAGACCAGACCCCAAAAGACACAAAATAATGTATTTAGATGGTTCAGCTAAATACTAATAGACTTAGCATTTAAAACAAAACATGAATATTATTTTTAAAAAGCAAAAGAGAAAATGTAGAAAAGTAAACAACACTTTTGTGGATAAACACATAATACCCAGAGGAAATTTTAGTTTAAGTTGAAAACCTGGCAAAGTTGGAAATGCATGCATGGGAGGCCAAACCCAGGACCTTGGGGTCTTTCTGATTAAATAACCAGGGACAGCATTAAACAATGTGATTCAGTAGACTCCATGAAGCAGAGAGACAAAGTAGGAAAAGGCGTGTGAGGAAGTAACAGCCAATCAATTCTCCAAATTCTTGTGAAGACAGTTATATTGCAGAGGGAAGAAGTTCACAGTAAACGGCACACAAGGAAACCCATGCCAGCACACTTAGCACCATATTGCCAAGAGCAGACACTCCAGAAAAATCCTAACACGGCTGCAGGAGCCCTTGTAAGACTTTGAATGCCTTTTTAGGATCAATAAGTAAATGACAATTGTTTTCTCAAACTCCCTAGTTTTCATACCTATTTCTTGACAATTTCTGCTTAGAAGAAGGTTTAATTTTCCCAAAGTCAAATTTATCAGTTTTTTTTTTTTTATGTCCTGTATAAGATGTCATTTCTTATCTTCAAGATTTAAAAATGCTCTGTATTTTCCTATGGAAATAATAACTGTTTAGCTAACTATTTAGGCCTATTTTTTTTATTGTGAGCCTAGTCTTTAATGGCTGAGCCATCTCTCCAACCTCTATTCAGATCTATAATCTCATCATGAACTAATTTCTGAATAACATGAGCCAGAGGTGAAGGAACATTTACCCCTAGAATGTATCCATTCATTCCTGCCATACTGAAGAACATCATAAATTTTAAATATTGAGTTACATCCTCATAAGAGTCCTTGACTCAGTAGTAAGGAATAATAAGCCATTGATCAAATACTGCCCTTGAACTACTAAAAAACAAGAAGATTTAAGTCTGAAGCAATTAAATTACTTGCAAATAAATAGTTTATTTTAAAAATGCAGGAGGCAGGCATGATTGCATACACATGTAAGAGAGGTGGGGCCAGAAGATCAGGTGCTCAGCGTCATCCTCTACTGCACTGTAAGTGTAGGCTAACCTAGGATATATGGCACCCTGTCTCAAAAAAGTACTTACCAGAGTACAAAGCCATCCACCACAAATAATCCACATTCATAATGCCCAAATCCAACCAATGATTCTCAAACACTTGAAGATGCTGGAACTTTGTACCGTTACACTGACAAAAAAAAAAAAAAAATCAACCAAGTACAACAAAGAATCGATGTAAACTATGGAAACAACAGATGGGGTCGTGAAGCCATCATTGTAAATGCATCTGTCTCGCAAGGAATAAGGACAAATCAGTCTGTAATAAGAAATACACAGACAATGAAAAAGAAATAGTTCTTAAACTTAACCCATAAACAAACTAAAATAGAACACGTAAAATATTTAAATAATAAAAAGAGCGTCAGTGAGGTAAGGCGCTCCCGAGCAATGATACTTGTGATATGAATCACGAATGAAGTGGGAAGGAAAGTCAGAAAAAGGAATGAATTTAAAGAAAATAATGGCAGATGATGTCCATGTTTCAGGAATGGAAACCTACTTCTGAACAAAACACATGAAGAAAATGGCTCCTTGGGAAAATCATGATGAATTAGAAAAAAAAGTCAGTGATGGCAGGAAGCTCCTTGGAGCAGCTGAAGATGAGGATGAAAGGAGCTTCCATGATGAACAGTTCAGGCAGAAGCACAATGCCATAACCTTTACATTAGTGAAAGCCGAGAGCTACAGACATAAAATTCTATAATAAATGAAAACATTCTTCAAAACTAAAAGTTAGCTAGATGTGGCGGTGTCTCCCACCATGCAATTATTCAGCACCTAAGCAAGAGTTCCCACGTTGGAAGCCAGCCAGAACTACATAAAGAAACCCTGTGTCTACAAACAAAAATGAATAAAAATTAAAAACTAAAGAAAAGAAAAAAGTTTCTCAGATATGCAAATATGAAAGAATCTATCATTAAAATCAGAAAAATAAAACAAACAGCATTATGAAATGATAATATATTTTGATCATGTATGACGTGACCCAACAACGGATAGTTAATTCATTTTTCAAGAATAAAATTTACCAAATTAACAACTTCAAACACACTTATGGGCAGCTCAGTACATGCAGTATAAGGATTGGAAAGAATCCTTCATCCACTCATGACTCCGCGAGCTAAGAACAAGGGTACTGGAGCTGAACTGATGGCTCAGCAGTTAAAAGCATTTAATGCTCTTGTGGAGGACAGAGATCTGGTTCCCAGCACCCTCTGTAACTCCAATGCCAGGAAACCCAACACCCCTTTCAGTATCCATCAGCATTGGACCCATGCGGTACACAAAGTACACACAGGCAAAATGTTCATACTCATAACAACATAAAAGTAAATATTGAAAAAGCGACAGGGTAAATTCTCAGGTGAAAAGAGCATGGGGCCTCAGGGTTAGCTTGATGTTACAAGAATCACCTGCTATACTGCAAACATTTAAATGGAAAAATGCAGTCCTATACTTGGAACTATTGCACAGCACAGCACAAGATCAAAACTCAAACCATGATTTCTATTGAATGCGTATTGCTTTCCCACAATAGTACAATGGAAACATTATAAATCAATCCATTAAAGACTATCTGTAAATGCAGAACACGTTCCCTAGAGTCAGCATTATATATACGAGGGAAGGAGTCGATTATCCCTTAACTCTGACTCATATTCCAGAGGATGGCAACTTGGCATGCACAGAGAGGTCACCTCTGACCTCTTGCCTCCCTTTGCTGCATCTCTAAGCCCTCATGTGACATTTGTGCTACGTTGCTCCCAAAGGGCAGGAATGAAGGCAGGCACACACAGAGGAGGACATGAAAAGCAGGCCTTGGAAGAGCCTTCCAGCTCACCGTTAGCTCTACCCTTCCCAGGAAATCTCCCTTCTGCATGACTGGGGCAACTCACCACACTGAAGCATAAATATGCGCAGAAGAGCTCAGCGATAGCTGGGGTGAGGAGATGCGTCCACTGTTCTCACTGCGATAACAATCCCATGGGGGGACACATTCTGTACACACTTTCAATTAGCAAACATTACACATGTGCAGTATGTTAGTGATCAACTGTACTTCAATACAACGATTTTGAAAGGAGAAACTCTTGCAAATCAGGCCTTGAAAAGCATAGGGGAAAATAAGGAAGAAAAATGGTAAACAGCTCTGAATTAGCACACCACATAACAGTGTTTTAACACTGTGTGAGAGCCAAAGTGCTTGATATGAGTGCTTAAAACAACTTTGTATACTATTTGGTTCTATCATCCTGACTTTGTACATATAAAAAAAAAAGGGAAAAAAAAAAAAGGTGAGATCCAGAAAACAGGCTCTTATCATCACAAGGGCCATTAACTTTATGCCTTCACTAGCTCGTGAAGTCTAGGTTTGAGAAGGGGAATAAACTGAGACCTATCTCATAAATCCAGCTCTCTTTTATGTAGCATTGCCTCCTAAATACCTAAGCCGCCTTCTGTGCAAAGCCTGATTTAAAACAATCCCACTGAAAGATAAACTAGAAACATTAATATTTAATCTACTAAATGTTCGAAGAAGTACATTTTTCTTCTAATTATGTTCAAACACTTCACAACAACTTTACTGTCTAAATATATGTAAAGTTCCTTTTCGGTCCATACAAGTTTAAAATTATGACTACAGGCTGTAACAAATATGTATAGAGATGTCAAAATGAATCCATTATTTTGTACACTATCTTTTAAAAAAACTTCTAATTACAGGCAATCAGAGCAACCTGACCTAAATTTTTCAAATAATGACTCGACTATAAAGAAGACAATGTGTAGACAGAAGAGAACACACACTATAAATGTTACAGATGTGCTCAATCTTTCTGCTATTGCATTAAAACAGTGGTTCTCACACTTCAGTGTACATCAAAATCATCACCTAAGAGATTTGGTAAAAGATAACTGCTCCCTTGAGACATGTTCTGTAATAAAGTCAATGTAGAGAGAGACAAAAAGACTGCACTAAGCGCCATCAGAAGAATCCGCGCACTGAGCTAGAGGAGGAAGAGAAGGCCGACCCGGTGTTGTCTCGCCCACTCCACAGCTGGAAGGTAACTGTAGAGAGCTGAGAGCTATGCAAATCATTCTTTCCAATGGACCCAAGAGAAACTTCTGGGGCCTGAGCCTCACAGCTCAGCATTAGAACACTGGCCTAGCATGCGGCAGGCCTTGGGCTTGGCCCAAGCTCTACACTAAACAGACAACTGCGTGGAAGTGATGAAGGAGGACTGTGTCAAGTTCAGTGGACAGACCAGTGCAAAACAAATTCATTTCCTGTCATCTCTACACTCATTTCAATATTCTTTCACTTGACACAAATTTGTATCTCTTGAATGTATATAAGCTTATACACTTTGTTCCCTCATTAATAATACTTAAAATCATCAATGTATATTCAACCTAAGACTCATTATTTTTATCTATTTCCATTTATATTTAACTCACAATTTCTTATTCTCATTCTTTCTAAATAAACTTAACTCTTATTTCATTTTCTTGCTGTGTTCAAGAAAAGTTAACAATAACAAAGTTTAGACGTTCAAATCCTGGCTTTATACTCAAAAGGCATTAGGTGCCCTGTCTCTTTAGCTGGAAACTGCCTCATCTCACTAGTTCACTAATCACATAAATGTAGTGTTGTCATCACGTAGAAACTTTATTGAAAATTTTTACAAAACTTCCTAACGATGTGCTCTACACAGCAGATTCTTATGAAAAATGTCAGGATTTCTTATAAGGTTTAATCACCCAGGTATGAAATAAACACTAGGATAAAGAAAGATATGGACCTTCTATCAAATTGCAAAGGCCCCTAGTGGTTTTGTCCTTGTGTCTGTCTGCTCTAACTCAGCTATCTCCCCTCGGCTGTGAGGAGCACACCTGGAATATGTCCACATTTTCCCAACACCTACTTCTAGCAAGGTCTTCTGGGATTTCAGTTGTGACCAAGGCCAAATATCAGAAAGTGAGAGTTTCCCATTTGTAAACACAGATGACAAATTCCTAGACTTGCTGTCTGTGAGAATCAAGAGTAATGAGGCCCTGACCTAACTGCAAATATCCTCTGTGAACTGTTTTTTAAATCAAAGTCTGACATACACATAAGGATTATTTTCTAACTTTCAAGCTATATTATTATTAAGAAAAGTTGAGGTGAGATAAGAGCTGAACTTCAAGGGGCACGGTGTTTCGCAAGGAGAATTGAGCTGGAAATCTGAACAGTGATCTGGATAATACATGAGCTAAGAAGGAACGTGGAAAACAGTAAGCAATACCTGAGAGAGAAAAATGTTCTCCCCTCCTGCCGAGTCTCCTCAGAGATAAATCTGCTTTTAACAGTCTCTCATGTCCATCCATATTTAAAATAACACCAATTATATTCTGAAATACTAATTACCTAAAAGAAAATTTTACAGAGAAAAGGAGAAAACATGGACTAACCAATCATGAGAAATCTTTCTTGGTAATAACCAAGAAAGTCTCTAGCAGCCTCAATTTCCCTTCATTACTTAGAAAATACAGACATCAGTTTGAAAAGACTATAAATAGCAAATTATAGTAGCATATATATATATGTATATATACATATGTATTCACATACAGACATGCACGCATGTATGCATGGACATACACGTACATGCATACATATATATGTAATATTAGCCTAAATTGGAAAATGAAATGAAAAATTTCTATAGTAATCTTTTTCAAAAACCGCACAGTGGGCCTCCTCCCTCAAGATATTAGTTCTTTGTTTTTTGTTTTCTCTGAATACCAGTAGGAGTTCAGAGCCTAAAACACTGTTGCCACTCAGAAATGACCAGATTAAAGAATTAATGACTGCATCGAATGCCCATGTTAAATATCTGATGTGGGAGAGCTGAGAGATAGACTAGGCCAGGAAAAGCTCTGCCTGGTTGATGCTAAGACATCAATTTAGGTCATGCTCAACACTCCAGCATATTAGAATAGAAAAGCATGAGGATGACCTACACAACATAAAATGTATTTAGTGAAAGTTGTCTCTATGTACACACCACATACGATGATTATGACTAGTCAGTCACACACACACACACACACACACACACACACACACACACACACACACACACACAGACATCAACATGACTGGGTTGGGGTGTCAAGTAAATTTCTCTATGAATTAAAAGTTGTGGTCAGAGTTTCTAAACAAGGCTTGATTAGACATTTACACAACAATGAGGCATCAATCCATCAATTTACAATACATATGAATTTTCAGATGCATTGTTTTAGTCTTCACAAGTAAATACTAACAGGTAAAACAAAGGGGAAAAAACGGAACAAATTAATCAATAGGAGTTATAGACAGCTATCCTTCTCTCTGAACCATATCATCATTATTTCATCCTAAATAGGACTTAAGTTTATTTTTGAGGAAAGCATTCAGACAAAAAGATAGTTTCATCCGAGATAACAAAACATCAAGGTAAAATGTGGCTTCCACTATGTTAAGTAAAGTCACACAGGACACAGAAGACAGTGGCAATTTAAAAAAAAAATGAGTAACAAGCCTTCCTCTTTTACCAAACCCACCAGGGAATTTGGTATTTCCTGTATGGATAATTAAGATGTAGTAACTGCTGAAGGTTCAATGGGATCTTCCACGGGATGACCTTATAAATAACATAATTACAAGTAATTATAAGTCAAATGAAAACAGTTCTCTAAAAAAAAAAAAAAAAATCTAAGTTCATATTATCTATAAATAACCTAAAATTACTGTCAGACCTTTATATCCATTTGTTAAATAGCATTTACCAATAGTGTTCATTATGCTTTGCTAAAATATAAGAGTGATATATACAAACCACACATCCATTGAGACATCTGTGGCTGTGCTACCATATAGTGAGTGACTCACTGATGGGGGTACACAAAAATGCCTATTCATTATTAAACTGAAATCAATGTAAAATCAATGTAATTTATTGCTGAAAAACTAAACTTGTGATCTGGAATTACATAAATTTGGCAGACTTACAAACAAATTTGGTTTGATTTATAAACACATAGGAGTTTGTTCAAACAAGTAAATTCTAATAGTAAACAAACTGTCGCTTCAGAATTTTCTCAGAAAGCTGAAGAGGTGTAATTTAACAACTCAAGTCTTCCACTAAAGATTCTGATGTCTCAAGAAGAAATACTACTCTGAATATACCTATGTCAAATTAATAATAAAAAATAACTCCGTCTCCAATTTGCAGAAATGTAGAAAAGGTGAAATAGTGCCCAGATTGCCTTATACGCTGTCATTATTTCCCTCTAAATACAACTGGTGTTTGTGTTGGGGAAAGCCCTCAAAAAAAAAAAAAAAAAATCAACACAGGAAACACCTTGAGGAACTAACTGGCAATGTAGAGGTATAAAGAAGCCTCTAAGGAAAGACGTTCATAAGAGAAGTACTATTTACACCTACGATGAGTTATCGGGCTTTCAGAAATCCAGTGAAGGGAAAGTCTGTAGCACACAGTATCTTTCAAGCATTTATTTTTTCATAAGCATTTATGTGCTACATAAAACCTCACTCAACTCTTTAATCACAATTTGATTAAAAACACACAGGCCCCATAATTACTCTCCCTCAGAAACTCAAACAACTTCCTTCTAGATATTTCTTGGCAAAATGTCCCATAAGACCACTTTTTCGCCCAGGTCAGGATGGCAACCTGAAGGCTTACATCTTAACCGGGTGCTCAGTCACCCTGACCTAGCCTTGCACATTCACAGGCCGTGCTCCACAAACTACTTCAAGACCTTAAGGCAGTGGTTCTCAACCTGTGGGTCATGACTCCCTGGGAGGGGTAGAATGACCCTTTCAGAGGGACCATATATCAGATATTCTGCATATCAGATATTTACATTACGATTCATAACAGTAGCAAAATTACACTTATAAAGCAGCAACAAAAATAATTTTAGGGTTGGGGGGGCTGTCTTAAAGGATTGCACCATTACTAAGGTTTAGAACCACTGCTTTAAAGCTAAACACACCATACTCTTTGCGCCCCAAGCCAAGCCACCTCCTTCTACTGGGTCTCTTTTTCACCATGATGCACTCTATCATTCCTGATCTGCCCATCATCCCTCTTTCCTCAACTCCTGCCAGGAACAGGAAGTATGCCTCATGGAACTCATGTTCCTTCACTGGTTACATGTGGATGAATTCCTCAAACAGGCATCATAATACTGTCCATACTCTATCATGACTAATTCTCATACTAGCTCAGTAATGCACAGCATAACAGAATCAAGTTTCCCATTAAAAAAGAGAGTTTGAAGCTTGGTTTCATGGCAACATCCATTTAGTTCTCCTGGCACATCAGCGGCTGCTCCGCTTTGCCTCGATAACGAACTAGGCCGGGGCTTGTACCTTCAAAGACGTCTTGCCACAGCGCCTTATCTTTATAACTCAGTATTGGCTCCTGAATACTTACTGAACCTCTCAGTCTCAGCTGCAACAGGGTCCTGACTCCAGCGCCTTGCTCCTCAGGTTTCCATCCCCCTCAGGCTCTCCCATAGTAAAGAAAGACACTCACAAGCCTCCAGCAGCTTGGGTTAAAACCACAGCTTTGACTTGTGACTCACTTGACTCTCCTAGTGCCAGTAAATCTGTTAACCACACTGCATCTGCCTTTACACAATGCCACATACACTATGTATTAACTTAAGTATTCTTTGTATTTTTCAGCAAGGATATGACATGTGAAGTAGCCATGTCTGTTTGACGACTATAGTATCCCAGAACCTAGAATAGAACCATATGTGTAGTAGATATTAAATAAATACAGACTAAATGTAAAAGATTACATGAACACGGGGTTGCAGATCCTTTATTCTCTGCAAGGCAACAGCAATCCTATCAAGACAGAGTGTTTTATAAAAGGCTCAACCTAAGGGGAGGAGGGCTGAGACATGGTCTCATGTAGCCCAGGCTCTGCTTGGCCTCATTATGTGGCTGACAATGGCCTTCAACGCCTGGCTCGCCAGCCTCCTCCTAACTACCACTACCGGGATGGCAGGCATGCGCTACTGTATCTGGCTTTTTTTCTTTAATCATTCCTAAACACAATGTTTTATACTTAATATCATTTATTGATAAAACATGACCAATCAAAGCAAAGTACAATTAAGAATAAAGCATGTTCATTATAACCTAATAGGTAATTTACTATGTATATGTCTAAAATTCCAAAGCATTAAAACTAAATGCAATAAACATTTATTTACCCCTAAGTTTATCATTGATAATTTAACAGTTTCAAGTTTTAGACCTGTGTAACATCAATCATCAGCATTCTTGTGAAACAACAACTTATTTCCAAAGCAAACTTTTAGGCCTGTGTTTTTTAGACATAAAACAACCTTATCAATTAATTCAAGTTCTATAATATAGGGACACTAACCATTTAATAGTGAAATCTATACAAACAACCAATAATCCACAGGAAGACAAAAATAAAAAGAGCAGGAATGGAAACTGAGGCCACCTTCAGAAACAACATGGAGCTAACAACTGACTACTTTTTAGTTGGGAAAAGGAGCTATTTACAAGCGTAGTTAATAAACTGTGGTTTCCAGCATGCCCAGGGACCTTCTGGACAGACCTCAGCCAGATACGCACTACAGATAACTAAGTGGTCATTTTCAAATGATTCAGGTCTCTTTTCTCATGGAACCAAAACTGCCAGCTTAATAAAGTGAAACTGTGCAGTTACTAAAGGGACATTTTAGGTTGAGAGAGAGAGAGAGAGAGAGAGAGAGAGAGAGAGAGAGAGAGAGAGAGAGAGAGAGAGAGAGAGAGAGAAAGTTTGTGAACTGGCCTTGAAACACAGCCAATATTTTTTTATACTATTTCAATAAGAGGGGAAATATGTTTCGAGTTCCAAGCAGCTGCTTTACACATAAACTTCTGAAACACAAGCAGCTCGTGTGCTGGAAATTGTCTGTGTAGAGGTGAGGTTTCAGGGGATTCGACTTGGCCCACACATTTGTGAGTGTGTTTAGGAACAAGTCACTTCACATTAGGTCTTATCTACTCACGTAGTGCAGTTTCAGAGACAGCCCGCGTTTTCAGAGGTGGACAGACATGTTTAACTTCATAAAGTCTGCCCTTGATGAAGGGTCTCGAGCCACCAGACTTTGCTTCATCTGTGAGTGAACTAGTAGACTAAACTTCCTTGATCACCATGACTCGTGGCAATTTTGAGGTTTAAGTGCAATCTCATCGATTACTTGATTTAGAGAACAGGGCTTTTTTTTTTTTTTTTTTTTTTTTTCTTTTTGTATATCTACACCTTTTTAAATGGTGCAAAGGAGGATTTGTTTTCCAACTTAAGAATAGTTAGAATTAATTTCTAAAAATGTAAAGCTACTAGATAAGATTATGTGAGACGCTCTTTGAGGGCTTGCAATGGGGCTATGTCCCTGACTCCACAGAGAGCCGAGCTGCCAACGCCTGCATGCGAACACTAAGAAGAGCCCGCACAGGGCCAGCTAAGCCGGGGCTGTGGTAAAAACTTACTGCTGCGATGACCAGAACTCCATTTGGTTGAGAATTATTTGAATGCACTTTAATGAACAGTTTGAAGGAACCTAGAATAGGTACCAATTGCTGGGTCAAGACCAGCTGACCCTGCCCAAAGACTTGCGCGTTCATTTCCCAGAAACTGAGAAAACAAGCCAAGAAATGTCAGTGATCTTTTAGAAGAGAAACAAGAAAGGTGCTATGTTAAGTCGACTTCCCTATAGAAATCCGTAAGTGCCCCAATACTCGGAAGTGATGAGAAGAAAAGGCCATGTGTTACTTCTCTCTGAACATCCTCCTGTGGTACGTCACCCGTGCGCAGACAGACTTTTACCAGACAACCCAGGTAAATTCCAACAGAAACTATCTTCCTTTAGCCCAGAACTACCAAAACTATTTTCAAAAGTAAAGACATGTGTCCTCTGTCCCGCTTTCCAAAGCCAGAACCTCAAAAGGAGTGTGATTTTAACGAGCTTTTCGGGTGACCTCTGCCTCACTTCATTGCAAGACCCTCCACAGCCTCCTCGTCCACCTAGCACTATCCATCTCTTTCCAAAGCCCACTGTCTCCATGGGAGAAGCCCAAATCAGACTATGTCCCGTACAGCATTTTCACTTCCTTAATCAATACTGCTTTTTAAAAGTCATTTATTATTTTATTTCATGAGTGTGAGTATTTTTCCTGCATGTAGACCTATGTCCCGAATGTGTGCCCGGTGGTCTCAGGTGCAGAAGAGGGTGTCAGATCGTCTGGAACTGGAGATAAGGGCAGTGTGGGCCACCATGTGGGGGTGCTCTCAACTGTGGGCTCTGGGAACTGAACAGGGGGTGCTCTCAACTGCTGAGCCATCTACCTAAATCCTTCCAATTAACATTTACTAAAAAGCACTTTTGTCTTTTCGGCTCCAAATTATGTATAGACTTAACACAGCCTAATTAAACCCACATAGAGGATTCTTAAAGCATAGCGTGTGTTTCTGTTATATTTGTGGACAAAGGTTTAAGTGCAAAACAACCCTCTTTTGTAACCTATGACTCATTCTTCAGGGATGAATATCATAGGGGGAAAGAAAAACAGAACAAAAACCCTCCCATCTTCCTACGGTGAGATTCTGAATCTTTATGTAATGTAATGTAATTTCCAAACTCACGCTCTGTATCTCCCTCCCTCCCTCCATCTTCTACAGTAAGTTACTGCTACTTCATAGTTAATAGAACTCATATTAGTCTGATATCCTCTCCCATTAACAACCTGAGGTCTCCACATCCCTACTGCCCACTTCCGTCTTATCTAACCATACCTCATGGGAAAGCTTGTCTCAAACTTCCTTAAGCACTCACATAGCTAGCATACTTTTTAAAGATCTCCTTAATAACAGTCGAGACTAGTTGATTATTATGCATGCCAAAAAAAAAATCCAACCCATAAGCCCCATTGGACACATTATAGACAACCACATTGAGGTGACCAGAGGCCCTCTCATGCTTGACTTTACCCACAATGCTCCTTACATCTGTGATCTCCTTTCCAATGTAGATGCTGCTTCTCTGGGCACAGTCAGATAGTCAGTATCCATGGATTAAAGTAGCAGTCCCTTGCCAAAATAAGGGTCTTACAACGTGTGGCAGAAACACCTTAGCAAAATATGCAAACATGAACATGGATTTTATGAAGTGATGGATTCAATTCTTACTCTGGTGTTTAGTATTTCTTCTTTCCCCACAGTGTAACAGTCAAGGGATGAAAATCTCATTTAAAAAAAAAAAAAAGGAGGAGGAACGAAGAGGAAATGAAATCTCAGCACTGTTTTGAGCCAAGGAAACATCTTGTAAGATATTAAGTAATTTCTACTTCCAGGTTTCTTTTGGGGTTTTGAGACAGGGTTTTTCTGTGTAGCCCTGGCTGTCCTAAAACTTACTCTGTAGACCAGCCTGGCCTCAAACAGAGCGAGTTCTGCTTGCCTCTGCCTCCTAAGGGATGAAAGGCATGTGCCACCACCACACTGCTTCCAGTTTTGTTTGTTTGTTGTTTTGTTTTTTAATCACTCTGTCCAGAAACATTTTCTTGCCATTAAGCATCTATTCACTTGGTCTTCATACATTTCAAAAAAGAACTTTAAGAATACTAAACAGAGTGAGAAAATGTATTCTGACTGTAAACAGGGAAAGCTTTTTGTCAAGCCCCTCTGTCTTCGATCTTTTACCGTCCTTGTTGGCATCATAGCGGTTTCCTGGCCTTACAACTTGGCAGTCACATTCAGATAATCAAAAACCCAAAAATTACTCCAGAAGCTCTCAAGCTATCTGAGGACCAACCTTCTCAAAGACAAGACAGCACATATGACAGAGAATCAGCTTAATTTGCCATTCATTTTCTTCTTGCTTGGAGAGGCCCAAGGAAAACCAAATCCAGGAAACAGCTGGAACAAGTTAGCATCCTACTCTCCCTGCTAATGCTACAAAAATCATAAATCTATTATTTACGGGATAACGCTGAGCTACTTGTGACAAATGGAAGGCTGAGAAAATGTTTGAGCAAAGAAGCATCATAGCAGCTAAGGCACGGCCATGGTAGAGGTCACGCCAGAATACGAGCAGCCTGTCACACTTGGAGCAGGAAGAAAAGCATTAACAGCATACCTTAGGAGTGCAGGGCTTCGTCTAGGGAAGGTCGTTCCCTTCTGTCTGGTCTACACTGTTGCATTAATACAATAACTCATGAGAGCTAAGTCAATGTGAATCTACCCACTTGTGTATCAGCAGCTACAACTCAGAGCAGACAAGCTACCAAATAAAAATAACAAGACCATGAATAATGTGTACAACACAAAGCCAAGGAGTTATGAAAAACAGTAACCACTTATGAGTTAAAAGTAGGTGTTATGGAACTGGTGCGATGGCTCACTGGGCACAGGAGCTTGCTGTGCAAACATGGCAAGCCAAGGTCAATCCCTGGTGCCCACACAATGGAGCAAGATGAAAAGCAACTCCATAAAACTGTTTTTTGACCTGCAAATATACACTTAAGCATACACACCACAAATATAATAATCACAATAATAATAATAATAATAAATTGATTTTCAAAATATAACAATGGCTGCCTACCAATGGAAAGTTCAGAAATCAAGTTGTTATTCAGTGTCCCAGGCTATATATTCTTAACTGCTCTCCAGTGTATGCCAGAATCCTGAAGATTTAGGCTTTAATGCCAGTGGGAAAAAATGGATTTGCCACCAAGAGCAAGCAGGCAAAGAAGTGAGCTTCCTTCCTCCACATTCTTTACATACGATGGCAGCAGAAGGTGTCGCTCAGACTAAAGATGGACCTTCCCACCTCCAGAAAGCTGGACTAGAAGTGGTCTTCAGAACTGGTGATGCACACCTTTAATTCCAGCGCTCACAAGGCAGAGGAAAGTGAATCTCCGAGTTCAAGGTCAGCCTGGTCTACAGAACCAGTTCTAGAACAGCCAGGGCTACACAGAGAAACCCTGTCTTGAAAAACCAGTAGGAAGGAAGAAAGGAAGGAAGGAAGGAAGGAAGGAAGGAAGGAAGGAAGGAAGGAGGGAAGGAGGGAGAGAGGGAAAGAGGGACGGAAGGAGGGAGGGAGGGCAGGAAGGCAGCCAGGCAGGCAGAAAAAGGATCTTCCCACGTCAAATGATTTAATTAAGAAAAAAATCCCTCACCTGCGTGCCCAGCTGCTTGGGTTATGGTTAATTCAAAAACAGTCAGGAATTGCCATCACAAACATTACGGAGCTGGGGACAGCTCAGCAGCAGAGCACTGATTTGTCACTCATGTAAGTCTCTGTCAGTGTACACCAGCGTAACTGCAGCCATAACACACATCTCTCTGTACTTTAATCTGGAACAATTCATGGTAAGAATACAAAGCAAGTAACAGCATCTATAGCACTCCAGAAAAACAGCAGTATAAAAGTAAGTTTTACTGAAATCAGTCAGGTGGAGTTTTTTGCTTTGTTTTCCTTTTCTGTTTCCTCGTGAGCCAGGTCTCACCATATAGGCCAGGCTGGTCTCAAACTCTGGACCCTCTTTCCTCAGCCTCCTAAATACTGGGGTTATATAACATGGCACCCACTACTGAAATCAGTTTTTAAAGAAAATTGGGGCTTAAGAAGGCAGGGATAAAATGGGAGCTTAGAAGAGCAGGAAAACACTACCTGTGGATTAACTTTTAAATCCTGCAGTTCTCAACAGATGAACAAAGTTTCCTGGATTTTCCTTCTGACAATTGCTAGTTTGATTTTCCAGTGACGTACAATCACTTCTACCTAAAAACAACTATGCTGAGGCCTTAGCAAGGATTCCAAACTCACACACACTTCACCCGACAGTTACAAAAAGAATAGAAATCCGACTGTGCTGATACCAAAGAATTTTGAAGGTAACCAAAGAAGTCAGATTTAAAAGTTATTATAGCACCCGGGTGTGGTGGTACACGCCTGTGATTTGAGCACTCACAAGGCAGAGTCAGGCGGATCTCTGTGCATTCAAGGCCAATCTGGTCCACAAAGCGAGTCCAGGACAGCCAAGACAACACAGAGAAATCTTGTCTCAAAAAAAAAATAAATAAATAAAAGTTACTTTAAGTTAAATCAGCTTGTTTTATGTTATTTCTCAATGAGAAAATGGAAGGGGGAAGGGCTAGGAAGGATAAGAAATAGTAAGGAAGAAAGAAAAGTATCATAGGCTTTTGGTCATTTTGACAATTAACTCATTTATTCAGAATGCTACGCACAAACTCATTACTAAGCAGCTTTTGTCATAAGATGCCATCTGTCCATTGATACACCTGCCTGACTTCTGAAAGATGCTGAAGTATCAATTTTAAGAAATCTACCCAGACTCCAAAGCCTGCGCACTGGCTGCCAGTGAAAGCCTTCGTGGTCCTCCAGCACTTAGATCCTCAGGGCACTTGCTCTGCTGGTGTCTGACTGCTGGTGTGTGACTGTCACTGTCTTCTCTCTTGTCCCTCAAATAGTGCTACAAATGGCCTCAGCTGTACAGAAGACACACAAACCTCCAGCTCACACACAAGCTCTGACTCAAAGCAGACTTCTGATAACTGTTTGCTGACCGAGGAAACAGGTACAGGACAGGCAGGCAGAGAGACACAAGACCAATGTTTAAAGCTTATCAAACTGCTGAGAACTTCCGTTCTTACTTGGTACCTAAAAACTTAGAAGTATGAGATTATTTCACTGCTACAGTATGGATGAAAACTCCGTCACTTTGTGTAGCTGACCCTGAGTGTCACTGGCAGCAGTGTGGAGAGAGTACCTCTGGAGACACTCTGTGAGCACGCCTCTAAGGGGCTGCCAAGTGGGATTCGCTGAGGTGGAAGGAAGATCAGCGCTAAATGTGGGTGTGTAGAGGCGCCATTCCATGTCCTGGAGCCCTGGGCTGATTAAAAGGTGGGGAGGAACCTGAAGGCCAGGATCCACCCCTCTCTGCTTCCTGGTTGCAGAGGCAGTGTGACCAGGTGCCGCGAGCGCCTGCCACCAAACCTGCCATGTTGTCATGGACTGAGGCCTTAACTATGAGCCAGAGGACAACCATCTTTAAGTCGCTTTTGTCACAGTAATAGGGAGAGGAACTAACAGTCTTGAATATAAAGTAGATTAGGAAGTATAATACAGAAACGGTCTACACAGAAACATGTTTACTTTTAACAAAGAAACATCCATATTTTCAAATATTAGAGAAACTTCTAGGTATACACTCATGAGGATGAAAAACTACTGCTCCGTGAATACACAAATATTCACAGAAGCATTATTCATAATAACCAAAAGGGAATAATGATCTGAATAGCATCTGATAAACAGCATATAAAGTGTGGTATATTCACACAGTGATATCTTGCCTGATCATGAAATGATATAAAGTGCTGGTGTATGCTACAGCGAGGATGAACCCTGAAGACGTTAAACTGAAAGAAGACTGCAAATACAGAAGGCCCATCTGTTCCATGTTACTCCACTTACATAAACAGTATAGAGCAGTCAGAGACACAGAGACAAAAAACATCCGCAGCTGCAAAAGGTAGGTATGACGAGGATATGGGTGGCCTGGTGTGCAGTTTCTTTCCAGGGTAATTGAAACTTCTAAGGTTGGCAGCCGAAAACTTGTACAAATACATTAAAATTAGGCTATTAAGCTGCTATAAATAGAACCAAACTAAGTTACCTGGTATATCAGAATTTAGAAAGTCTTACAAACTTTCCGTATTTGACCAATACAAATGTAAGTGTTATTAAACTAGTA
Source organism: Acomys percivali (assembly GCA_907169655.1). NCBI lineage: Eukaryota > Metazoa > Chordata > Mammalia > Rodentia > Muridae > Acomys > Acomys percivali. The sequence continues at coordinate 112,147,865 of OU015744.1, forward strand.
AATTCAAAACTCCTTTCAAATGCATAGAATGCTATGTTTACATCATATAAGAACCTGCTCATGCAGAGCAGTCTTGATATGAAGCACAGCTTACTTTACTCATTTGACAAATGTTTGTCCATGGGCAAAGGTTCCATGGCTCTGTAAACCTAAACACTTGATTCTCTAAACATCTTGAATAGATTTTTCTCCCTTGTGTATAAGCAACTTCTAAATGAATTTTTAACACCGTGACTTCATATATTCAAAATTAAATCATTTCACTGATAAATCTTATATGAAGAGAAAGCAAATCTCCAAGGATGATCTTTGTCTGAGCACTCACACTTATGGCTCTACTGCCTATGAAGAAAGCCCCAAACATAGGCATTCAAGAACTGTGCTGACCTGAAGCATAAATCATATTTAGTCATTTAATGCATAAGTCAGTGACTCCGTAGCCACTTGGGAACCCAAGATCAGTCCTAAAACAAGTAGATTTTAATACATTTAAGTACATTTATTTTAGAATACACAGGCAGTGTTGTGCTCATTACCTACCTGTGTTTTTAACTTGACTTATTTGGTTGAATACCATATAGTTATTAATAGAATTTTATTTTTTTCCTTATGGGGGATAACTTCTTCATGTCTTTAAACAGAAAGGTAAGGTTTTCTTATGAGGAAAACAATAAAGAATCTCACCTTACGGTCACATGGTATAAATTCACAATATGGGGAAACTCTTAAATATTTCATATCTATAAAAATATTGAGTCATTTAATGCATTAAGTTCACCTGAGATTCTAATATAATAATATCTAACAATCTTATTTTTTGTTTTGTTTTTGTTTTTTTGTTTTTTTGTTTTTTCGAGACGGGGTTTCTCTGTGTAGCCTTGGCTGTCCTGAAACTCACTCTGTAGATCAGGCTGGCCTAGAACTCACAGAGACCTGTCTGCCTCTACTTCCCAAGTACCTGGCCCCTAACAAGCTTATTTTATCAAAAGGTTCTTCAAGAATTTAAGAGTAGCTCAGGCAATTGATAACTCCTCAGTGAAATTAAGAGCAGAAAGGGATATCACACATGTATGGATCATAAAATTTAGGTATCATAAACAGCACAAAGCACAGCGAGTTAATTCAAGGACAAATTCAATACAAACTATTGTTTTCATTTTTTTTTTTTTTTTTTGCCGCCACAGAAACCAGATAGACTGTACACAAAGTGATTCTAGGAGACTTTTCACTCATTCTGTATAATAACTGTACATGTTAGTGACTTTTACTGTGGCATTTTCATATATGTAGGCACAGCGCTTTAATTTTAGCCAGCCTCCTAACTATCTTCTCTTTCTAGATATATAAAAATGACTTCTGTCCTTCTTGATGATCAATAAGATACAAATTTAGACTAGGGAGTTAGGTTATCCATGAAGAACCCAGGAAATTTTTCTGTCGCTAAAGCAAGCAGAGGATTCATCACATTTGCAAGAGACGCCTGACCGACACAAAATGAGCACTCACAGAAGAATACTAACAATTAGCAGGCTTTGAGCCGGGCAGTGGTGCTGCACGCCTTTAATTCAAGCCCTTAGGAGGCAGAGGCAGGCAGGTCTCTGTGAGTTCGAGGCCAGCCTAGTCTACAAAGGGAGTCCAAGATGGCCAAGGCTACACAGAGAGACCCTGTCTCTAAAAACCAAATCAGCAGCAGCAGCAGCAGCAGCAGCAGCCTTTATAGGATAAGCAGAGACAGGCAGCCTGCAATGCTGAAGCGCACTTGTACTACCAGCACTTAGGAGCTAAGAAAGGAGACTCCTGCACAGCCAGCTGGGATACAGCACAAGGCAAGTCCAGAAACAGAAAAGAGAAGAGAAGGAAGGGCAGGAACCCAAAACCAAACACACTCTATTGGCAAGAGCCCATTCTAGGATATGGCCTCAAACCACAACTAAACAAAGTGTACGAAATGGTCAACAACAACTGTTTTGCAAATAGCTTGATTCATATTTTAAACAGCAATTTACTGTCCTAAAGGATAACCGTGTCCAAATTTGGCACTATTTGGTACTGCAATGGCCACAAATATTTCAAAATAGTCTTAGCAAAGGGCACCAGTCATTTCTAAAAATAACATTAGCTCCTTAGTCTTCAACTTCCTAGAAAGATAACCAGCTAGAACTCCTAACTCTAAATTGATCTTCATAAGGAATTTCATGCTTGTTCCTCCTGTTTTTGCTTTTGCGTTAGCTGTGTACTTGGTGCCCATTTTTATAGTTATACATATTTTTGTGTATTTACCAATGAAATGGAAATAACGACTGAGTTACTGTTTTGACAAGTTACTGGGTTTTTCAAAACAACATAGGATCCTGTGAGTCATTCCAAGATCTGACAGAACCAAAGAAACAGCCTTCCCCGGGCTTGATTTTCTCTCCAAGGACAAATGTTGCTAATTTATTAGCCCACTTTGCTTTCTTATGAAGCAGAAGAAAGAAAAAAGAGCAATCAGATTCTAGAAATCAGTTGACATGGCCTTTCCCTTCTGAACTAAACGTATCATATTATTTGACTCTTACCTTCTCCTGTTCAAACTAATTTGCATCGGAAAAGCATATGGAAACCTGCCAAGAGACCAGCTCAATAAAACATGATCACCCTGCCAACAAATGATCCCCAGAGCCAAGGAGGAGGTGGTAGGGAGTGCACTTGACTTCTTTACTAAGCAAGCAAATGGGAGGAGACGTGTCAGTCACAAGAAACATTTTGAATAAGCACAATCTGCACTTTATTTTTATTTCTCTTCTGCAAGACATGAAAATTGATCAAAATCAAAAATCAAACAGAAAAATGTAAACTGAAATCTTGGGTCATCAGTGACCAGTTGGGACTTCCGGCAAGCCATTGGGATGCCACCTCCTTGTCTTGAGGCATCACTATAAAGGGTTAATATAAGAATAAAATGAAAAAAAAAAAAGAATAAAATGAACTTAAATTAATCCATGTTAAAAAAAAAAAAAAGAAAACCCTGCAAAGTGTTGCCACTCTTGTTTTCTCTTTATCTACTCCTATTCCCAAAAAGAGATGTAAAAGTTCCCTCTATTTTCTTTGACTCTAACCCAGAAAGAACAGAAGCTGTCATTTATGATACAAAGTACCATTCGGAGTGGCGTCAATGTACCTTCAACAGAATCCATATTGTTCTCTTTGGACTACAAGGAATGAATACACACACCTGCCACTTTGAAGAAGAGCCCAGGGAGTATAACACAATTCACTGGGCACTTGCACTCAACATCAGGACAATGACCTTGGGCGTTGTCGCTAACCACAGTCTTGAGAGAATGCCAGAAATCAACTGTATTTGTTTGTTTGTTTGTGTTTGTATTTTTCTTTTCCTTCAAAACAGGCCTTCTCTGTGTAGCTTTGTCTGTCCTCAAACTCATAGAGATCCACCTTCCTCTTCCCCTCAAGTGCTGGGATTAAAAGTGTACGCCACACTGCCCTGACAACCAGACGTTTTTACTATCAGTAAGATATTTACACCTCTGGCAGCTAGAATGAAGGAGACAGAGATAGAGAGACAGAAGGTAATGGATTCCATTAAGCTCAAAGACCTGAAATGATACTGTTTATCCTAAGAAATACAAATTTTAATCATATATTACATAAAAGATTGACTTTGTGAGTAGAAGCGGAGCGAGCACAGAGGAGATGTATGAGTGGCAGGAACTATCTCACCCCTGACAGCTATAAATAAAACTGACCGTCTAGGAGATGAATTAACAAGAACATCCCAGCAAAATCCTGCTCAAATTCTTCATGCAATTGGAGACAATTCTTCAAACTAAGCTAATGCTGAGGATATTTAGTATAAAACATAGAAAATATTTCCTAAGTATGAAAACTCATATGAAAATAAAGCCTATCAACTGATATCTTAGAACAAAAATCAGTCATGTTTTAAATATTTATAGCAAAAGAATTTACTAGGATGATAGTTCAGTAATGCTTTATAATCCCAATGAAAATTAAAAGCTGAAAAACTGGTTTAGATTCAAGGTTCTAAGGAGACATTGTATCAGTGCTACACCATGCTCACAACATTTAGGAGATATAGAAGTTTAATTTGACCTACTGACATTATTTCAGTTAAGGTTTTTGTGGTGTTTATTTTATGTGCACATGTGTAAGCGCATGTGCACTCAAAAGTCAGAAAGAAGGCAATGTGTAGGAAGAAGTCAGGTCCCATCTTCCTTTGTCTGCATCCTGGAGTTGAACTCAGGTCCTCAGACTCGGCAATGGACACCGTTATCTGCTAAGCCAACCCACTGCCCGAGAAATTCCTTTAAAGTAATCAAATAAATGCATAAAATTTTAGGTAGTTTAAGATTAAATGTAGCTAAATCATAGTCAAAGCCCTTAACGTGCTAAAATTTAATAAATTTACAACAAAGCAATGTGTCTGCCAAATTGTATTTAAAATCTAAGTATAAACATAGGTATTTGGATTTGTAATTGGTAAACATATAAATATGAGAGTCAAAATACTTTCTAAAGTTACGATGGGGAAGTAAAGCACGTTTGTAATCCTAGCACTTAGGAGGCTAAGGCAGGAGGATCACAAGTTAAGGCCAGCAGAGGCTACAGAAGACTACTGCCTCAAAACTCTCACCCTCACCATCCTCTCCAGGCAGCGCTTCTGTCAACCACTCCTCCACTCAGGAGGACCAACTACACAACACTACACAAGACACCTTTCATGGACAGGCTTTAAAAGTGGCTACCTTTTAAACAGGATCTGAATTCAGACTCCTCCGGCCATGGATAAGTACTAAACCCTGAACATATAAGTAAATGGTTCTGTGCCCAGGGGAAATGAAATACAACTCTTGACATGGTTTTATCTGACGCCCATACTAACTATACAGCGCAGTGCTGAGAGGAATCTCTGGATTTACTTCACATAGCAGTTAAATATTTCCTACGTACAAGAAGTTGTCCATTAACTACTTTTATTAACTTTCTAGTCGTTGTTCATTAACTATTCCAACTTTATGATCTATAAAAATATGTAGCTATGGTCATCCTTGGTATTTTAAACCATACTACTAAACCCCTAAAGAAAATTTGGACAGCAATTTCCCAAATAGCCTTTTTTCTTTGAAAATTACCAAGTCAATTAAGAAAATAAATTGTTACAATCTGGGCTTTTAGCAAGTTTGCAGTTTTGGGGACTGGAAGTGAATGCATGATCAATGTAACTAGTAAAAGAAGTGTGATCTCAGAGTTTGGCTTTGCCCGGTTCATGACAAGGAACTGCTTCTCTCAGAGCTCTTGTTGAACGTGCACATCAGTTATGTTTCAGGACTCATCTATTTATTCCCATGATGCCAAGAAATTACCAACAAAGACTTCAACGAAATTAATATATTCACTTAGCAAGCATTATACGTGCAACTTCCCTAGGTCAATAATTCACCTAGGACCTGAGAGTAAAGACATGACTGGAACATTCTGCAAGGAAGAGATGAATGAGGAAAAGGCATCAGGCCCCCGGCGTGGTGGTGCACACCTGTAACCCCAGCACTCAGGAAGGCAGAAGCAGGAGGATCTCTGTGAGTTTGAGGCCAGCCTGGTCTACAAAAGCAAGTCCAGGAAAGACAAGGCTACAAAGAGAAACCATGTCTCAAGAGAAAAACATTTTTCCACATACAAATTATAACAAGCCTATTGAATGCATAGGTGTTCTCTCAGAATGAGCTTGCTGAAAGTAGGAAAAATACATTAAAATTGCTTTACCTAGGACTAGGCACAATGGAGTACACCTTTAATTCTAGCACTCTGGAGGCAGAAAGATCTCCTCTGAGTTCAAGGCCAGTCTGGTATACCTAGTAAGTTCCAGGCCTTCAGGGCTACAAAGTCAGACAACAGAGGTCACTCTCAGCTATTAAAGTGGTCCCAGACGAGCCTGGTGTAACAGGTACAAATAATAGTACAAATGTTTTCTAACGTCAAGGAAACAGTGTTTAGTAAATGGATTACAAACAAAAATATAAATAATAATGTGTCATTATGATTAATGTAAAGCGAGGAAGTGCATACTACCTCCAATAATAGAAGACACTCAATGCCTACACACTCCAGGGTTGAGGGTGTGGCTCAGGGAGGGAGAGCCTCCCTGGCAGGCACAATACCCTACGTTTGATTCTTAATGTTGAAAAATAAAATATATCAGAAAAAAAAATATAACAGCAACCCAGTCTCATTTCTGTTTGCCCACTGATATCATCTTCCTAAAAGTCTGGCTTCCAACACAATCACTATTCCACAAGAATATTCCTTTCTCTCTATTTACCAGAATCATTAATCTTCAAAATTCTCTCTTCCTTACAATACAGTCTTCCAGAAATGCTGTCATAATAATTTCAGGGCTGTGCTCAGAACACAACAGCTTTTAAACAATAGGAACTTTGACTTAGCAGGCCAGTAGCTAGCCTAAAGCTGATTCGTGGCTTTTTGTCACATGACATAAGGAGTGAAGTGGAGACTGTTTCTCCTCCTACAACTATGTAATTGATGGATGCCATGTCCGTCACTGACAAATGATCTCCTCACTGTGATGGTTCTCAGTAGAGGTTGCCAACAAAGTTTCTATTGGTTCCCAAAAACGATATAAAATTTGTAAACTCATTCACTCCATACTCCTTTGCAGCCAATTTACTATTTGAAAAATGTACTTAAACCTGTTAAAAACTACATTAATTTTTTATAGTAATTTATCCTTTAATTTTTAAGCCAATCTATGAAAAGGAAATCTGAGGATGAGCACTGATACCTGATGTAATAATGATTTTTAAAACTCCAAACTTCTTGTATCTTTTCAAATATCAGACATGCATTCCTCTGAAGAGTCTGGGTTGTAAACTCTAAGATGGCACCTCTGACTCATTCTACTCAAAACATCAAGTGAGGACCTAACATGCATTTGAACCAGCACTTAATAAGAAATAGAGAAATGAAAAAAGATCAGATTCCCCATTAGAGACTAGCAATCCATACTGCTTTTCCAACTTGCTTGTTTTGAGACAGGGTTTCTCTGTGTAGCCCTGGCTGTCCTGGAACTTACTCTGTAAACCAGGCTGGCCCCAAACTCAGAGATCCTCCTGCCTCTGCCTCCTGAGTACTGGGATTAAATGTACACACCACCACTACGGTTTTGTTTGTTAGTTTATTTGTTGCTTTTATAAATAAACAGTAAAAAGCCATACAAGAAAGTTAACATAAATCAGAAAGCATGAAAATTCAGGCAAAATAAATTTTACTTCAAGGTAAGAATTAGATATCGAGATTATTTGAGAAAAGAAATCTAGTACATGGACTGCTCTCATCCAACTTCAAGACAGAGAGAACAGTTCCTTGTCCTACAAACGGATGGCCGGGAAGTCCTGTTTTTACCACTGTGGCATCAACTTGTAACATCTCATATTATAAATCATTTTTGCGTAGAAAATAAAAGCTATAAAATTGCATTTTTAAGGCACAAGGGTGACAGTTATAGCTTTGTTTGAAAATACACTATAACAACAAAAAAGACTGTTTTCAAGAAAAAAAATTAAAGTTCTAGCTGAAGCTGTTCTCTCTTGAGAGCATTTATGAAATGTTCAGAGGGAGAGGACGGAAGTGCAACCGGTCTGTCTGGGGAAATTAGGCATGCCTAGTGCTATCATTGACTTAGGAGTCTGTCTACCAGTATCCACAGGTGAGAAGAATCTAACCAAACCCTGAGTCCAAGCAAAACTGAAGAGTCCCAGTATCCATTTCTGTTTCATGACTCCAACCAGGATAAGACTCAACAAGCACCTTTTGTGTAGCGCCTTTTTTTTTTTTTTAAATGTCCATGGGTATTTTGTCTGCATGTGTATCTGTACCAGGTACATGTCTGGTGCCCATAAAAAGTCAGAAGAGGGTGTCAGAAGGCCTTGGAGTAGAGTTACAGGTAGTTGTGAGTCCCAATATAGGTGGTAGGAATTGAACCCACATCCTCTGAGAAAGGAGCCAGTGCTCTTAATCATTCAGCCATTGTTCCAACCCCAGTAGTAGCTTCCTTGATCCAAGCTAGACGGCTAGAGATATGGCTAAATCACAGAGAACTGACTAGGATGCTAGAGGCTGTGGGCTCCACACACAGCAACACAAATTAGTAATAACAGCAGCCACAGCCACCTCCAAGAACAGTGGCCCTCCTGAGATTCACTTAATTCTTTTACTTCTTCATTGTATGAGTGAATAAATACAGAAGTTAGTGGGCTTAGAAAGCACAGAGCAAAAAAAACAAAACAAAACAAACACAGAGCACAGAAAGGATATGAAAAAATAAAACCACGGATTCTTAAATTCCCAAATATAGATGTAATAGATTAAGTTAGTGTCAAGTATCTCCGCAAAGCTCACACACAGGCAAAACCCTCTATACATACTCTGTTTGTTCTAGTGAGAACTGGAAAGAAGCCATGTGTGTGGTACAATGTTGGGGGTTGGTCTGATGCTATGTATTGCTATGTAATGCTAATTATTGGCCCCCAAGATCTGGTTGTCACCCAGTACACTGGTGTGGTAAGTACACTGGTCTTTGTTGTGTAAACCTTGCTCTACCTCATGTAAAGTTGATTGGTTAATAAAGTTGCTGAAGCCTGTAACAGGGCAGAAGAGAGGCAGGCAGGGCTTAGGTTCCCTGCCTGGGGTCTGAGGGGTAATGATGAGGCTAAGACGAGGCGAGAAGAGGCAGAAGATGTAGCAGGCGGGAAGGAAGCTGGTGTGTAGTAGTTTTGGTTTCTTTAAAAACTCAGTTATGTTATATAAACATGTTCTGGTTTTAATCATAAGTGTAGGATAAGGGACTGCCTTAGTTTATCCACAGCTGATAACTGCCTTGCTGTTCGAAGAGGGGTGTGGTCTTTACCAGGTACAATTAGTGAAATTCCAAGGAAGCTAAGAAGATATAAATACCAGAGCACAGAGAGGCTAAGAAGAGAGGACACTTCAAGGAGACAGAGAAAGAAGAAGGCTGCTGGTTCTGCTGGACTGCTGGATATCCTGATGACTGGGCTTGGTGTTGTCCCAAAGAACGCAAGGACCCTAACCAGCCAGAACGAAGTCTAAAGAGGTCCATGTTCCCTGTCCCTTCTAACCTTTTTCTCTCCTACCTATGGTGGTCAGGGGATTGGAAGAGAGGTAGTGGCATTAAAGAACCCCAAATAAAATAGAGTTAGAAAGTAGTTACTGTGCTTTAAAGCTTTTTTTCATAAATCATTTGGGAACTAGGCAGGGTGGGGAAGCCCTCTAAAGTCTAATATCATATCCACAACACGACAAGTTTGTCATCCCAGCACGCAGAAGGTTGAGATGGGCCTGTCAGAGGTCAGTCTGGGCTACACAGAAGACACCAGTCCAGCTAGAGACATGCAGCAGAACCATCTCGGAAGAGGAGGAGGAGGAGGAGGAGGAGGAGGAGGAAGAGAAGTAGAGTGGAGGAGGAGGAGAAAAAACCTCTACAGAAAGGGGGAGCCCTCTAAGATGCATTTCTATTTTAAAATATGGTTTTGCTCTTATGTTTCATGTGTTTATTATTCTTCCTCACTGTTGAAATTATTATTTTTAATTTGTTTTATTAAATTGTAGTTTATTCCAGTTGTTCTTAATGAAAAAAGACACACACACACACACACACACACACACACACGTGTGTGTGTGTGTGTACACATTGTATCTCATGACCCTGGGTAAAGCAGGCTGGACATCTGACAGTCGCCATCTATACACTGGAGCCTTTTTTTTTTTCTTCACTAAAACAAACAAAATAACCCAATGAGTATAATGTAGTTCTTGTTTAAAAACAAAACTAAACTAAACTAAAGAAATGAGACCATATAGAAACACTGACTGAAAGAGACAGAATGACATAAAATTGATGATCACTCAAGGCACGCCTCATACACCGCAAGAGTGTTAATTTCAGCTATGGAAGATGACTTCAACAATGGACTCTCATAGTTGGCACTGGACACAGCTCCTGCTGTACTGTTTTCTAATAGTCTTCTAAAAGACAGGGCTTAATGTTACCCTCTTCCTCAAGTTCTACAGACCTACATCAAACAAAGAAAATGTTTGCTTTTTCCCCCCAAGACAGGGTTTTCTGTGTAGACGTGGCTGTCCTGGACTCCCTTTATAGACCAGGTTGGCCTTAAACTCACAGAGATCTGGCTGCCTCTGCCTCCAGAGCGCTGGATTAAGGGCATGCACCACTACATCCGGCAGAAATGTTTGCTTAAATATGTATTTTTATAGTTTTCCTTTGTTGTAAAAATAAAATAAAATAAATCCCAATTTCCTTAAGCAATACTGTCTCTGGGAACGGCAGACACCCGCACAAACAAGGCCCAAGTGTTACGCTCTCTCCTGGTAACTGCAGGGCTTCCCTGCATCTCTCCATTGCGTTCTGCCAGCACAGTTCACTTTTCAGTGTCTCCTAGTTTAAGTTTAAAGTTCTTGTGTTCACTGTCACATAGAATTTTGAGCCTTGTAAGGTTCTCCGGGAGGGCTCAGGATCACATGTAGGTTCCAGAACTAATGTAAGCTAACAGGAAAAAGTTAAAATATTCAAATTAATGAAGCAAAACCCAAGAAGGCTGCCTGTGCATAAGCAAACATCCTTGTTAGCAAGTTGTTTCTTATTACAGCTTTCAGACATGCCAAATCTACCACTAAGAGAACATTTTAAATTCTAAACTGCTTGACCAAAATATATTTACTTGTTTATTGCTTTTTCTCTGACACCTAGTTTCTGAATTTCAAGGCATATGTCATAGTTCAGCCTATTTTAACTGACAAACATCAATAGAATACCACCGTCTCCTGGCTGTCATTTTATCAGCAAGACGGTGTTTAAGAACTGGACATAAAAATGAAGTGACTTCAGTGGCAGTTTCGTGGCAATTTCATACCAAACAAAGACAAAGCTTTCCAGTGAACTTTATACTGAACTTCTCAGGAGCTTTCTAGTGACGTGCAATGAATCAAAGTTAATTAGTTAAATGCTCTCCCTAAAATATGTTCCCCAGCCAGCACAAAATGGTATGGGCTTTTCTGTCTTTCCTAGACTTTCAAACTTAATTATCCAGATAACCCTGGCGGTGTTCACTTGACCTCCAGAGTTCCTGTCTTTTGTACATGTCAAAGAGGCTCACAGTTGTTTTTAAGGAGGTATAATCACTCTTTTGTACGAGGAAGGGAAGGCAGTGAAGTCAGTCGATGTACATGAGAATACTCAATCCTGCAGGAGATAAGGGAGCTGGCATTTCTGAATTTTTTTTTACCATCCTTCCCATGTATGTAGCCTTATCTTATCAAAGTTAAGATACACATATATATGCTCATTTCATTAAGATATATACACACATACTTATGTAAGGGACAGAATTCCATGTACTTAAATGGTTATGAAACCACTGTAGAAATTGGAATTTGTAAAAATTAACAAATCTGTCAAACAAAATGTCTTTGCTGACAGGGTGGCTGCTCTGGTTTCAGACACTGCTAACCTGTACCTGCAGGATAAGGAGCTGAGAGTCTCTCTCCCCCGGAAGCAGAAACAGGCCAATTTAGAGTCATGAATCAAGTCGAAGGAACAAAGAATAAGCATCTTCTGTTTTCAGCATTACTCTACTGCACTCACAACCATTTCCCTCATTATAATACCTGAAAAGTTTAGTGAACATATAAAGGACACAAGCTAGGTATCGGGTTAAAAGGTTTATTGGGCATTATTTTATGTTAAGACAAATAGTAATCTATGAAAGGGTAGGTGATGGTAGGCTTTGAGTAGGAGAGTAGAGAAAACAGAAAAGACTAGAAATGGAGAGTCACCAAGACACTGTTACGGACAGAGAGAAATGTAAGCTTTACAGAGAGCCAAAGGGGAGAATTACTATATTTTAAAAGCAAACATTCGGTTTTACTAAGATGTAGTAAGACTTGACCATCAGTGATTTTTGTCCTCTCCATATTGCCAAGAAATCTAAATTTTCTGACCTCTGTTTTAAGCGATCAGGGCTGCCATACATGGAGGCACTTATTTATTCATGGATTCATCCTTAAATGTCATATGGAATGAAGATCTAGCTTTGTTTCTCAAGTGGACTTATTAAATGTTTTCTTCACCCCATTTCTACTCCTGTCAGGTCTAACACACTGCCTGGGTCCCCCAGTACTTCAGCCCCTATGGCAGTTGACTGCAGATGCTGTAAAAGCTAGCCCTGAGCCTGTGCCTGCCCAGGATATTCCTTGCAGACCACTACAAAGCAGCCCTGAGAGGCAAAGGAAATGCTGGGCCTCATCGATGTTAACTTAGTTCAGAAAATACTGCTATCTACTTTCCCCAAGCACTTACCTCATGTGCTAAGGAACTTTCCCACAATTTCTACGGATCCCACGTGGCAGAAACTGGGAATCCTCATGTGAAAATACAAAGCAGTTGTTTATAGAAACAAGGTTTAAAAAACATCTTTGTTTACATTCTAATCTATGGGCCAACAATCTTGAAGGGAGAGATTTAGAGAGCCTAATAACCCACAGGATACCCCTCCAGGGAGGTATCTAATGGCCCCTGCTTGTCCCACAGAGACAAAAACAGATGTCTAGATGTTATAAATAAAAATGCTTATGAAATTTTCTTAATAAGCAATCTACTCTATTTGGGTAAACTTGAAATTTTTAGAAAATTCACAAAACTTTTGGGAAAAAAAAAACAAGCCTGACCAGCCCATGACTGATGAGTTGGAGCAGAGTCCCCGCTCACTTTAGCTGACATAGAGCCAATACAACAGACTCCAGAAGTCAGAAGATGGCGCACCGACATGTGACCCTGAGCAGTGCAAGCCAAGCTGGAACACTGAGTGAACATATTCACCTAAACAAACTAGCCAACCTTCTGAGCCAGTACACATTCCATGAAGGGTGGGGCTTAAACACTCATCTCAGGCTCTGCTGGTGCCACTGCTCTGTCTTTATCATGTAAAAGCAGTTTCAGACAAAATGTACAATAATGCACGTGCTGTGTTCCACCATGCTTTATTTACAAAAACAAACATCGTGAACCACTGACACAGTTTGCCTGCCTCTGTCTTTTTTTTTTTTTTTGAGTTTTTATTTTCTTATTTATGAGCATGTGTCTCTGTGGGAGTTTACACACAGCCATATGGGTGCCCATGGAAGCCAGAAGCATCGGATCCTCCCCCCCCCCAGAGTTAGAGTTACAGGTCCTTGTGAGCAATGCTAGGTGGGTTCTGAGACTCGAACTCTGACCTCTGTGAGAGCAGCAGGGGTTTAAACTCTCACCTCCCTGCTCTGCCTTTTAGTATCTCCAGCTGTCTTATCCCAGGGTCATATCCTGCACTCAACAGCCCAAGGTTAGTAGAAAGTTGTTTCCTCATGCAGAATACAGAATGAATTTGTATTCATAGAATTCCATGGCTCATCTCAGTGCTGTGACATTTCTCAGTGAGTAAAGGGCTTAAGACTCAGAAGGAAGACACACTGAGGAGACAAAGACAGGAAGAAACTTGTTCTTGAGTGAACACTGGATCTCAGACCACAGGCCAAAAGCCTAAGCCCTTTATGTTCCTCTATGTAACCTTCAAAAATATGTAGAGATTAGTCCTATTTTCAAGTAAGAAAATATAGATTTAAAAACCAAAAAAAGGTCAAATGGCTCATCAGGCAAAGGTTTCTGCCACCAAGCCTAACCACATGAATTCAATCCCTGAGACGCTCATGTAAAAGGAGAAAACCAACTACTGAAAGTGACCTCCTGACCTCCACATGTGAGTAATGGGGCCTGCATGCTCATGCTCACATGCGCACACATGTACATACACACACACACACACACACACACACACTAAATAAAATGACAAAAAGTCACAAAGGTGTGAAAATTAGAACTAAATAACCAACTGCATGCTCATTCTAACTGATTTTGTATTGCCTGAGAATTCAATGGCATTTTCCTCTGTTCCTACTTTACACAGAGGTGAGAGGGATGGCTCAGGATGTAGAATGTTTGCAGAGCAAGCATGAAGATGAGAATTCAGATGCCCAGCACTCACATAAAAGCTGGGAGTGTTGGGACTAACCCATAATCCCAGAGCTGAGAGGGAGGATGGCAAACACAGGACGATCTTGCAGCTCAGTGCAGCCAAACTGGCAAGCTCTGGGTTCAGTGAGAGACCCTGTCTCAAAAGTAAAGAAAACTGAAGAAGACACGAGACACAGATTTCTAGCCTCTGCACATGCCTGAGCAAGACAGTGAACATTAACACATGCATGTATTACATGTGTGCAAACATCGTACACACAAAAAAAAAGACCTGACATGCTAAAGCTGTGGGATCCCCAGGTGGAAGCTGACATAAGCTATGAAGTTAGCCTGTCTCAAAACAAAAGTGACCCATGGTTTCTAGCTGGGGGTGTGGCACATACCTGTAATCCCAGCACTCCGGGGGCAGAGGCAAGCAGATCATTGAGAATTCAAGGCCAGCCTGGTCTACAAAGTGAGTCCAGGACAGGCAAGGCTACACAGAGAAACCCTGCTCTGAAAAAAACAAAAACAAAAAAAGTGTTTTATCATCAAAATGAATTTTTAAAAGATTACTTGAAGACGCATAAAAGTTATAATTTGGTTGAAGAACTTGATAGTTATATTAAAATAAGGTTCCCCATGCTTGTTAGGCCACAAAAACCTTCTAAGATCATAAATAAAAGTGATTTTTATTTTTAGGGAAATAGACCAGCCTATGTGACAAAAGAACAACACAAAGAAAATTTAAATAGCTCACTAAAGTTTGACATTTTTTTTCAATATTAAACTACGTTCTAGGAATCTTTACATGCATTCCTTTCTAAAATATGCAAACATACTTTCTTGTCTTTTCAAAGAGGGTAACTGAAGAGTTCAGAGTTATTAGTGATTCCTCTTACGGCACCCACAAATAGAAATCCAGTCACTAGAGATGAAGACATGCACACATGGAGAAGTGACTGGTGAAGGAAACACTTGCTGAGCACCTGTAGGAACCCAAGTTTGCATCCTCATCACCCACAGATAAGCCCTCAACAGCAGCATGAGCCCATAATTCCAGTGCTAGCTAGACAGGAAGAAAAGGACCAGGACTTGCTGACAGGCTAGTTTACCAGAACTGTCAAGTGCCAGACTCAATGTGACCCTGTCTCAAACAAACAAACAAAAAACCAAACAAGAACAAAACAAAGCAAAAACAAAAAAACAAAACCAGGAAGCAGCAATATCGACAAGACCCCTAACAGTGACCTCTGGTCTCGAGGCACAGGCATGGGTGAGCATACATCCATACTCATATATACGCCATATGAGCACGCGCGCACACGCAATTAATGAAAGATGTATCAACTGTAGCGTCCACCTCTACATCTGCGCCACCTAAGGATGCATAACCTAGCATCTCTTCCCGACAAAATTGATCTCTGCTGCATCCTCTCCTTACCAATTCCAAACAGGTTTACCCTTTCGATCTCGGTAGCAGCTTCTAAGTACTTTTATATTTTAAACTCCTCTCTCTCACTCATCTCTTATGTATAACTGTCTTGCTACTTCTCAATTTGAAAACAGAGTTGGTCTCTCATGACAGATTATTTTCTAAAGACTGGAGGCTAACAGCACTGGTTCATTTTTACTTCAAAGCTTAAGATCCCCATCTTCTTCTCAGCAACATGGCATCCTTTCTCTTCAAGTCACACAGAACAAGTAGAAAAAGTCCCTGTAGTAAATAGGAATGAGTTAGGAGAGAAAGTATCACATCAGATGCAACTGGCTGAGCTCCCAGCAATCCCACTGCACTTAAGGGGAAAGGAGCGCCTACACTATCCTTCATGGTCCTAAATTGGAGGAGAAAAAGGAGATGGCCACATGATGCCATATAAATGGTCTAACTTGTTGGAGATACCTGCTGTTCATATGGAAAATGTGAAATTTCAACAGCAGCCTCCCGTGGGTATCATAGAGGGTTAATTGAGTTATTGCTTATAACTCAGTTACGTGGCCTAGGGCATGACATATCGAAAGAGATTACATGAGAAGACCCATCAGATTTATGTGTCAAATCCTTTTCTCTACGAATACTAAGCCATGGCTTTTGTCTGTTCAGGGCTAGTGTGTCAGAGGCACCATATCAAGCACTGGTGGTACAGAAGGAAAAAACGAAACTCTGTGTAGATACAACCTGTCAGTCATTGGAGCAGGTCATGGTGATGGAAGAAGACAAGGGAGCACATCCTACTGTAAGGCTCAGTGACCTAACCTTGCTCATGGTACAACCCCTGGCTGCAAACACTTAGTAGCTGCCTAATTGATATCCCCACAATTGATTAAAAAGTATGTCTAATAAATAATTAATGTTGTGCTTGTCAACTTGACTGCATTAAGAGATAACAAAACAGTATAAAATACATTCATTCTCTCTCTCTCTCTCTCTCTGTGTGTGTGGGGGGGGGGGGGGGGGGGGGGGGGGGATGTGGGGGTGTGTGTGGGGGTGCTTCCAAGGTAGCAGGCACAACCTGCACTGAAAGTGGGTTCATGACCCTACAGCCAGGGCTGGGTGGGACTGGAAACAGAATATGAAAGCTCCTAAAAGTTGTACTCATATTTTTTGGTGGTGCTGGGGACTGCATCCTATGGAGCCTCTGACCAGGTAAGGCAGCCTGATCAATTTTCTTCCATAATCATGTATACAATTCATTGGTCTTGTCCCTCTGGACAGCCTGACTAATACACTTAGCTTTTATGTCAACTATTTAACAATATAAATAATTCAGATACGCAGCCTGTTTTGTTGACTAAAGTGTTCTACAGTCCACTGGAATGTTGAGCAGCAGTTATTTGCGATACCTTGCTTCTGCCAAAATTCTATTTACTAGAAGGCTTGGAGCACACAGAAGGAAGATGCACACAAAGGGGTAACTTTAATCTTTATATTTAAAAGCAAACTCTAAACCAGGCACCTTGGCACCCGTCTATAATTCCAGCAATCAGAAGTCTGAAGCAGGAAAATTGCAACAAAGTTGAGGCCAGTCTGGGCTATGTATGCAGTGAGCTCCCAAGCGATGTGGGCTACAGAATGAAACTGTCTCAACCTGAACCGCAGTAGGAGGAAGTGAGGTTGTATGTGAATGTCCTCGTTGCTCATTTATTCAGCAAGTACTTACTATACAGACAGCTACCTGTACTGCTCTGCATAGTGCTAGGATTTCTACCGATGCAGACTACCAATATGGACAACACCCTTCCATTTGAAGGATGTCCATATGGGCATAGTCAACTCCAAGACAACACTGTGAAGAAGCAGTCAGGCTCGTTCCTAGACAAAGCAACGAAGGCTATGAACAGACATAAAATAAGTCACACAGTTAGGAAACACCAGAGCCAGAGACCAAGCCAGGACCTTTTCATCCAAACCCACATCTTTCTCCTGTCCCCGTGTGCTTCAGTGCTTCATCCTCATGGGGCTGCAATGAGCCCTCGGATTAGCAGCTGTGTACAAGTACACAAGTAATAACATATCTGTTTATAAAGTATTCTGTCTGCTTCGAAGGAAATAAACTTTTAAATATAGCATTAAAAACACAGCAGTGAGGGCAAGAGAGATGTCTCAGTGACATCTGCCCAACCTAAGATCCCTAAAACCACATGGCAGAAGAAGAGAACTGACTTTCCGCAAGAATTCCTCTGACCTTTATACATACTATGTTGTGCACAAACATATACACACACGCACACAAAATAAACAAACATATATAAAAAGCTTTAAAATAACATAAAGGTGTTCTGAGCTGTGTCATGATATTTATCCGAGATTATATAAGAAAACAAGTGTCATATTAACACCAACCCAACAGCTACTCCAAACATGTCCTATTTCAGTTTGGAGGCCCACAGAGAACTTACTCAGGGGAACACCAACTGATTCCATGGTGTGACTTTATGTCCTCAGAAGGTGCTCACTGTTTGTTCACATGGTCTGATGAAATTCACAGAGCGTACTACAAAATTAATTTGAGCAAGAAAACTGAGAGCCTGAACCATATCTGATATTTGGTTCATATCATCTAAATGAGATTGAAATAATAAAACCTATCAAAGAAACCACTCAAGTAACCTGCGTGAAGTGCGATGAGGGAGAAGCCTGAAAATACGAAGGTATCAACAGCTGCACACTCACACAGGGACCACGGCACTGCCACAGTCCCTTCTCCTAACTGATGTTTATGGAATACCAAATATCTGTGATGGACAACAGAGAGAAACACATATCTGTAACCTCTAAAATACCTGTCAATTACTATCACCTCTACCAAAGTGTCCTAATGGTATAGAAAAATGACAGTGGAGACAAGAAGTTCAGCTCAACATTAGTAGATAAGACCCTGGCTACAGTGTGAGAGAGGAGGTGGAGAGGGAGAGAGTGAATGGCCGCAGATGCTGAGAAAAGATGCTTGCAAACAGCTCTCTCTCAAGTCTGTTTTTTCCCCCCACTTGATCACAATGCTGATTATATAAAAGTTCTCATCTCTGATTTCTAATTAGGAGAACATCTCAAGAGACATGTAAAACACTCTTCATGTAAGGAACTACACTTGTGTAAGTGGGTCACAAGAAGCTTCTGTAACTGACACTGCACAGGAAAGAGGGGCTGTCCTCCATGTTGGCGGCAGCAGACATCAGGAGAGCTGTGCTGCAACCCACGTGATGCAGAAAACTATTACCACGATGTTAAGGGAGTGTACAGAGGACAAATCAGACATGGGGGTACATCTTCAAGGACAACACTGCAAGGCAGAAGCAAGGGTTCAAAAGTTCAAGGTCATCTGCAGTTGCATAGGGATTCTGAAGGTAGCCTGGGCCTCAGGAGAACCTATCTTTAACAGAAGGAAGAGGAGGGACTGAAAAATAAAAATAAAAATAAAGAAAAAAAAGCAAAGACTTTGAAACGAGGACGTGGCTACTGATGTTCAGGTTCCAAGCTGAGACAATTTACATTTTACTATCATGCACTTGGCTCTAGAGACAGCAAAACAATCTGTCCTTCTACACTGTCATCATCTATTGCAGAGGGCTGCTCGGGAGTCATGTTTGCTTAGAAAGGGAACACATGACCCAGTTCTGAGGGCAGGATGGGGCTTGGGGGGTGTACTTCAAGAGATCTAAGCCCCAGTGCCTACAGATGTGTATGAATGTATCAAGAAGCAGAAACCAAGGCAAAGGGGAAGGAAAACATAGTACCAACAGAGAGGAGGTAAACTATAAACTTAATTGTACTGAGAAACTGATAAACATGTCCCACAGACATGGTGTGACTTTACATGGCTATTAACTGTCATAATATTAACTGAAATAAGCAGGAAGCATGAAGACCAAAGAAAGTGTGATGCTGCTTTTACTTCTGTAACTAACTCCCTGGTGGTTCTAAGAACCGCAGAGAGGATTTACCACTTGTTTTTGTTTAAAATAGTGTTTTACTCTTTGGAAATATTTTCTAGAAATAGTTTTAAATTTCTTCTTTTTTTTTTTTTTTTTGGTTTTTCAAGACAGGGTTTCTCTGTGTAGCCCTGGCTGTCCTAGACTCACTTTGCAGACCAGGCTGGCCTCGAACTCACAGTGATCTGCCTGCCTCTGCCTCCTGAGTGCTGGAATTAAAAGTGTGTGCCACCACACCCGGCTTAGTTTTAAAATTCTTACTTGAATTGTTATATTACTTTTAATATATAATATATTTAATATATTCTCTGTATATTCAGTGGAAGATTTTATTAAGATATTAACCTAAAAGCCATTAACATCTTTACAGGGCAAAGTATTTTAAACTCATCCGTGCTCAGATTTCTCTGCTTATGATCTCGCACAAACAAAACAGTCCCACCCAGACCCATTTATAAAGAAGGCAAGGACAAAAGAAGGAATACTGTGTATGAAAAAAAGCAGAAGGGGGCCCTGCCCCCCCCCCCCCCCCCCCCCGTCCCCGCAAGCATCTCAAAGGGAAAGGATGCTCCCTGCCTAAGTCTGACAACCATGAGGCTTCTCCAGGGACCGGTGGGTCATGGACTAGGAACAGCACTCAGACATGGAGCTGAGGAAGCCTAACCTGAGAAGGATCAACTGAAGAAGCTCTGCATCTCACGAAGAGGAGCCTAGGCCCACGACGAGACCCACTGAGCTAACAAGGCGCACAGGCGCGCATAGGCAGGAAGGCGGAGGAGCATCTACTCCAGTCCCACTGTGCTCCCTGCTAGCCACGCAGCAGCATTTAAACCTAGTTATTGAGGGAAATTGCTTCAATTTACACTTAATTACTCAAATGGGCTCTCTCTGGAGGATGAAATTACTGTTCAAATCTTCTTCCCCAAATGTAAACATTTCCCAAATTACTCTACTTTTATCAATATCTAAATAAAAAAAATTTAATAGTATGGTTATCCAGAGATGGGAAATACAGTGTTAAAACTGATTACAAGCTGATTCAGGATGTTCAAAAATTTTTTAATTTTTTTTTTTTTAATGAAAATTCAGACTGATTTCTGGAATGAACTTGCAAGAATGGTCCGTGTGTCAATATCATCTAGCTTTACTCAAAGCAGGAGCAGCTTTACCATAGCTGTGCATTTCACTTCTCTTAGTCAAAAGCACTATCCTAAACAAAGGAAAGGAAGAAGAAAGAAAGAAAGAAAGAAAGAAAGAAAGAAAGAAAGAAAGAAAGAAAGAAAGAAAGAAAGAAAGGAAGAAAGGAAGGAAGGAAGAAAGAAAGAAAGGAAGGAAGGAAGGAAAGAAATCTCTGTATCACCGCTCAGCACACCTCACCACAAGTTTTCATATTCCCAGCACAACCTCCGAGGCAGGAGAGGTGGGAACTGGGCTTTGAAACAAATCCAATGGAATGATTCCATCTTACTTTGTCCTCAAACCCACACAACCTACCTTTCCTGGACTGTGTTCCCAAAGTCACAGCAGGCCAAGGAACACAAAAAAAGAACAAGGCAAAGGGAAGGTTTTAAAATGTGGTCTCTGGTGATACCCTGATTCTCAATGAGAAAATGTTAGTTAAATATTACATATAAATAAATGCTAAAAAGTTATAGGACGCCTTTATTTCAATTTAAACTGCACTGTACCCCCAACAAACCAGACTAAGAATTAAAATGGAGTCACCATTGCGAACATTCCAAAGCACAGTACCAAAATATTTTATGAGACCCAAGAAATCAGGAAAGTGGTAGCAGCCAAATTTCACAAACAGGCCAGCTTCTGCAACATGAAAACGTGTCCTTATACTTTAATTATTACATAAGGTAGAGAGAGGGGCTATGTCGGCCTGATGCTAGCTGTATTACTGACTTACTGATTTAGCTCCCTCTTGGCCTGACTGAAGAAGGCGCTTTCAGATGACCAGCATGCTTTCCTTTTCTGTTTCTATGCTCTAGGTCTCTCTGTCCATAAAACGAACCACTGTAAGGCTCTCTGGAACACTAACTCCACTGTATGGAATGAAGTGCTGGCAGATTCGGAAACTGCAAAATAAAGACAATCAAGAGCTTTATATTTATTTTTTTACCAAGTATAAAATTTCCCAAACATATTCAACCAAAGAAGTTTTCAGTGCTAAGGACCAATATCACATATACAACATACATGATCTATGAGTCTGCAACATATATGTCTTAAAGTTGAATTGTGTTACAAGCATTGCCTATCAAAAAACTTACATTGGGGGCTGGACAAATGCCTCAGTGGTTAAGAGCACTTGTTTGTTTTTCCAGAGCACCAGGCTGTGTTTCCCAGCACCCACACTGGTGGCTATACCTCCAGTCCCAGGGCCATTAATACGTCTGTTCTCCTTGGGCATAGAAATTCAACAAGTCATGCAAATAAACACACATGTGTTTTAAAATTTTAAAAATGAATTTTAAAAATGAATAAACTTTTAAATGAGGGTATTCATTGTTCCACAAATGTGAATACTAAAAAGCTATCCTGGAACTGAAGAGCAGGTACTTGCCCACAAGCCTGATGCCCGAGTCAGAAGCCACAGTGGACAGAGAGTCAGCTCCTTCTGACTCCACCACGCACTATGCATGCATCCACCCGCACCATTCTCTCTCATACACACAATGCTTAATATGTCTTTAAAAAATAAAAAAGTATATGTTTGTACAAAGTAACCTAGAAAACTGGAGAAAGGGCTTTTAAAAACAGATAATAGACTACACACGACACAGTCACAATTCTGTGAATTACTGATTATAGTTGTTTTGACATATTTCCTAACTCTCCTGAATCTGTTTTGAATTCAAAGGCCACATCTTTTTGACAAAAGACAAAAAACGAGGTTGGAAAAACATTCCTTTCTATAAACCTGAGAGAACTACTTGGATGATAAAATTCAGGCTAGATTTCAGGAGTAGATAAGAAGTGCTCAAATTCACACTGCAGGCAGGTACCCTAAGAAGAGACTCAACACAGGCCACCGTGCTCTCACAAGGGCCTGGCATCAGCTTAGGAAGAAGGTGCTGTCATGGCTCCATCATGCTTCTGAGCCATCGGAGAGGCTGGTGCAAGGAAACACACTGATGCTCTCTAGTCCACTGCTGTCCTCTGGACATAGAATATAGACCCAGCAAAAGGTCAAATTGTTGCCCAACGGAATTCTACATTCATATTATTAGTGGGGCATCTCCTAATTAAGTTGATTAACAGAACCAACACTCTGCTTCTAGTCTTCCATATAAAACACAAAAATTCCCAGAGGGTAGCCTATAAGTGAGCATTCCCAAGGGGGAAAAAAATGTAAATGTTCTTTTTGGTTTTTTTTTTTTTAATTTATATTATTTATTTATTCCAAATTGACTGTACCTCGGGCAACTGAAAAAAAAAAAAAAAAAAACTTAAAGTTAAAAGCATTCCAAATATTTTCCAGGAGGGGAGAGTGTCACACCCCTGGAGACAGATTAAGAAGTAAATGACAAGTTTAAGGCTAGCCCAGGCTATACAAGATGGCAGAGGAGAGATGGGGATCTATCTTAGTATGAAGGGCCTAGTCTATAGCTCCATCTTTAAGAGCAGACTGTGTCCTGGTCCACCACACTGCTGCTCAATGCTGAAGGCCACGGGCCTTGGGTTTCCTCAGCTGAAGAATGGCTACCTTGCGAGGATCGAGGGAGCTAGCACAAAGCCTTTAAATATTCTCTCAAGGTAAACTTCAGCTTTTCCTTTTCATCTTTATTACTAACCATGATCATCCCCATACACGAATGGGTCCAGGATCGAGGAAAAGGCCCCATTTCTTCTAGAATAAAGACCACTGGTGCTTGGCATCAAAAACAAATACCAGGATTGCTCTTTACCGCATTGGAACTGTGTCTGCACACAGCTGAGAAGGAAGGAGAATGCCTCCCACACCGCCTTCTATTCTCATCCCTGCCTGTCTACCTAAACTCACTCATGACTTAAACACTTTGATATGTTCATGCTTCAGTGGCATTTCTGCAAATAGTTCAGAATATTTTAACTTCACTTTGGTTGTATTTCTGACTTTACAGAAGAGAAGGCTTAGCTAAAAACCGAACTATAATAAATGTATCTGAGTTAAGCTCCTTTTAAATTTGCACATTTCAAGTAGAATCATGGCAAACTATATTTGTTTTGTAGTTTACTAACACATCTGTCTTAAAACACATTCTCCTACATGATGCAGAATACTGTAAGTCTATAAATGACACGTGTGTGTGTGTATGTGTGTGTGTGTGTGCGCGCGCACGCAAATGTTGGCAAACCAGTGCATTCAACACCAAGAAACTGCAGTGTACATCCATAGAACAGAATAGACCAACACAGTGGGACTTTAAATGTAACTGGGTTTTAAAGCCAGTAAAAAAATTAACTTTGCCTAAAAATTAACACAGATACAGACAGTGATATCACAGGTTGCTAGGCAGACTGCAGCCGAATCCTAACAACCAGGATAAGCAAGACTGTATTTTAAAAAGCAAATCAAAGAAATAGATTAACATTTAAAATACAAAAGAAGGGGTCTGACAAAGCTGGTATGGCCAGTCATGCCTATAATCAAAGCTCTTGGAGGAAACTCAGAAGTTAAAAGTTCTTATCAGCTTCATACATAACAAGTCCAAGATCAGCCTGAGCTAATAAAAACCTGTTTAAAAAATAATAATGATAATAATGTCTGACAAGTCACGTAGTGTACTAAGAATTCTATAATAAAAGCTCAAAAATGTAAATCAGACCACCTAAGCAGGCTCTCATTTTAAAGAATCCAGAGATGGAGCTGATGTCAACTCGGCCTTTTTGACATAATTTATATATTTATAAAAACCAATATAACCAAATGAAACCAAAGATCCTGTTAGCTGGTAAGTTCCAATTTGTTTTAAAACAACAATAATCATCACCACACTTTCAAAGAAACACTACTAAAACCTATTTTGGGCCACCTCTATGATGGCCCATTAAAAAGCATTTGCCAGAGCCGGGCATGGTGGCACATTCTTTTAATAACAGCACTCAGGAGGCAGAAGCAGATGCATCCCTGTGAGTTCGAGGCCAGTCTGGTCTACAAATCAAGTCCAGGACAGCCAAGGCTACACAGAGAAACCCTGTCTCAAAAAACTAAAATAAAGAAAAGAAGAGGGGAAAAAAAATTGCCAATTTCTTTCATAGCAACCCAAAAAAATTAACCTTACCTTTAATATTGGCTAACAACTAGCACCTGAAAAATAGTAAAGAGATGGCAAAAGCCAGGTTGGTAAAAACTCCACCACACACTCATCACATTAGGTGAGCCCTGGAAACAGCTGTGAAGTATGAAATATGCACCACATAACATATAGTGTGAGATTTATTGTAGAAAGGGAAAAGGGGAAGAGAGGGAGGGGCTCCCCAGGGGGAGAGAGAAAGAGATGAGGTGCGTTTGTCCTTTTATTTCCTGTGCCCCTGGCACACACCTGGTGGTAGGCTGTGATGATGTCAGGGGTTGCTAAGCAACCTGGAGGCAGGTACGCTAACATTCCTCCCTTTTCCTATAATTAAAAAAAGGAGGAGGATGGACTGTTTCTGATGCAAGGTAAGTTAAACTATATAAATGTAGGTTCATTAGGAGCAACTCTCGGCCACCATGAAAAGAGAGAAGAGAGAGAGATAAAAAAGCAAGAGCAACAAAATGTCCAGATTATATGATGAAGGAGAAGGAAAAGCCCGTGCTCTGGAAGGTTCAGGGTAGAGGGCAGGGTATGGCAGCCATGTCCTGCAGCAGACAGGGACCGAGGAGTGCTGGGAGAACCTGGAGATGTTTGTCCAGTCTGATGTGAATCTGAAGCACATCAACAGCCACTCCCAATACTGTCCCTGCATAACGGAGAGCAAGGGCACTTGAGGAAGCCGCGGTCTAACTCGTGCTGTAAGATTCTCTAAAGAGAACACATACGTGACTCTTAGGCAGAGAGGTATAGCTCACATTGAGATAATACACCATGTGCCTTCTTTAGTCACTTTCGTGACTAATTTCAGTATGTGACATATGTCTTGGGAACCAAACTTCACTGTATGACATTGGACCAATAGGAAAGAGAATAACATGACCTGTCGGAAGGTGACTACTTGAAATGAACTGGGTCATCAGTTAGGATTTACAGAACTACTGCTGGTGTGAATGAGAAGCAGACCTCCAAGACACATGTCTCTATGTTTCTGAACACTTGCTCCAAGGTGGTCTGAGGTGGTTACAGAACTTCAGAACATGGAGCCTTGCAAAGGAAGTACTTCACTGAGGTGGGCTTTGACAGCCAAAGCTTCACTCCACTTCCAGCTTGCTCTCACTGCTCACTGGTGTGTGTGTGTGTGTGTGTGTGTGTGTGTGTGTGTGTGTGTGTGTGTGTGTGTGT
>OU015744.1:112182863-112208643 GCA_907169655.1 Acomys percivali
TGTGTGTGTGTGTGTGTGTGTGTGTGTGTGTGTGTGTGTGTGTGTGTCTGTGTAGTTGGTTCTTTCCTTCCACCTTTGTGTGGGTTCCAGAAATGGAGTTCAGATCTTCAGGTTTACATGGTAAGCTCTTTTACCTGTTGCGCCGTCTCACTGGACCCTGTCTGCCTGGCTTTTGAGAGGATGCCATGTAGTCTCGGTTGGCCTACAACTTTCTACATGGTGGAGGACAACCTTGGACTTCTGCTCTCCCTGCGGCTCCACCACCAGAGTGCTGGAGATTACTGACCTGAATCTCATGCTTTTTTTTTTTTTTTTGGTTTTTCGAGACAGGGTTTCTCTGTGTAGCCTTGGCTGTGCAAGACTCGCTCTGTGGTCCAGGCTGGCCTCGAACTCACAGCGATCCGCCTGCCTCTGCCTCCCGAGTGCTGGGATTAAAGGCATGCGCCACCACACCCGGCTCTGAATCTCATGCTTATAACTGAAGCCAGGGCCATACATGCTAGGCAAGCACTGTAACAACTGACTACATACCCAGTCCTTGTAAGAGGCAACATATACTCACTATTGAAAGTTTAATAATCTAGAAAAGTATAAGCAATTTCTAAGCATCACCTTTATTCTTTCCACCCATCTTCATTCTCTCCACCAAAATACCAGAATTAACATTTTGATCTACATGCCTATAATCTTTGATCTAGATGTATTTTTAAATGTATATTAAGTATGTAACTATCCTGTTTGTTGTGATTTCTCATTCTGAAGTTATCTTAGAGGAATTTTAATCCAGCAACAAGGCTGCTCTGGCAAGGGATTACATCCAAAGACCTTCTAGGTCTGTGTGATCTGGCTGAAATGCAGACATGCTCTTAGTACACGCCTTTAATCCCAAACAATGAAGGTAAGGGATAGAGGAAACAGCTATGTTTGAGAGTGATGTCTAATTGAGGGGCAGACAAAGAGATGAATCAGGAAAAGATCTGACAGAATGAATCAGAGATAGAATAGGCCCAACTCTCATGAAAACAGACAGGAAAGAGAGGTGACTTAAGAGAGCAAGGAGACAGAGTTAGTTCAGTGAGTTGAGAGGCAGTTGAGAGGCAGTGCTGTGGAGTTCAGGTCATGGTAGTTTAGTTGGTGGCTGTTCAGTTGGTAGAGTTCAGATGCAGTTTCTACCAGACAGTTTTATAGTTGTAGAGAGAACAAAGTAGACACAGGTGAAGATACAACAAGCCAGAGAATGAGAAGAAGACAGAAAATTAGAAAAATTACTAGAGTCAGTTTGAGGCCAAGTGGAACAATTCAGTAATAATAAACTGAGAGAAGCCAGTTTGAATCAGTCAGCTTAGGGAGGCATTTGAGCCAAAACAGCTGAGTTGAACCAGCCAGCCAGAGTTCAGAAAGATGTAGAAAAAGTAAGTTTATTTAGCAGTAAGCCTCCAAGGCCACAATTACATCAGGAAATAAGAGATACATTTACAAGAAAACATGGAGAGATGGCTCAGCAATTAAAAGCCCTTACTGACCTTGCAGAGGACCTGGGTTTGATTCTCAGCACCCACATAGCAACTCTCAACTGTTTATAGCCCCAGTTTCAAGGAATCTGATGCCCTCTTCTGGCCTCTGTGGGCACCAGGCATGTTTTTGGTACACAGACATATACAGGCACAAACACACATACACATAAAATAAATAAATAAATAAATTATTAAAAACCCTATAAAGAAGCCATAAGCTGCACAGAATGGTCCTGTAACATGTTGTACAGCCACCATGACAAACTCAAGCATTCCCCTACTACTAGAAATGTGAGTTATTTTTACTTTATACTAACACAAATAACAGCATAATCCTTAAAAACAATCAGTAACCTAAAGACAGTAAGCACAGAGAACTCATGAAGAAGGCCGTATGTGGGTAAAGTTGATAAGTGAAAAGTAAAGTTATATAGCGGATGTGATTCAGTAGAAAATGTGGCCTCATCTGACTAAGACTTAGAATTCAATCCTCAGCATCTGGAAAAGTAAATAAAACAGGCCTGCAAACACATGAACACCTGCACCTTCACCACTTAATCTGCACAATATACAGAAATTATGAGTAGCAGTTTTAGCTATCTATAAAAAATGTCTAAAATAGTGTTTGGTGGTGAAAATATCCTGGAAAAAGTATTCCAATGCAATGTATGATAACAGGAACCTTTATAAAGAATAATGCATGAAGAGAAGAAGACTTACCAGAATGTACTAAGGCCTTTAAATAATTGGTTAATAATTTATTTTTAAATCTACCCTAGATATTTTTTTTAATTCTAGATGCTACACACAAACATGTATGTGACTTTAGTTCATTTTACACATTAACTTAGTCTTATACACAGATGTTTAAAGTTCGTGCAGACTATGGTTCATAATATCACAATGGTTTGTGTGCACCCTCCAAAAGTTCACATGCTGAGATTGTAACCACAATAGAGAGGGTTCAAGAGTGTTAATGCCTTTCCTATGGGGCTGCATTAGTGAGAGAGCCTGCTGTCATAGAAGTGCCTGTTCCTGTGCATGTTGCCCTATGGCATATGTTCAAGTCACTCGGTCATGT
Organism: Acomys percivali; assembly: GCA_907169655.1. Taxonomy (NCBI): domain Eukaryota; kingdom Metazoa; phylum Chordata; class Mammalia; order Rodentia; family Muridae; genus Acomys; species Acomys percivali. The sequence goes on from OU015744.1 coordinate 112,185,459, forward strand.
CATGTGACCCTAGCCAGACACCACCACCACACTCGAAGACTTTCCAGTCTCGGGAATCATGAGCTAAATGACCTCTGTTAGAGCAACATAAAGGGACTATTACCGCTCTTCAAATCTGTTTGCCCCACTCAGTACCACCTGAGTCTAAAAGGTCCCCGTCCTCCTGTCCAGGCTCATAACTGTGAATACTTGATCCTGGCGCTTTGCTACTTTGAAGGCTGTGGAGTCTGGCTGGCACAAGTTATTAGAGTGGAAATTGAAGGCAGTATCTTCTTCTGGTCCCAGCTAAGGCAGTCAACCACTGGAGGAATTCATCACCATGTATCCCATTGCCATGGCCAAGAACTGTGCCACGCCTGCCCCCATACCTTCCCATCAAGATAGACCATACCCTCTGAGGCCATGAGCAAAAACCAGACAAAAAAAACAAAAAACAAAAGCCTTTCCTACATTGCTTCTTCAGGTATTTACCATAGCAATGAAACAACTGCAACAGCATCATCAAACATTTTCATTTCTAGACCAGACTTTACCTTTCTTTCTTATTTTATTTAATTTATTTATTTATTTTGAGACAAAGTGTAGCACATAGCACACTGACCTAACTATGTAGCTGAAGGTGACTTTAAATACCTAATCCTCCAGCCTTTACTTCCTAAGTGCTGGATTTAACAGGCCGTGTTAAAATGTGAAACAGATAGACTTATTTTGTAAAACTAATTTGCATTTGTTTTAAGGTTCACAGCTCACTGTTAAATTTTGGAAGAGAAAATAGATACTTTCTCAGTGAGAACTGTATGAAGGCCTGTGTGAGTATGTATTACTGCCATGAGCATGGCCATCTCAAGATCCCCAAGGCCTCAGACCCAAGTACCCTGCTCCAAGTACAGATGTTGACACTATATGCAGAAACAGCCATGACTCCAACCTGAGACAGCTTTCCTAGGCTAGCCAACCCACCTCCTGTTTCCCTTTCTGTCTCTGCTACACAAGATAATGGGTTTCCGGACCACTGATGGTACACCTCCTCTCCCAGAGAGCCAGGCCCATCAGAGCCTTCTGTATCTGTGCTGTCACTTAATCAGCCCAGCCAGTTCACTCCCAAAGCTAGGAATGCCACAGCAGCACACTATACAAAGCTTAATGCATAACTTATCCTCCATTCATCCATAAATATATAGGAACTAGTTCTAACACTACAAATGCACGTTTAAAAATCCCAACAGACTAAATAAGCAAACAGAAATTTCTCTTAGATGTGAAATTTCATGAGCTATTTCATTTCTTTGTACATACTGGTATGTAAAAAAGAAGCAGCTCGTTAGGCTGAAAATTTAGGAGCTGTGCAAAAAAATAAAAACTTTATCAATACTTCAATCATGTTGAACTGTGCTATGAAGCTATTTCCAGAACAAAAGTGAGGGGAAGCAATTAATATGTCAGCAACTAGATTACCAAAAAATCTTTCTTTCTTCTTAGTTCTTTGGCAGAAGTTTTAATATATAGTCAAACCATACTTTCAAAAGTCATACTACTCTCAAATCCATGCTATCAAAATGGTTGCCTTTGATTCAATATTTTAACCATTTTTAAGATTTGGAAACAGTAAAGTGTATTATTCATTTTACCTAAAGATACCCTCGAATTTTCTCTTTCAATTAATGGCACAAATATGTATGATTACTGCCCAAAACCTGAAAAGGCAGTCCAAGTCTACAGACTACCAAGTTAATTCTCAGAGTTATTTTCATCATTATATCACATAATAACAGTTAAGAGCAGTATATATGGTGTGCTTCTGTAAAAATCACTGACAGAGTACAGACCGCAGCCAGCAAGCACGAGAAATCTACAGTGACAGTGTTTAAGGAAAGACTGCAGTTTGCCCATAGCAATTCCAATCAATGTGTAAGATACTGAAAGCAAAAAACAATACACAGTAGGGGAGAAACAGCCATGGGGTCATTAGGCAAAGGGCTGTCTTCTGAGAGAAATCCAACATAATAATGGAAATGAGCACTAGCATATGTGGGCCTTCCTAAAATCCTGTGCTCACACACACACACACACACACACACACACACACACACACACTCCTGTTCAACACCAGCCCTTTAAAGCACTTGAACAGGAGTGCAAAGGAAGCCAGTGAGCTGATACATAAATTCAATCCCAGCCAACTGGGAGGTAGGAGGAGAAAGACCACTCCAAGATGGAGGCTATAAAGGAAGTTCACACTAGATGAAGCTACCAAGCAGCACCTTGCTTTGAAACACCTCTCCCTAAAAAGGGAGCGCACTGTGCAGAGCAAGCAGGCTACCCCGGCCACGCTCTGCTACACAATCATAAGTTCCTTCACCCACTGTGCATTCTGCTCCTTCCCAGGTCTTGAACCTTCCTTGCCCAGTGAAACCGCATTAAAAGGTGGGTAGCACTCGTCATCCTCTGTCTTTGCTGTTAGACTTCCCTGAAGGCCGCCATCCTCTCTAACTTAACAAGTCCCAAGCCATATTCATTGTGTTGCCTACATTCTCTTAAAGAATATGCTCCAGATTCCGTGTACACAAGATGTCCAGAAGAAGCAAAGCCACAGAGACAGGAAGTAGATTACATTTGCCACAGTGGAGGAGAAAAAATTAGGAATGATTAACAACAGGCTCAGAGTTTTTTGCTAGGTGATAGAAACATTCTAGAATTAGACAGTAGGGATATAGTAAAAAACAGTAAAAATCAACTGTGTACTAGAAATGGTGAAGCTTTAGACTGTTTGAATTTTATTTCAATACAAAAATCATAAATCATCATTCAAAATACAACAACACATGCATGGATAACCAATTTGTCCTTCCTTTAATTTTTCTTTTACCCTCCAAAGAATCAACTCCCCATCAGAACCATTATTCAAGCAGAAGCTGACAGATCATCTTTCTGCAACATGTTACTGATGCTTCCTTCAGTAACTAGGAAACGACACTAGGCTACGCTTAGTATTGCCAGCTCTGATGCTTCCTTCAGTAACTAAGAAACGACACTAGGCTACGCTTAGTATGGCTCTAATTCTCTATGTTGCTGAAGTGAAGAGATTAACAGTGGGAAAAACGTAAGAAGTGACCGGGGAAAAAACTATGAAGCAACATAAAAGCAGCAAATGGTTTTCTGAGTCAAGGATAGCAATGTTTGTTTGTTTGCTCAGAATTTAATTAGCTTTCTGAACAAGTCTCTGAACTACTGTTTTGTGTGTAGTAATAAAGATGTTAGGAAAAAAAATCAAATACCGACAAGATTTGCCACATTACTTCATATGAGTATGTAGCTGGGTGAATGAGGTAAGCTATGTATGAACATTAACAGTTCAATTCCCCCCAAACTTTGCCATCTTGCTTTTAGAGCTCATGAATCCAGCAACTTGTGTTCTTGCAAGAAGTTAAGAGGAAAAGACAAGACAGTTAACGCTGAGCAAAAACTTCAAAATCTGCTGCTAAATGCAAGGAGGCATCAAACATAATTTGTTGTAGGAAAAAAGTTTCTTTGTAAACAAATAATAATTGTTCAGTGACAAGAACAAAGAGTCAAGTGTATAGCCTTGAATTTTAGGCAAGGGACTACTTTTACATATATTATTTGATTCTGCATAGTATATTCAATTAGTTTACATTTTTTCATTTGCTTCGTTATAAGCCACAGGTTATAAAACATCAAAATATAAGAGGAAATCCAATTTCAATGTTATGCCTTCAAAGTAATCCAAATAAAAACAAGATAATTAAGACAACAATGCTTATATTTTCCTCTTGAAGCTTACTGATTTAGATGCCTGAAAGAATTAAAGAAATGGAATTTCTCAGTCAACCAAAAACTTCCTCCTCCTGTCCCTTCATAATGAAAGCCACAGGAGGGTCTAGGCTGTGATGTTTTAATGACCCAAACTCCATTGGAATGCGCAAAGACCATAACCCACTTTGGCATCTGGAAACAGCACCTTATGTAACTGCAACTTGTTCTTTCTTACTTCATTGTCAAAGAACCCTACTCCACACAACCCAGCCAAGGATCAGGCTGTTGAAGGTCTTGTGGCTAGCTTCTTTGTGGAGCTAAACCCGATTCACACTTAAATGCAAAGAGAGGTCTAGGGAGCAGCATCAATCAACACTACTTAGGCCTTGTTAGAAACACACACTTTCTCTGGTAGGACAGCATACACCTGTAATCTCAGCACTCCAACAGCTGAGGCAGGAGAACTGCTAGGAGTTCAAGACCACAATGGGCCAACAAAACATGTTTTAGGCCAACTAGGGAGTGGTACCCAGTGAGACCTTATCCCAAGAACAGATTAGAAAAAGAAAAGCAAATAATGATGCTTAGATTTCAGTCCAAACCTACTGTTGAATAAATTTGCTACAACATTTTAAAATACTAAATTCTATTACAGAGGTCAAGAAAAACATATGGAGACTAAAGTTTAGTTCAGTGGTAGAGTAGTTGATTAGAATGCCTAAGGTCAATACCCAGCACTGCCCACTCCACCCACCCCACGCCCCAAAAAATGAAAGAAGACAAATGGGGTGTATGAGTGTCCTGAGGACTGACATCAAATGTGAAAGATAGCTTATGAGAAAGAAGCATCATGGGCTTGGGTAAGTACAGTCAGTGAAAATGCAAACTGGTAAAGCAGTGACAAAATTCAAAAAATACATTCAAAATAGGTAATTTAGTAACCAATTGATACTATAAAAATAGAATATACAGAAATAAAGGGGCTGAAGGGACTAAAATTTTAAGTCATCGCCATGTCATCTCTAGACTGAAAGCTGTGTCACCTCCCTACAAAGCCACCCATTTCAAACCCTCCAAATGGCTTTTTTTCTAGAACCGTGGAGGATTTCCCTGAGAAAATAAATAAAACCTGAGGCTCCTCATCTGGCAAACTTGCAATGCCAAAGCTATACTCAGTGTGCTTGTCACTGAACAGCACATCCCTAGTACAAAGATACTTCGGCCCTAATATCAGCTCTGGTCCTCAGAGCCCCCACCATCAATGTGGGAAGGCAGATAAGGACAGCTTAGGGTATATAGCAAGACTGAGGGGGGGGGGGGGGGGGGGAAGGGGAGAGAAAAAAAAAAAAAGGGAAAAAAGGAAAAAGGAGATGAGGTGAACACCATGTACCCAGGAGGACATGACACATGGAGTAGCATGAACTTCATGTGATATTAGGAGAGCACTCTACCACTGAGCTAAGTGCCCAGCCCTTTGCAGCTGCCTTATATATATCAACCTACTTAACTGCTTTCCTTTTGATTCTGGATTGTGTTTTAAACTGAGAAATTCCAGATTCGGTGATTTAAAGCTGGTTGCAGGCTGCTTCTGTCTAGCCCGCTCTGTGACAGCTCGCCTGGCACTGTACTCAGGACTGAATCACTGCATCAAGGTAACTTCTCAGGGAACACCTACAGAAACAGAATCTGCATTTTAACAAGTTCTCCAAGTGATTCATATGCATATTACAGCTTAAGAAGCACTGTTGAAACCTGAAGCCTCCACAGACAAGAAAAAGTTGGATCTCAGAACGCTGCTCTGCACATCAGTGCTGAACAAAAAGCATTCAATGCCCAGGACAGTGACTCTGAGGCCCCACAAGGCAGAGAATACAGAGAGCCATCTTCCAAGCTCCTGCAATGGTGAAAGCAGCACCTCAGCCTTTGCCTGTGCTCCTCTGACTCGCTAACTTGCAGCACAGTTGGAGAAACAGTCAAAGCAGGTAACACAGTGCACCATAACATTAATTCTGCCATCTCATACTTGCTGGAAGTTAAGAAAAATCTTTTTCAGGTGATGCCATTTTGAGAATACAAACCCAAAGAACACAAGGATTCAGGTAATAGAGAAAGGGTTATGTATGAGTTCCTTCATGAGGCTGTGGGACCTAATGAAGGTCACAACATGGCCAATGAGACTGGAAAGCCTTGCTGGTGGGATGCCCGCCTCCCACCAGGGCCCTTCCTGAGATAGAGCTCCTCAAGCATTCTATTCATAGTCTTCCTGACACATATTAGAGGCTTCAGTCAAAGTTTTAAAACGATAGAAAAAAAATAGCCAGGCGTGGTGGCACATACCTTTAATCCCAGCACTTGGGAGGCAGAGGCAGGCAGATGATGACTGTGAGGCCAGCCTGGTCTACAAAGCCAGTCCAGGACAGCCAAGGCTACACACAAAAACCTTGTCTTGAAAAACAAACAAAAAACAAAAAACAAAGAACAAAAAAAAAAGGACTGGTCTTGATTGATATAAGGCATACTTCCTTTAAATTCCCTGTCTTTAATTTTTTCTGAAAATCAGAACATCATTCTATACTTTAGATTAATATTGGTCATAACATTCTCCCACCTTATATCTCAAGGTAAGGTTTGTACTTTCTCTGAGTAATCCTATTCTGATATTCCATGACTCAAATAAATACTTCAACCTATACAATCAGAAACAATTGTGCCTGTGAAAAGATAGGGGAGTCACACTATCTTTGGCTAACAATGCAATCACATCTTTAGGCAGAAGAGAGGGTACTGAAACAGCCTCTAACTATGGAGGATCCCATGAAGGCCCTGAACTTGCAATGCTTCTGCTCCAGCGTCAGAGTCCTAAGACTACAGGCATGTGCCGCCATGTCCCAATGAATCTGACCACTGCCAAATAACCTACAGTGAGGAAAGATCAACTATTACTTTTGTTTGTTTGTTTTTGTGGGTCCACATTGAAACCATCCTAAGGTCTTGAGCATTTACTATGAATCCCTGTAAGAGAATTGGTCTGTACGTTACGAACAGTCTCACACCACACAGCTCACGCAAGAGACTGATGAAGCACTAAAGATACTGGGAATATTTTGCCTCATAAAGGAAAAGATTACCAAGAATATAAACGTTTCCAACATCATTTCTGTGAGGAGTCTGCTCTCTATTGCATCCCAAAGAAGACATGTTTAAATAGCAAAGAAAAAAACTTTGATCTTAATATCCCATTGCCGAAATAAAGCTTTACGGAGATAAGCACACATACAGTGGGTGGATGGAGCATTCTGTTTCAAATAACCTATGCGATCCGCATCCCTGTGCATCCAGCACAGCCAAGAACTGTGAAGGGACTCAAGAGGCGCAGGGCGTTTGGGCACAGTTTTGTTGGGTTGTTCAACCTGAGTTTATTTTAAATAAAACGTATGCAGGAACTGGCTAGTAGGTCACAGAAGGCCTAATCTTACACAAATAAGTGTCATCTGCAGCTAACAGCATGACAAACACACATGATGAACCTACAAAAGCACTTGTTGAATTTTGTTTTTAAATTACTCCCCTCTGTGCAAGGGAAAAAAAAAAATCTTAAATGAGGAATGAACAAATCTCTCCCATCAGTAGAAAGCAGCTTTCAAAATGTCCAAGGGTATCCACTTTCTTGTTAAACAAGGGAAGCAACAAGACAGAGTAATTGTCCTATTCATTACAAAACAGATAAGAATGACACTTCTGTTTGCAAACTTAATTCACTCCAACTAGTTAACAGCCCAAAGAAAAGCAAATGCTCTCAGTCACTCAAATCTTCCCATGACCCACGTTCTTTATAAAATGGGCTAAGTTCACATATTATCTATTGCTATGTTAAACCCAGTTTGAATGAAAGAAGCAACGCACTAATTATAAGCAATAGAAACAAGGAAGTCTGACTTTCAAATGTTCATACCCAAAGAGCTAGCTTGTTCAAAAAGGAAGACATCCTTCAATGACAAATCCTTTAAAATCCATCACACAAACTACTGCGCAGTTATGTTCCGGGCGTCAGAGGACCCACATACAAGGCTGGAATCCCACGAGACTCAACGGCTGACACTCTAGATGATAAATTTTCATAATCTCCTATTCCCCTGCTTTAAGAAGGCAGTGGCCGGGATTAACAAACTCCTTGAGGAGTTATTTCAGGTATGCATCTCTTGCTCAGTTTGGAACACTTTAATCTTACTGGTTTCTTCCTAAGGGGATGAAAGATGATGTTCAAAGGACAGTTAAATAGTAAAAATTGGGAGCTCATGAGCTGTCTTAGAGAAACGGTACCTTTGATGATAGTGCCTCAAAGTGGGGCTAACCCCAAGGTCAGGCAAGCAGAGAGACTTAATATAAGAAGGACTCAAAACATCCAAGGACACAGCTTACTCTCAAACTAAGTTCGTATCTCTGGTCCATTTTAAACAAAGATGAGCTGTCTGTGACCATTCTGACCCCAAACGTCCACCTTACACTAATCAAGTAAAACTGCTGCACTAATTTCACAGATTATTACTTTATTTCAAAATAACATTGTCTAATCACAGCAGAGCCAGGCATTCTTGTGTGTGTTTCCATGCCAGGTCTCTATCTTAACGGCTTCATATGCAAGTTCATGGGCTAAAAAGAACAAAAGACATCGACTTCAGGTTCCGAGGAGCAAACTGACACAGATAAGATATCAAATTCCAAAGCTCTCATCAGTACAGCCTGTGTGCTAGCAGCATGCCCCTAGAAAGTGGTATCGAACTACACATTTGCACCATAACTCCCCAGGCTCCCCCACAGAGATGATGCCAGAATCTGAGGACTGAGCTAGTGGGCAAGTACACTCTGAAAATGCACTCCAGGGGATTCTGATACTCAACTGACCGCCCACTGCCCTTACTGCCATTTCCACTAGGGACATTCCACCCCACCCCCGTCGCTGAGAGGCTTTCTGCTCTTCTTCTATACCAAATGTGAGCTAAGTGGATCATTAGAATAAAGCATCTGAATTCGATGGCATTTATCCAGTTTATAAGAGGTAAAAATAAACCCATGAATGGCAAGTCAAGTATGCTCCCTTTCACAAAATTTCACTGTAAAGCCACCTAACATATTCAGAAACTGAAGATGCGTATTGCCACAGCTCTGCAGACAGAGAATTTAAGTCAGCTAATATAGCTCCATAAAGCAAATGTCCATAACCAAGAAGCAACGCAAAAAGAGAACAGAAAGTTCAGCAACATGAGCCATTAACACTGAAGTAAGGAATAACTCCGATACACTTAAGTAAATAAAACATCAAGGCTAGCATAAACCCCCCAGTGTACCTTGAATCCCGTGTCTTATGATATAGAGTCAGAAAGTGATTATTGACAGGTAATGTTAAAAACAAAAACACCAAAAACAAAAAAGTCCCTTTGTAAAAGCAGCTGTATTTCATCCACCACTGGTTTTCTGTTTCTGCTACGCAGACCCCACTCTGCTGGAATGTATCTCACAAACTTCTCCAACTTTCTGATTCCTCGCTGTTGGCCTCTGCCCACCGTACATCATTTACAAATCTCACTGACACCTCTCCAAATCACCTGGGACAGGTGCACACCAACAGCCTCCAGCTTCTTACAAAATCTAGCCGTTGTCAAATCTACTCTGCATAGGCCCAGATGCTGAAAAGAAACATAGGGAACAATATGGAAAAACAAAAACATACTTACCTTAATCGGAGCACAACTAAACTTAATTTTCCTATTTGCTGGGATTTCCTCTTCTTCCGGCAACCCAACGATCTCAGAGTATTCCATATCAGGCTGGTAGTAATTGTTCTCATCACTGTCATCCTCTTCGTCTGGCTCGGTGCCTGTCTCTCCCCAGTCTGAGTTATACCTGGATCTCACCCTATACACATTATAGTCACTGTGCATGTATACATGGGAACTCTCAAAATTATTCGAGTCTTCCGGTACTTCTTTCCCACAGCTGGATGCAGACACATCAGGAGAGGTTACCTCACCACCTGTAAGGTCTGTCTTCTGTTGCCGCACTGTCTCGCTCCCAACCACATTAGCTTCAGCATCTTCTAACTGTTTGTTCTGTGGTGAAAGGTTTTCGGATTTTGGCATTGCCTGGATTTCAGAAGAGGGTTCCTCAGGACTATCTTTGTCGATGCTGTCCAGAGTCTCTGGGTGAGATGTGAGGTCCTCAGCTTCTGTGCTCGGCTGTCTCTCTTCACTAGGAAATGACGCTAGAGAAGTACCTTTCCGAGCCACTTCTGGTACTGGAACACCATTACTCTTCTGAGCATCCTCTGTATCAATACCTTGTTTGTCTGAAGAAGGTCTCGAATTAGAATCCTTGAGACGGCCAAAGGTGTCCAAATTGGTAACGGTAACAGATGGCAAGTTCAGGGGGTAATGCCCAGTCACTGAGTAGTCACTGTTCTCAGCCTTCCCAGAAACACTGGCACCTGGAGACTCACTGTTCTCAAACACTGCACTCAGTTGACTCACAGTTGGGGAGACAGCTTCGGTTCGGGGGCTCAGGCTGTCCAAGGAATCACTGCTGCCTCTGTTGGACTTGGAACCACCCCACTCATCCTGTGGCTCAGTCCCTCCGGCTCTCTCTTTCTTTGGGGAATAGCGATTATTTTGCCCTGACTCATGCACGCTTCTCTCAAACATCTTTCGAGTCTCTGTGAACTTAGTATATGAAGGGCCATCGTGCATCGTGTCAAATCGACTAATTCGTTCAGAAACAGAGGACTCCAACTTAACCACTGAGCCATCTGTCTTCTCCACAAACTCCTTGGGCTTCATTCTTCTCTGAGGGGAGGAAGGCCTGCCCTTTCCCCTTGTTTTGGCGATGACAGCAGCACTGTCACTGGGTTCCATGCCCATCTGCATGAACAGATTTTTAATTCTGTTGACATTGGAGCCATATTTCCTACCCCTGCTCTGCTGGGAACCCTCACCTTCTTTTGCTTTCTGGTCCCCATCTGACTTGGGCTTGTCAAAAGTACTTTTCAGTGCCTGGAACTCTGTTCTGTACGCGTTCCTGTGAGGAGAGGCACTTCTGAGAGTGGTTCTTTCACCTGAAGATTCAGCTTTCAGCATTTTCACTTCAAGGGTGAAGAGCCAATGCTCATAATGATGGGGAGAAAAACAACAAAAAAACAAAAGTACCTCTTCCTACGCCCCAGTATTGGGCCAAGTAAAGAACCCCTCCAATGGCACACTTTTCCAGGGATGATCTCAACAGGTGTGTTAGAAATTTATTCACAGTCAAGAGTTACACAAAGTGGCTTTTCAAAGCAAGACTAGAGGTTCATCTGTAACAGAAAAGAATGAGTTTCTGAATTCGTGTGTTTATCTGAATTTCCACTTAGTCAACTGATCAACACTCACATACACATTTTATTTTCCAAGTGGTTTGACCACACATCAAATACACGGACCTTAAAGTTAGGAAGCTAAAATGCTATTCCAATCAGTCTTTGGTAACAGAAGTGTTTCAAACATAACTTGGAGATCCTTACAAAACACCACCACCTCCTCCTCACCCCTCACACCCCATCTCTAACCCATTCCACCCCACCTCCACCCTCTTGATAATGGTTTAGACCAAGTTGTGACTATTTCTGTAAGTGGCTTATCAGAGAACTCGACAATTCTTCTACTCCTCAAAAAAAAAATTTTTTTAAACCATCAAAATGGACATTTTTTTTGGGAATTTTCCATAAACGTGCAGAACAGGGAAAAGTTTGGGGTCTATGTTTCCAAAGTCTAAAATATGCCTACAGAGACTTATTTGATGGTTCTGATTCAATATTCTCATGTACAGCATGCTCAAAGTAACTACTTCAGGACAAAACACACAGAAGTTCTGGAATGTCAATTAAGTTTCCCTGTAAGTTTTTCTATGCATTGTTTGGAAGTTTCCTAGCAAAGAGGCTATTATTAATTACGGAGTGGGATGTGGAGCCTCATGGGACTAGAGCCATGAGAATGTAACAATCAGAAATCAAGTATTCCAAAACACTTCCTTCCACAGCCCTGAACTGTCTATTCCTCCTGGACCCTAGCTTAGTACAAGCTGGAGGAAAAAAAAAAAAAAGCAAACGCCATGCATGCTAGCTGTCCTCCAGCCCACAGCTGGATTTTCTATCAATATGCTGGCAGTCCAACACTTCAGGCAGTCAGTGCAGTCCTAAACATTTTTCAATTTGGTTTGGTTTGGTTTGATTTAATATTAGACAGAACCACATCACCCTCACGCACCATCAGCTGAGGAAGCCCACACTTTCGCTTAGATCAGCTCCAAACTCGCTTCTTGGCCCGGCATGCATGCATGGCCCATGCAGGCAAACAAGAAAGGCTTTCTGAGTGTGGCGTGGCGCCTGTGGTTTTGGGTTTTTGTTTTTTTGTTTTGTTTTGTTTTGCTTTTTTCTTTTTCCTTTATTTCTTTCTTTCTTTTTTTTTTTTTTTAAGCGTTGACAATGTCCTTTTACCCATAAACACCCTCCCCTCTCCCCTAGTCGCACACCCCGTTCCCTCTCCCCCTCCCCCCCGCCAATTCGAGCCCGAGAGGGGGGCGGAGGCGGGGGCGAAGGGGCCGCCGGGGACTCAAAACCTGCCCTCACAAAAGACAAACATAAATAACACCAACTTGAGAGGCAGCCGATTCCCAAGCCTGGTTCGGGACGCAATACCTCGGCCCTGGGGCAGGGCCGGGAGAGCAGGTGACGCGAAGCGCTACGGTAGGAGGTCGCAGTCTAGCTTTGTGCCAAGAAGCACCAGAAGTCCTAACACATTGGCTGCGGCTCCCGGCGGCTGCCAGGCGGATCCCAGTGTGTGGCACCGGGAAAAGACAAGCTCCCGGGCCACATTTAAGCCGAGAGAGCAAATGATAGGGTGATGATCACAAATGCCTCTGGTTTTTTTTGTTTTTTTTTTCCTCCCAGTGTACCGGGAAACAATAGATCCCACGGCTAATGCCTCCGCTCCTCACCCCAGCGCGCCCGCCCGCCCGCAGCCCACCCCCACCCGCCCGCAGGTCCGCCTTTGTGCACGCCGCCGCGTTCCCCGCGCTCCCGCCGCCCCGCCACCCGCACGCCGCCCCCTTACCGAGCGGCCCCGGGCGGGAGGTCGGACTCCTCCGGCGCCACCCCCCCACCCCGGCCCCCGTGGCCGTGCGGGCTCGGCGCCGACCGTGTGCCCTCCACCCGCTCGTCACGGCGCGGCGCGCGCGGCGGCCGCCTGCACCCGCGCCTCGGCCCCCCACGCGCGTCTTGCCCGCGCGGGGCGGCCCCGGCACGCGCGCTGCGCTCACCCACCCACCCCATCCCCCATCCGCAAACCCACCCACCCCCTGCCATGGCGGGCCTGGCCCGGGGCCCCGAAACGCTAGCACCCTGGCTGCGGCCTTGGGGGACCGGGACGCGCGGCTCGGCCCACGTGCGGGGCCCCCCACGCCGGGCCCTAAGGCCCCGCGAGGGCCTGTGGACTAGGGGATAGGCCTTGGCGAGGAGGAAGGCCCGGGGTAACAGGTGCCTCACCTCGGCTGATGGGATTAACTCTAGGGCCGCGGAGAGAGGGAGCCCAGCAGCGAAATCCCAGGAGAGGGAGAGAGGGAGCCTCTGGCGGCCAACGAAGGGCGAAAAGCACCGGCCCGAGGCGAGGCCGCCCCACCCCCCCAAGACCGTGGGCGAGGGGGCTCTGGAGCTCAGGGCAAGGCCTGCGCCCCTGGGGTTCCAGGGCAGGCTTTGGACTATTGGATGCTGTGGACCCCACCAACTCTGTAGTTCACTTCGGTGACCCCAGGCATTCGAGGCCGGCAATGGCCTAGAAGGCTGAGGCCTAGGCCTTACTCTACTGTGGCCTTCAGTGGGACAACCCAGTTGGACCTCGAGGCTTCCAAAAGGGATGAAGAGGACTTGAAACTTCTTGTATACCTTTTCACTTCTCGCTCCCTGGTTTTGCCCTTTTATAAACTCTCAATGTACCCTCTTCTCCCAACTACGTGAAGTATTACATACTTTTTTCCCTGGTACGAAATGGACCATGGTGGTCAGTATACACCATTAACCCATCCAAAAAGTCCTGTGGGGCAGAAATACAATTCTCGAAGAGCCAGAATTGTGTAGTTCGCCACATATGTGTGAGATTCACATGTAATCCCCACACTGAGACAAGAGAATTGAGTTTGTGGACAGCCTAACCTACAAACCCAGACATTGCCTGGAGATTCTTAAAACAACAGCTATGAATCATCGTGACCTTTAATCTCAGCATTCAAAGGCAGTGGCAGGTGGATCTTGAGTTCAAGGCCAGCCTGGTCTACAGAGTTCCAGGACAGCCAGGGCTACACAGAGAAACCCTATCAGGGAAAAAAACAAAGCAAAAGTAACAACTCGAAATTACATTATCTATAGGGGGGAAAAAACAGCAAGATAGTGCAACCCTCTCGATACAGGCAATCTAGAAAGAGACAAAACTACTTAACAGTCCATAAAGCACAAAAGATTTAGAATTTCTGTAGTACTGGCAGACCATGCAGAGGAGGACAGAGGCACCACTCGATGCTGCCGCTCTTGAGGCTGACCAGCCTCCTAATCATTTTGGTTAAAAATTTGCAACTTTTTCTTAGATGGCGGAAAAAGAATTAGCTGATACGGGGCAGGTTTGGGGTTTGTTAAAGGGTGTTTCAGGGTACGATGAGGCACACTCCAGAGCATGGGTGAAGGGTTCTCCGAGAGTTTCTCATTTTTGTCCTTCCAGTAAATATCGATATATGCCATTTCTGATACACACCATTTAGGTCAGTTTTGTAACTATTGTCTCCAAAGGGTGACTGAGGAACCGGGATGAGATTCCAGGGTGGTCCCAGAGAGGAGTGACCTCCAGGTTTCAATAGATAAGGTAAAATTCTAGATCACCTGAATTTGGGATGATAGGTTATCTTTACTGTAAACAAAGGTGGTAGTCTTGTTTGAAATTCCTGGAAAATGGCTACAAAAGGAATGAAGCCCTTGCAAGGTCAACTGTGGTCTAGCCTTAAGCCTGGCTCATGACTGTTTTAATAGGGAGTGTGTGTGTGTGTGTGTGTGTGTGTGTGTGTGTGTGTGCAACTTTTACAACAAATGTTACTAATTGTACAGGAAGTCTTGCCTCTCTGGCCTCAGCCCTAAGATGAGAGACTTCTTTCTCTTCCACTTTCCAGTCATTTTCCCCATCTTTCTATCCTACCCTAGAATTGTCTTCAAGAATACATTCCAAGACCTTCCTGATCCTACTTTATAACTAAAATAAAAATAGTACTGAACTGTATGTGTGTGTGTGTGTGTGTGTGTATACACTTTCATGCACATGTGTTTACTCTGCACATACCTAATCATAAAGCTGAATTTGTAAGTAAGCCACAATAAGTTTAAAGAAAAACCAGAGAAATGAAACAATATACTGTAAAAGTTAAAACAAAAATTTTCATTTAAAAAACAATATTGTTACAGCTGGGCGTGGTGGTGCACACCTGTAATCCCAGCACTTGGGAGGCAGAGAGAGGTGGATCTCTTTGAGTTCCAGGCCAGCCTGGTCTACAAAGTGAGCCTAGGGCAGCTAAGGCTACACAAAGAAACCCTGGCTCAAAAAACAAAACAACAACATAAAAACTGTTACTTTTTTCTTAAAAGATTCATGTTATTTATGAGAATGTGTCTGTGTCACGGGATGGTATGTGCACATGAGTGCGGGTGTTCCTGGAGGCTAGAATCCAAGAGATCAGATCTCTTGGAGCTAGAGTCACGGACAGTTGTGAAGCAGCCGGGTGTGGGTGATAGGAACTGAACACAGGTCCTGTGGAAGGGTGCACAGGGACCTAACCACTGCACCATCTCTCTGGCCTGCAATGTCACTCACTACATGTTACAGATGGAAAACTAGAGGGCTGGGGCTTGTGGTGTGCTCACAACTTCATTGCCTAAAAATAATACTAGAGACTAGTCAAGCAGCCTGTGTGCTGTGCAAGGAAAAACCATCCCACTTCTGCATAACTGTGTAGCTAGCTAATTCCATGGATCTGATTTTCAGTTTGATATTTTTTTTTCTTCCTTTTTTAAATACATCACCATATTCTCTGTCCTTACCAAGAAACTGGCATTCCCTGTCTGAGACGTGGAAGCCACTTCTATAAGCGTCAACAGATGCAACCGGAAATGTGAGGGGGCTGCAGCTCCAGTCTCCACTTTGGGAAAGAACATTTGTGCTGTCTGGGGTAATCTAGTGGAAAAGTTTCTGTCATTTATTTGCAGCATAGAAACCAGGTTTCTTGAGAGAATAGCCTAAAAAAACGCACTATCTAACCAACTGAATTCTGTCTGTAGAAGAAGAGGCACAGTTGGCAATAAAATCGGTCTTACACCTCTTTGCAAAAAAGATGACTCACACAGCAAAGAAGCCTGAAGACTGGCTGGCTTGGGTTTTATTTTCTGAAAACGTGAAACTTTTGAAAAAGTCCATCCTGAAGGGATGACAGGGCTTATACACACAGTACCGCTATATGAAGACACGTGCATCCTCCATAACAGCCTCACACTTCTACCATCTGCCAGAAGGTTTGAAGGCTCTACTCTACCTGGCCTAACCAGTGCATGTGGTTGTTAAATACATTTGATCCTTAGCCACGTGACAGAAAGAAAAGAAAAATACCTGTGGTTAGAGGCCACCTTATTGGGCAGATATAAACAGATAGAGAACATTCCATCTCAATAATCTCCCATTGGATAGCACTTCTCACACATGAGAGGCATACTGATTTTGTGAAGGCTCATGTATTTCCGCAGCTAACTGACATAGTGGAGACCAGCGGACACCTGATTCACTTGTTGCAACTGGAAGGAGTGTTGTGAACCTCTGTGTTAGCATGCAAAGTACCCAAAATGGATCTGCAGTTGGGATTTACACGTTTCACATTAAAAAAAAAAAAGTTTATAGCACCAAAGTATGATGTGCATCCCAGCACTGGGAAGAGTGAGGTAATATAGTATTCAAAGTTACCTTGGACTACACAGCAAGACCCTGGATTGAAACAACAAAAAAACACAGAATATTGTGCACTGCGTGCCCTTTGCAACCAATAATACACAAACTAGGAAGAACTGACTACACGATCAAAAGTAGATAAAAAAAATATCATCAGTACCAGTCTTCATGATTAGATTTAAAATCCCTATGGACACCTCTGAGTGTGTCTGAGTATATTTCCTGAAAGATTTAAGTGACTAGGGGAGACCCATCCTGAATGTGGACCGTACCAACAATGAGGTAGGTTCCAGACATGAGTAGGCAAGAAAGAGAAACAAGCTGACATAGGCTCCCACCAGTCCCTGTCGGGTGAAGCGCTGTCTCCTGTTCTAGGCAGCGTGCCTTTCCTGTGGTGATGGATGGTACCCTCAGCAAACTGGGAGCCAAAGGAAACCCTTCTCAAGTTGCTTTTGTTAGGTACTTTGTTACATGGAAAAACAAAAAGAAAAAGGAAAATAATTTAAGAGTATTTTTATTTTTTTTCTGTGAGGTTTTCTCAATTTATTAAGTATTGCTACTGGATATGTTGAGTATTCAAAGAAATCGTTTGTGTGTGTAAGTGAAATATGTTGTGCCACTACCACATTAAGACTAGAGAAAGAGAATTGGGCATATTGACTTATATCTGTAATCCCACGAACCAGGAGGCTGAGACAGGAAGATCCCTATGATTTCAAAGCAGTATGGGCTTCAAGCAAAACAAAAACAAAAACAAAAAACAAAAACCCACAACAAAATGAAGAAGAGATAAACCTGTTTTTTAGGATCCCAAATGTGGGATCGGAACGGTCTTGTGAGAGAACAGGTGAGGTTAATCCACTAGAAGACCAACCACCTGATGTGGGAGCTTGATTGTTGTCAGCTGAAAAGATGCCGTGAACAGACTCTGGGAGGAGATATATAAATGAGCCCAGAACTGGAGGCGAGGCTTTTGGAGACATGGGATAGTTTTGGCTGTTCATCACTCCACTTCGAGACACTCCTAGAGAGAACTGCTCGAGGGAAGGCTTCAGGACTCCGGCTCCTGATGAGGTTCCAGGTTCTGGTTACTCCAAGTAACCAGATCCTACTGATGACACCAGGAGAATCACTCCTCAGAACTGATATCTTTACGGTTGGTTTTGTTATTGTGTTCCTTAATCCTCTTTTCATATTGGTCTGGTTAGTTGGGTTATAAGTGATGTACGCTCACTTAATAAGTTGTAATAAAATATATTGGTTAAGAAAAATCACAACAACAAAAGGCTAAGGAAGGTGACTAGGTGCCTTAAATGTTAAATATTTTCTTTTCTTTTTTTTTTTTATTTTATTATTATTATTATTATTTTTATTTTTTTTGGTTTTTTTCGAGACAGGGTCTCTCTGTGTTATTTTGGCTGTCCTGGACTCACTTTGTAGACCAGGCTGGCCTCGAACTCATAGCGATCCGCCTGCCTCTGCCTCCCGAGTGCTGGGATTAAAGGCGTGCGCCACCACGCCCAGCTGTTAAATATTTTCTTAAAGGTCCACGTGTTAATAGCACTGTGTCCGTTTACATCTTTTAGCCCATTGTAGAATAGAAAGTACTTCTCTAAAATAATGCTGTCAGTCAAAAGCAGTAGGCAGGGGAGGCAAAGGCTGGGAGATCCTGAACTATATAGCAATGCTCCATCTCAAAAAGACACAAAACTAGCATAATAATAAAACCCCCAGGCTCAGACTCAAAGTACAATGTTAGCAACATCTAAGAGCAGACCCAATTTGATTTTTAATTTGTTTAGTTAGTGTAAGAAACACTGGGTTTCATTATGCATTCTATACGTATTCTCTATTTATGTTGATCACACTGAATTTAGATCTCACCTATGAAATTATTAAAATCATCACTTCTTCCCAAATACATTTCAGAATGGTTTGGTGTGGCTTTCTGTTTATACTCATTGCTTAACCATCCCATTGAAAGTTTCAACCTTCACCTCATCCATTTCCACATCTACGACATAGCAAGTGTCTTGTCTTTCTAGCTTAAAATATAACCAGGAAAATGCTGCATATTTATTCTTATTTGTTACAGGAAATACACTGTAGAACTTCTTGGGATCCCATAGGGTCATTTCAGAGTGATTATTACCTTTTAGCTCTTTAAAAAAAAAAAAAAAAAAAAAAACAACACAGTGAGTTCATCAAGTATTTAAGCTCAGACAATGTGTCCTTCCCCCGACCCTCTTATTACTGTATTGGGCTGCCCACG
This sequence comes from Acomys percivali, assembly GCA_907169655.1. Lineage (NCBI taxonomy): Eukaryota > Metazoa > Chordata > Mammalia > Rodentia > Muridae > Acomys > Acomys percivali. The sequence continues at coordinate 112,204,554 of OU015744.1, forward strand.
TAGAACTGACAAACAGGAGTTTTGTTGTACTACGCTGACACGTGTTCCCAATACTGTAACTGCTCCTATGGTCGAGCCCGAACACTGCTATAGCCATTCCTTTTAGCTCTCACAGACTCTTTGCTCCTTGTTTTGAGTTTCTGGAGACAGGATTTCACATAGCCCAGACTGGGATCCAACTCTATAAGTAGCCAGGGATGGCCCTGAACTCAGATCCTCTTGTCCTGGCTTCCCAAACACTGGAATTGCGCATGTGTGGGTCACCCCACCTGGCTTGTGCAGGAGTGCAGTGTTCAGTTTTATATGAGGGTAAGGCGCATCTTAGCTCCTATGTGGAGAGAATTATAACTCAGGGCCACTGCTTGCCAGTCCTCTACATCCAAGTTGCACTTGAGCTCTGCCTTCCTTAAGATCGGCATGCTGTCAAGCCATCTTCAGAATAATCTGTTATTTTAAGACTGGCACAAATGGAAGACACGCATCAGTCATTCCTCCAGAGAATAGTTAGCTACTGTCAAACTGAGATTCAGATGGAAGACATTTTAGTGCAACTCGTATGCAGACATCATTTTTACCCTAAAGGTTGTCGAGCTATGTAATAGCATCGCTCTTCTTTGCACACAACCGACAAGAGAAATAACTAAGGAAGACACTGCTAGTTGAAAGTATTAGAGAAAAATAATTAAGGGATCACAGGGTTTTAGTCATTTCTATTATGTTGTGTTCATCTTGGTAAATTAACTATTAAAGTAATGAACAGTTCTATTTGTCTGCAAATAACCAAGTATTTTCTGTGACTTCATTCTATTCCAATCTAGTTCAAGTGATTAAAATCTCTTTGAAGAGGTCTATGATAGCCCCACTTTGTTCAAAATTCACATTTTAGCAGAATGCATATTAACATTATATCACTAAGTTTGTATATATACTTACCAGATTCCAGAAATAATTTAAAAAAATAAATTTGCTCTGAATGTCTTAGAATACTTACATAATATTCTTCTTGCTCTTTTGTTTGTTTGTTTGTTTGGCTGGCTGGCTGGCTGGTTGGCAGTAGTTTTGATTTGCTGAGGCTGCACTTTCTTTGAATCCCAGGATGTCCTGCCTCAGCCTCCACAGTGATAGGACGCAGGGCTGCCACTGCATGCTGCCACACTAGGCTTCCGTGGTACTGAGCTGTGCTTTGTTTTGCTTGATACAGGGGTTTGCTAGGTGACTGGCCTGATATTATGTAGTCCAGGCTGGATTAGAGCCCACAGTCATTCTCTGGTCTCAGTGTGGAGATTATATAGCTGTATGCTAACATGCCTGAGTCCACAGGGTCTTAAGCAGCTGTAATTCTGATGTCTACAAAAGGCATTTTATTTTTTGTTGTTGTTTTTTTGTTTGGTTGGTTGGTTGGTTGGAGACAGGGTTTCTCTGTGTAGCCTTGTCTGTCCTGGACTTGCTTTTGTAGAACAGGCTGGCCTCAAACTCACAAAGCTCCGCCTGCCTCTGCTTGTGAGTCACCACGCCTGACTTTTATCAATCACCACCACAACCACCCTTCCCCGCCCCTCCCTATATACCTTTCTTTCACTACTAGGGACTGAACTCAGGGCTTTGAACATGCAAAGTGAGTTCTCTCCCCCTGACACCCATCCTTGCCCTTTCTCTTACTTTGAGACAGAGTCTCACTAAGTTGCCTAGGCTTTCTTTACCATTATTTTAAGACATTGTTTCTAATGAAGGTTGAACATATAATAATGCCATACATGATGGTATATCATTAAATGTTTGAATTATACAAGTGATAAATGAGTAATTATCCTTACTCAGTGGTACATCTTGAGCTGTTGGCTCTCTTCTTCTGGTCCTTGGGCAGCACTTGCTACTAGTCTCATATCTGGTCATGTTATTCTCTTTGAAAGTTGGAGACTTCTTGAGTAAGCTGATGTTTGCATTAGATTCTGAATGTCTAGGAGGCTCATATGCTGTCTCACTAGCCTTATTCATGTTATTAGAAGAAAAAAACTTTTTCCAACAAAATTATAAGATTTTAGATTTCTAAAAATATATGTACATAGATAAGGAAAAAAAATCATCTAGATAGCCTGGTGTGGTGGTACACGCCTTTAATCCCAGTACTCAGGAGGCAGAGGCAGGTGGATGATGTGAGTTTGAAGTCAGCCTGGTCTACAAATCGAGTCCAGGCCAGTCAAGGCTACACAGAGAAACTCTGTCTCAAAACCAACAACAACAACAACAACAACAAATCATCTAGAAATTTTGTCCTGTTTTAATTGAGCAAAACACTGTTAATTTCCAGGTTTAATTTGTTCTATAAAGTAGAATTTTCTGAACACAACAATCCCAAGCAAACTGAAGGCTAGTTAGCTGTCTGTCTCTGAGCATGAGTGATTCACAGAGCACTCTAGATGTGTCAGTTACAGCAGCCATATTCTGTCAAACAGACAGAATCTAGCTTTGGTGGCTTTAGACTTCGCTTCTGGTAATTTCCTGGACCACAACCTAAGTGTCTGTTCCTCATACAAGGGTGCTTTTAAATGAAAGTGATAGTCATTAAGGTGGTAACTGCCCATATGAGAGAGATAAGATGCCAGAGATGCTGGCTTGGCCATTGTGAATTTTCATCATTGCTGTTTCTTAGAACTGGGTCTTACTGTGTAGCCCCTGTTGGCCTGGAACCTGTGATCCTCCTGCCTCAGGTTTCCAAGGGATGGAATTACATGTCGGGCCACCACACCCAACCCCATATTGAATTTTGACAAAGCCTAAACAATAATGTGTCTTATTTCCTTTGTTAATAGAGAAGTTGCATGATAAACAGTAGGATACTATTATTGCATCCTCAATAGAAAGAAATCTTGTATTTTATGATTCTGAGAATAAAATACAGTAGTAGAGGTAAAGTTGAGTTGATATATATTAAACTTATATTAGGTGATTAAGTTCCCTCATTGTGAAAAAATTTTTAAAACAAGATATTCTTTTTTCAAGAATGCAAATGTGACTTGGTGGAATGTGAAAGGAAGGAAGAAAAAGTATTGCTTTCTTTTAGGACCTAAATAATGTCATTTCATTGTTCCAGAGCTTGAGTCATTTGCTTATAATAGATCACATATGTGTGCATAGAGTGTGCTCTAATATAATTTATGCCGAGTGTTCATATTTTCCAAATTTGGAAGGTTTATCTCAGGAGCCTGAAAAATTAAGCAAGACCAGCAACATAGCAAATAATAGGTCATCACATGCTCACTAGAGGAGACTGAGGTCAAGGCCAAAGGAGATACTTAGACACAAAAATGAATAGTCATTTATCATATAATACAGCTGATCGTATGAAAAGAAAATGTTCCTGGGGAATAACTCACACAGAGCTTCAATTTTGACACTCGATAGCATAGGATGAGTGCTGACCCAAAAAATGTATGCCTCTATCTAGAGCTTGGCTTTCAAAATACTTGTGCATTATCATCACTTTATTAAAGCTGTTCTCGATGCTTCGGTGGGATTTTCAAACCTCAAGATTATTATTCCTTTATTTTGCTTTAAATGAAATTGTTCCCTAGTATGGAAGATATGACTTCTCTGCAATATATTTGGTATATAAAGCCTAAAAAATATAAATCAGTGGATACAGGTGATTGAAAATAAGAAGGGGCCAGGCTGTGGTGGCTCATGCCTTTAATCCCAGCACTTGGGAGGCAGAGGTGGGCAGGTCACTGTGAGTTCAAGGCCAGCCTGGTCTACAAAGAGTCCAGGATAGCCAAGGCTACACAGAGAAACCCTGTCTCAAAAAACAAAACAAACAAACAAACAAACAAAAAAAGGGTGTTGACTATTGAGGAGAAGACAGGGATAAACAGAAGGACAGAGGAGGGGACAACACTAGGTGAGAGTGGCAAACACAGAACCATGTGTGTGTAGGAAATGTCATAGTAAAACTCATTTCTTAGTATGCTAACTTAAAATTTAACTGGAGGAGAGGAGGAGGAGAGGAAGAAGGGGAAGAAGGAGAAGGAGAAGGAGAAGAAGAAGAAGAAGAAGAAGAAGAAGAAGAAGAAGAAGAAGAAGAAGAAGAAGAAGA
>OU015744.1:112217924-112247766 GCA_907169655.1 Acomys percivali
TCTCTCTCTCTCTCTCTCTCTCTCTCTCTCTCTCTCTCTCTCTCTCAATGCTGGGATTGGAGGTGTGTTCCATCATGCCATGCTTAAAATGTCTCACCTCTATAAAATACTTAAAACAGCAGATGTTTTGGAATAGGGAGTAGAGTAGTGGTAGGCTGGGAGTTAGGGAAGCAGAGGGCAGAAATGTTATTCAATGGTGTAGCTTAAGTTTTTAAGCTCCGGAGTATAGTCAATGTACAAATAAAGTTAACATCACTGCAGTCTACACTTTTAAAACATTGAGATGGCAAATGTGATGTCTTCTTTTTCTTCCTTCCCTCTTTCCCTCCCTCCCTCTTTCCCAACTCCTACCCACCTCTCTTTCTTCCTTCACAGAATCTCAAGTATCTCAGGCTAGCCTCAAAACTAGCTATGCAGCCAAAGGTAACCTCACACTGCACATCCTCCTGCTTCCTACTCCCCACTGCTGGGATCAGGGTGTGTTCCATCACGTCCAGTTCACGGCATTTGAGCATAAGAGTTCTGGGAATCAGACCTCAGCTTTCATGCATGCTGAACAAGTGTTCTATTAATTTAGCAACATCTCTGGTCCAAAGAAAATAAAATGTACATGTTTGATAGTCCCTGGAGAGTCATCAAAATCAAAGTTAATTATTAGGAATGAAAGGTGTGCATAAATTACTTTGCTAGGTTTCACTTCTACAGTTTCATAAATGCTCTAGACGGTATGGGGATTGCTTCCTTATTTTTAATTTTTTTTTAGCACATTATTACTTGGCTGTACTATAATGTCTAAGTGTTATATACTTTGAAAGAATATAAATGCTTCAGTTCCTTTAACCTTGACCTTTGTGTTGACAAATGCAAGTCTGACTTCTTTACTAATGCATGGTCAAAAGTCATGTAATTATTTCTTCATGAATCCAAGTGGCATTTTGATTCTGACTCTACTTTAGAATATGATTTGAACTGGCTCTGCATGGCTCAGATTGATCTCACCTCTGAGGACGTGGATATCGTCAGTTCTTAGTTCGGCCAGGAAGCTGATCCGCTGATTTTGAGCCAGAGAACACTTAATTCTCATTTGAACTCTAGAGTTAAGTGTGTGGTGATATGGGAAAGGAGAGGAGAAGAGAGGAGAGGGGAGGGGAAGGGAGGGGAGGGCAGGGGAGGAGAAGGAAAGGGAGGAGAGGAGAGGGGTGGGGAGGGGAGGGGGAGAGGAGAGGGGAGGGGAGGAGCCAGTTTTTTTATTGTATAAATGTAGGACTGCATGGAGGTACATGGCCAAATTCACTTCCAACAGAGAGGGACCATGGGACTATTTATAGGCAAAGCCAAGATTTTCCTCCAGAGGTTTTTGTTCTTGGGGAGGGGTGCTCTGTGACCTGTGCCCCAAACAACAGAACTTTGCCATAAAACACATGGTTTGAGAATGGTAGTGTTTCCCTCCAAGGTGAGCCGTTTGCCAAATACCTCCCTAAGTTTTTTGACCTGGCTGCCTATTTGAACAGTAAGGATGTCAAATGTTAGGTGTTAACAATTCTCTGTCAAACCTGTCCCAAATCTACATCTTATAGGCTTGAGTTGTTCTAAGGTCTTGGAATAACAAAATAATATGATCACATTTTAGGGGATATTTTCTATTTCATTGATAATAAAAAATGTTCTGCCAGGATACTTCTCAGTGTCTCCTGGAGACTGTGTTTACTGTGTAAAAACAAAGCATAGCATGCATCTGTGGTTTACTACACCCACACCAGAGATTAAATGCAAAATATAAGCAATGTACATATGTGGATATTTTAGAAGCAGTTTCTTTTTGTTAGTGCCTTGACTTCATAAGTTCAAGATCACTGAGTAGAGAGATGAACAATGAAAAGCAAACAAATGGCAAACTGTGTCTAAAGTCGGCTCAGTTCCCAAGATGGCCGGCACTTGGGTTTTCTCCTTCCACAAACACCTCTTCTTGCCTAACAGAATGTTGAGACAGTGTTTCAGGTTCTTGCATCTCTTTCCTTCCATGGATCTAGATAAAACAAACCTGAGACAATGTTGCTGAAATCCTAGAGTTCTGGACTTGGAGGAAGGAAGAGCAGAGGTTCAAGGTCACCCTCCTACATAGCAAATTCAAGACCCGCTTGAGCCTGTCTCAAGACCCAAACAACTACAGGAGGAGGAGTAACAGAGCCCTTTCCAGTCTAGTGTATTGTCATAGAACCAAAGAGACTTGCCAGCTGTTGTTGCCAACATAAAGTTGCCCAGTCAATGATTGTTGGATTTCTAAAATTAGAGATCTATAGCTCTATCAGTTACAGTCAAGATACTGGACTTTGGCTTATATTACAATGAAAGAAAATCTTAGATAAAATCTGTGGTCTGTTACTTGATTAGGGTTTATGCTTTTTTTTAAAAAAAAAAAATTGATTGCTTTTAGATTTGAGCCATCGTAAATATCATGAGCGTGTTGGTCAGGATTCTCTAATGGAGCAGAATGGAAAGACTGAACACGTATTAAAAGGAGATCTGTCAGATCCACTTACACAAAATGCTCTGAGTGGTGCAATGGCGGCTGTGTCACGTCGGAGAGGTCAAGCATCCAGTGGTCACGGAGTGCGAGGATGCTGATATCTCAGCAGTCCCAGCCTGATGCCGGAAGTCTGGAGGATCCTAGGGAGCTTCCAGCATCCGGTCTGTGTTGGCCACCTGAAGAAGCTGCTTCTAGTACCAGGAGAGGAATGCCACTGTGGCTGCAAGAGACTAGATGGACTTACAAGCAGGAGTGAAAGCAAGCACAAAGCAAAGCTACCCTTTCTCTTCTCTCTGGTCTGGTTTGCCGCAGGAAGGTGCCACCTGCATTCCCACTTCCAATAATCTAATTAACAAAATCTCTCACAGAGCTGCCAGTCAAATCAACAACCAGAATTATCCATCTCCATGTAGCAATGCGCCACGTCTCAAAATTTAGCCTTGTTGACCTTTAATTTTGATACATTGATTTTTTTTTTCCTGTTCTGGGTTCCAGACAGGTTCTTTCTCTAGGACTCAGCTAGAGTTCAGTTCTAGATACTCCTAACTATATGGAAACATATTATCTTGCAACCCAAGTAAAAATATTACCAGAGGGGATAGTATAACACATGTGACATGAAAGAACCAGAGGAAAATACTGGAAGTTAAAGTTTAAACCAAGGTCAGGCAGACATATAGGAAATAGCAAGGAGTACAGGGTGGGTTAGTCAAAACTCAAGGTATAAGGAAGCCTTATGGAAACCCACTAGTTTTGTTACTTATTTTAAAAATATAATTTAAGGGATAGGGGTAGAGAGATGGCTCAGCAGTGAAACATGCATATTGTGTGTGTGTGTGTATATGTATATACTATATATGTGTATACCACTACATATATGTGCATATATATACATATATGTGTAGTGGTATATTTTATATAATAATATATAATTATTTTAAAGAAAGGGTTTGAACAGAGACACCCCCCCCTCCACCATGTATGCCTAATGCTGCTCACAGAAGATATTACCTATCACCTACTAAACAAAAATCTCAGTTGTAGGCCTAGGATACTTCCCTACAAGTTACTGGCCAGGGAGGCCTCAGATGTACCCAAACACTACTATAGCTATTTTTTCTTGGTTGCCCACCATAGCCAGATACTAAGATCCTGTCAATGAAGACACCACATACTTTGGCTGTAGGACATTAAACAACCAGTCTTGAACTGATTGGAAAATCCTCCACCTGCTGGCTAGCTTTTGTAGTGCTGGCAGGGGCTAAAAGTCTGCTGGGTAAGAAAATATATCAATGGATTTTTCCAGCACTGAACTTTGCATGCTATAATACTAATTTGCCAGGCAAGATATGTCCAGAGTTTTGATCATGGGATGACAGTTGTGGGTAGGCAGTAGCATTCTTATTTGATATGTGTTATACTAGAGAAATCCAATGGACCGAAAAAAAATCTGGTCCATTTCCTGAGGGAAGTCATAGGTCCTTGCGAGGAAACCACTTTTGTTCTTCTGTTTAATAGCCATGTTGCCAAATTACCTTCTAAATATCTAGCTTTCTGTCTGTTTATCTATCTATCTATTGGCTTTTTGAGAGAGGGTTTTTCTGTGTAGGCTTGCTTTGTAGACCAGGCTGGCCTCAAACTCAAAGAGATCCACCTGCCTCTGCCTCCCCTAGTGCTGGGAACAGGCGTGAAGGAGAGATAAACCTGTTTCCCAGGTGTGGGATAGTGAACGAACGGTCTTGTGAGAGAACAGGTGAGGTTAATCCACTGGACGACCAACCACCTTGTGCAGGAGCATGTTTGTTGCCAGCTGAAAAGATCCCTTGAACAGACTCTGGGAAGAGATATATAAATAAGCCCAGGGAGGTGGGGCTTTTTGGAGACTTGGGATAGTTTTGGCTGTTGATCATTGGTTTTTCGAGACAGGGTTTCTCTGTGTAACAGCCCTGGCTGTCTTGGACTGGCTTTGTAGACCAGAATGGCCTCAAACTCACAGAGATCTGCCTGCCTCTGCCTCCCAACTGCTGGGATTAAAGGCGTGTGCCACCACTGCCCAGCAAAAATTTGAAGTTTTTATCTGACATTTTACCTATTTCTGAAGAGGCATTATGGTATTTTGGAGAAGACATGCTGCTTTGTTTGTTTGTTTGTTTGTTTAATTTTCTTTGTTGTTGTTGTTGTCATTGACTATGGAGATTTGAATAAGAATGGCTCCATAGGCTCATATATTTGAATGCTTAGTCATCAATGAGAGGCACTACTTGTTGGAAGAAGCTTATCACTAGGGGTGGACTTTGGGATTTCAAAAGTCCAGGACGTTCCCAGTCTCTCTCTCTCTTCCCACTGCCTGAGGATTAGGATGTAGAACTCTCAGCTCCTTCTCCACCACCATGTCTGCCTGCATGCCTCTGAAACTGCAAGCCAGCCCCAATTAAATGCTTTATTTGAAGAGTTTGCCAGGCTCATGGTGTCTCTTCACAGCAATAGAGCACTGACTAGGACATTAATATTTGTGTGGTTTTTTTTTTTTTTTTTTTTTTTTTTTTTTTTTTTGGTTTGAATAGTACTTCTGGATTTGAGGGAGTAGATCTTACTGGGCACCTGACTCCCAAAGGCTTAGTCCACAGACTTGGCAACGAGCACACGCACTGCTGTAGTGACATCAGCAAGCCTTGGAAGTACACTTAAGATCAGTGTCAGCTCCTCGGTGCATCACCAAAATTAATAAGGCAAAACAAAAATTACTTACGCGTGTATTATAAAGTTAAAAGTTATTTAAAATAAGTTCAGAAACAGTGAATGACCCAGAATGAAGGACAAAAAGGGAGAAGCAGCATGAAGAGTTAGAGGAAGCAAGGGAAATAGAAAAGGTTGTTGTGAACAGAAAATCCAGGGGTTAGAAAAAAGGAAAATAAGGAAAGAATTTTTCCTCTGATAGTAAAGAACTTCAATAGGAAAATTAAATAGATGTATGTAATAAAAATGAAATGTAAGAGTACTTTTTAAAAGCGCGTAAATAAAAATGAAAGAACCATTCAATGCATTGGAGGTGGGAACAAAAAGAGAAAAGAAGCTAAAGAAAAATAATTCCTCTAAATGGAATGTTTTTCTAAAGAAAATGAAATGAATGTATGAAAGGGAATAACAGCCCTGAGGATCTATAGGGGCGGAGAGGTAGAGACATGGTGTAGAGCCCCATAAGGTACCCATGCGCTCGCCAAAATCGCCTAACTCAGGCTCCTATGAAGAAGGCTAATGAAAACACACACAGAGACAAACCCACGCACGCACGCACGCACGTACGCACGCACGCACGCACGCACGCACTCCTTCCATAGGCACGAAGGCAGGAAAACAGAAGGGAAACTAGTAGAAAAGAGGAAAGCGATCATCAGGAGTGAGAGGAGGAAGATAGAGAGGTCACTGGGTCAAATACATTTCAGCATGTATGATGATGTAATACGGAGCTGATTACTACGTACATTTAATATAAGCTAATAAAGACGTTAAAAAGGAAACTCATACAACCCAAAAGGTATGCCTCCACAAAACAAAACAGAAACAAAAACGAAATGAATAACAAAACCACATGTTGGAACGCCTTCATTCTGAGACCTCAAACATTAGAGACTGCCAGTTACTACCTGACCTGGGGTACCATCAGCTGACCTTAAGAGGTTCATCTTTCCTTTGGTTTATGGTCTTGTGTTGTTGGGACTGTATTACACTGCTGTCAATCAGTCCTCAGTTCACAGGGGCAATTTTTCTTCTTGGCATACCAGAGATCTCTTCAGGCCACACCTAACTTTGCTTTGTGTTGGACAGAGTCTCTTTCTCCTCCGAGAGTCTCAAATCACTTCCTCTGGGTTGGCTGTCTTGTGTGCGAAGTTATTTCTCAAGGTCTTTGGGAGTATGAAAATTCTCTGTAACGCCGGGGTCAGTAAATGAGGAAGATAGGGAGATCTGCTTTCGTACCTTCAAGGCCTCCTGAGTATCAAATCTCTGTACTGGGTAGAGGCAGATCATGTACTCCTGGAAATCCAAAATTCTTGGCTCATAGCAGTAAACAGCACATAAGGGGCACCAACATTTTATCTACCCCCTGGCTCTCCTGCCTTCTACCAGGAGTCAGAGAGCAACATTTCAAATAAACTGAATATACATAAATCTTGTTCAGGTGGAGATCTTATTAAATGTCTATCTGTTTCCATAGATCTCAGATGAGGCCTAATTTCATGTGCCTATAACCAAATTCTTCTTGTGCCAGGCAACACACTGAGTATGAAGCATGTAGACCACTGGTCTTGGTAAATTCTTATAGTCTGTGTATTGAGGGGCAGGAGGAAATATACATTCTTCCCAGCCAAGCATACACCTTAAAGCACAAAAGAAAAATTTATAATATCTCTTGTGATACTTGAAAACACACACACACAGTGCTGACAGCAGTCCAAAGCATTACTGCTTCTTTAGAGCATAGAATTATTCAGGACCTTCCAATTAAGGAACGACCTGCCCTGCACTGTAGATTCAGGACTAGGGTGCCCGGAATGTTCATGCGTCTCTATTACAATGATTACGTTAGATCACTGGCCATCAACCACGCTGCCCTCTTCTACTCAGAAACTCTAGGTGTGATTTGCCCCGCACCCCCCAACCCTTCTCTCTGTTTCAAATTTGAAATTAATGTCTACTCTAACCATGCCTTCATTTTCATAGGAAATGATGCCGTCCCAGCGTTCCTTTCACCCTTGGCTATGCAATATAGGACTTCTGTAAAGCTTTACAATATTTCTTCTCTACTCCCCGACAAAACCCCAAGAATCTCTGGAAGTGCACACACCTCCAGGTAGGGCACTGTGTGAATTCTCTGCCTGTAATTCAACTGTGAGGCCCGAGAACACAGACTCTCCCACTTCACTGGGACCATCTCAGGGACTTTTAAAGTGACAAACACTTGATTCCAACCTCCTCCCTCCCAAGTTTCTGACTTCATTGTGCACTGTATGGATCTATCTGGGATAGACACCACCAAGAATCCTAGTCCCCTGGACAACTGGACAATTTTACAATTACAAATAATTTTACTTCTGCTTTCTAGAGATGCTACCAAACTTGGAATGGCTATGGAATGGTTAGAGGCCATCTACACCTTCACTCACAGGGAGGTCAATGGGATTCTGTGGGTGTATTCTTTTTACCCATGATTACTTGAGATATTGACTCTGCCTTCTGGGAAAGCATTGTCTGAGCCCCCCCACCCCCCAGGTCTCCTGTGAGTGCCCTGCAAATGCCATAATTCAATGCTGATATTCAAGGTCCAGTTCACGTAACCCTGAATCTTATCCCCTAACATGAACTGCTCTCTTAAACTGTTTACTTAAAAAGCACATCTAAAACCTCATGGGACATCTTCCAAAAACAGCACAGAAGCATCCCCATTAAAACCGCTGCCCCCCAGAGCACAGATTATTTAATTTTGGCCTAGTTTTTAATTCTTCTCCCAAATCCAAAACAGTGTGATAGGATGACAGGATAATCTCTTAATGTTGTCACTAAGGACACTCGAAGGAGAATTAAAAGCAGTACTCTTGCCTTACTGTTGAATCTTTAAAAGGAGAAGAGTTGCCCTTGAAGGAACCTCAGAAGGGGCCAGCCATCCATCCTACCCATACCAAAGCCTATTCATTCCAAGGTGCTTGCAGACTTCAAAAGTGCCCCAAATTAGAAAGAGACAGCTCTGCACTTAAAGAAAGAAAAAAAAAAAAAAAAAAAGAAGAAGAAGAAGAAGAAGAAGCAGTAAATCCTCATTACTAAATTCTAATTGTCAAACATGCTCCCGACAGCCTCCAGGCTTTAGGAAGCTAACATCACTGCTTTGTCTCTGTGAGATGTAAATCTTCGTGCCATTGCAGCTTCCTTCTCAAGGACCTGAGAAGCTTAGTCTTTAAAATGAAAACATCTAAGCACAGTGGCTCTCAGCCTAAAAGGCCCCTTGGCTTAACTTCTCAGTGAGCTAAACAACTACCTTAGGTTGAAAAGGGAAAAGGATTAATTGAAAACAGGCTGGGCGTTTTGGCATTCAGCTGGACATTGGAAAAACTTAAGGGGTTTTAAATGGCCCTTGCTCAAAGGTGTAGTTTACTGCCTCCATAGACTAGTGAAAATTTGTTTCACACAATATTTTCTGCTCATGTTCCTCCTCCTGGATACTCCCTGCCTTGTCACCCTGAGTCCACACCTTCTTCCTTTCATTCTTCAAACCAAACCAAACCAAACCAAAACCAGCAACAACAACAAACCAGAAAAACAATAGCAAAAAAGCAAAAAGAAAATAAAAAGCACAAAAAATATAATCACACACATACAAATACAAAACCCATAAAAATGCAAAATCAGAAGTCATAATATACAAACAAGAGACCAGTAAGATAAAAAGTTTCCAAACATTCAAGTAAAACAAAACAACAAACAAAAACAAACCTAACTTTAAAAGAACCACTGAATTTGTTTTGTGTTGACCATCTGCATCTCTTGCTGGGCCTAGGCCTATCCTTAACTATGGTCTATATATCCAGTCAGATTCCATTAGAGAAAACTAATTTGTTTCTTCGCAAGCAACTGTCAATTGTATAGAGCTCCTTGGTTAGGGATGGAAGCTCTTGTCCACTTTTCCCTTTCAGTGGGAGAACACCATCTGGCTTGGACCTGTGCAGGCCCTGTGCATGCCACCACAGTCTCTGAGAGTTCGTATGTGTATCCATCCTGCTGTGACTAGAAAACACTGTTTCCTCAGTGCCCTCTTTTCTGTCTGGCTCTTACACTGTTTTCTGCCTCCTTTTGCACACAGTTCCCTGAGCCCTGACAGGAGGGCTTAGATGAAGACATCTCCTTGTGGATGGAGTGTTCCAAAGTCTCTCACTCTCTGTGCATTGTCCAGTTGTCGGTCACTGTAGTAGTTCCCATCTACTGCAGAAAAGAAACTTCTTTAACGATGGCTCATTGAGACACCAATCTAAGGGTACAGCAAAATGCTGTTAAGAGTAGTTTTCTTTCTGTGCTCCATTAACCTATCTGATCTCAGGTTCTTTTTCACCTAAGCAGTTTCAGGAATGGGTTTCATCTCATGGAGTGGCCTTGATTCCAGTCAGATTCCTCCCTCAGCGTTGTACCACTATTGAGCCAGCATTATATGCGTGCGTGATATTTACTACTTGTGGATAGTAACTATGATTAATTTTATAAAATCTCATGGGATTTCTGTTTTAATTGGTTTAGGAGGAAATGCATATAACTGTTACTAAAATTCTCAGAAAAAAAAATAGGGTTTTTTGTTGTGGTTGTTTTGTTTCTGTTTTTGTTTTTGTTTTTAATGCCTAAGTGAATTTTAGGTTCATATGATTTGGAGAATGCTTTCATAAACAAATTTTACATGGTACTGTTGATTTAATAAAAACATATGCGACAGGACATGTTATCTCAAGTATGTAATCCCAGCACTCAGAAGGCTGATACAGAAAGATCCCAAGTTCAAGGCTAGCCTGAGCTACAAAGTAAGTCAGGGAGTCCAAGTCCATTATGGGTTACATAGTGATAACCTGTCTCAGACAAACCCACCAAAGATCTGACAACAGCAGCAGCAAAACAAGAGAAAAAAAACTAAATTAAAAAGACAAGTCCAGTGTGCCTTGACTGATTATAACTGGACACAGTACAAGCATGCACCTGAATTTAATAAGTCAAATATCTTCCTGTTATTGTCACAAGATACAAAATGTATGGCAAACCTTGTTTGGTCAGGCATGGTGGAACACTCTTATAGTCTCAGCCTTTGTAATGTGGAGGTAAGAGGAGCCAGAGTTTAAAATCATCCTTGGCTACCTACCTAGCTTGAGGCCAACCTGGGCTATATGAAACTCTGTCTTAAATAAAAAATAAACAGACAGGTAGTGTCTTTAATCCCAGCACTCGGGAGGCAGAGGCAGGTATAACTCTGTGAGTTTGCACCCAGCCTGGTCTACAGAGTAAGTTCCAGTACAGCTAGTACTAACATAGAGAAACCCTGTCTCAAAAAATTAAAATAAAATAAATATAAAATTTTAAAATTAGTTGCTCATTGTATATCATAGAAACTAAATACCATATCAGCCTTATTGTCTTTGCTTCTGAGTTTTAATATTTGTATAAAACACTTATATTCCAAAATTCAATAACATGAAACAAACTCTGGCTAGCTTTGTTTGAAGTCTCATAGAATCACAAGCCAATCATATATATGAATTATGTGGATTGAAGTAAGATAAATAAAGGTTTATAAGTAACCTTTCAAAATGAATGCTTTATATGTCTGCTAGCAGTTTTCAAGATAGTTTTAGTAAATTGAAACATTAATGTTATACCAACTTTAGTGATAGATAGTTTGCTGGCTCATTTTATGTCAACTTGACACATGCTAGAGTCATTTGGGAAGAGGAAACATCAATTGAGAAAATTCCCTTACTAGATTGGCCATTAGGCAAGTCTATGGTATATTTTCTTGATTAGTGACTTATGTGGGAGGGTACAGCCCACTGTGAACAGCGATACTCCTGGGCAGGTGATGTTGGAGTATATAAAAGTGGAGGCATACAAAGCCTAGGAGAGGCAAGCCAGTAAGCACAATTTTTCTGTGGCCTTTATGTCAGGTCCAGCCTCCAAGTTCTTGCCCTGCTTGAGTTCCTGCCCTGACTTTTCTCTGTGGTGTGCTGTAAACTTTAAGAGGAAATAAACCTTTTCTTCCCCAAGTCATGTTTGGTTACGGTGTTTTATCACCATAGAAATCCTAACTAAGGTATTCATTGGTCATCTTGATCATTTCTAAGCAAAATGAAAACAATGAAGCATTACTGTATAACTAAACAACAGATACCAAATACACATATGTATGATATATGAGATATCATGTGATATGTTATGATATGATGTGACATGGTGTTTTAATACAAACCATTTAAGCACCAGTCTCAGTGATATACTGGTGGTTTATTAATATACGTCAAACCAAGACTAACCATGACTAGGGACACAATGGACTCAGAAGCCAAACTGTGACCCTGGTCTGTTTCTACGACAGGTTTTTTTTTTTTAACAAGACCAGGTAACCAGGTGGGAAGCAAGAGGGAGGGCAGCATTACATCATTTTTTACTAGATAAATACAAGAAGAGTAGATTTTGTTCCAAGCATAATGTATCCAGGTAGTCAGACAAAGCATTTTAAGCTGATTGGCTAGGATATAGGCTTGGGGACTTTCCAGTTCTCCATCATTCTGGGAGAAGGGAACATAGCAGGATATTATGGTTTTGTTTAAGTAGAACATATATCATTAATGCAAGCAGGGCCTTCAACAAGAACTGAATTGTGAGTAAAAAGCTATTGAAGCTCCCAGGTAGGCACAGCCAGAGAACCCGAACTTAATTTCATCTTATGATCAAAATGGAGACTTAAGAACAAAAATGGCTTCAGCTATGTTAAAAGTGAAAGAAGGCATTAACAGAGGAGCTACAGTTCTAAGCAGGTTACGACGATGGTATGTTCCACAAGTGGGTGCATTTGTGAGGGCCAGAGGTAAGTGTTGGTGGTCATTATCTGCTGCTGCTGTTCTCCGCTTTACTGTTTGAAGCACAGTCTCTCACTGAAGCCGGAGGTAGCCATTGCCACTCTAGCCACCCAGTGAAGCCACAAGATGTGCTTGTCTTTGACCCCAACTATGGCTGCAGTTGCATGCTGTCTCACCCAATTTCTATGTGGGTGCTGGGAATCAAAAGCCTCACATTTGATCTACCTCCCCACCCATGAAGTACTGACAAGTGTTATGTGGGCCCATGTGAAGGCATGGTTATAGATGTGGTAGGTAGGTGACAGAATGGGGAAATTCTACTATAATTTGAGGAGAAAAATAAATAAATAAAAGAAGGAAATAGCAAAGGAAGAAGGCATGTACATTCACCAACATCACTCTGTGGCCTGCCACTAATTAATAACCAACCTTTATTAAGAGCAATGCATATACTGGAAACTGTATTAAGAATATGATATTGGCTCTCATACAAACTCTTTGTCAATTATTATAACACTTCTATGAGATAGGCTTCTCTTTTTCTTACTTTGTGGAAATAAAGCAAAATTGAATTACGGAGAGGTTATATAATCATGCTAAGACTATTAATAAGGACTGAGCCTGGGGCACGAACTAGCCCAGTGTAATTCCAAAATCCTCTTTCTTCTTTAATGACTTAAAAAATAAAAGCAAATTAAATTTTATGGATGAAGAAGAAAAACTAGCAGAATCTAAGTAACATTTGTTTTAACCGTGGTGATTGAATTAACTAGTCAGCGTTTGCTGAGAACTCATGAATTGTTAATGGGCCTGTGGAAAGACTACCACCTTTGCTGATGTCTCCTTGAATAGAGCTCTTTAATTTAGCTCCAGGGTAGTTACACTGTCTGGCTTCTCAGAAGCTTCCTTTAATAGGCCTTGACCTGGAAGTCGGCCAAGAGCTTTTGACAACAGACATGTCTATGACTCCAAGAAACCATCTCTCCTAGTATCAAAAAGCAAATTGGAAGGAAGATGATTGCTAAGTATATATTGCTGTATTGATCCAGATGGGTCTTGCAAATTATTACTGGTGGGCGCATACCAATGGAAAAGTAGAGAGATGTAAAAACAAGGGACTCGTTCTCATCTGACTATACAAAACTATAGACATAATATAGTCTGACTTCTTTCTCTATGTTGGCTCATTTCTTAAATCACTAATGGAACCAAATAGCCCAAGGGCACCATTAAAAAGCAAATGTGGCTGATACTCCAATTAGAAGCAATTTGAACTGCACAACTTACATTGTGGCCTAGACCACCTCATAAAATTGAATTGAAAACACAAGGAAGAAATAATAACTGGTATTTGTAGGTACACATCAATACTTACCAATGATGCTGGTCATGTAAAATTAGGCAAAATAGCACTTTTAATGTTCCAGGGAAAACATGAATAAGCAAGAAAAGGAAAAAAGATGAAATGTGAAAATTAGAACATACTAGCTTTAATATCTATTCTTCCTTTGACAAAATATAATTATTTTACTAAGCAAAAGAACAAGTTTACATTCTTTCCCTTCCTCCCTTCCTCGCTCTCTTTCTCTTTCTTTTTCTTTCTCTGTCTGCCTTTCCACTTTTGTGTCTTTCTTCCTGTAATCCTAAAGGTTGTGTATAATTCTTTCTCAGATTTATGTTAACAATGGCATTTGTTTTGTTTTTGTTCATAACACAGACTTATAAAAATACAAATACAATAGACTTCTAATGAGTTCTTCAGATTCATGATCTGCATTTTAGGTATCTAAATGACCTTACAGTTTACCTAAACCTGTGGTTTTTAAAGTAAAGCCTAGAGCTTACATAAGGCAGAATAAGTTGGAGCAATTAACAAAAAAATACATATTTCCAGAGTCATACAGCTCAATAAACTAAACTCAATAAACTAAATGGAAATCTTATTGAAATGTCTCATACAGGCTTGCTAAACTTGATTGCTGACAGTATTTTTTTTTTAATTGTTAGTCATCTTGGAAAACTTATAAAGAAAATGGAGCAAAAAGGCAGCTTTCTACAAGCCACCAAGCATAGCCTCATCAGAAAGCAGCCATATTGGTGCACTGATTTTGAGCTGAGATTCTCCAAAAATTTGTGTTATTGAAGGAAATGGAAACATGTTATCTAGGCTATTAATTTCAGTCCAGTAACAAGACCAAACATCAACAGATGGGTTAAAAAAAATCCATCCTCCTCAAGGATTGAGTTTTTTTCCTTTTTGGCTTTTATTTTGCTATTGTTTGTTATGTTTTTTTTTGTTTTGTTTTGTTTCTGAGACCAAGGGTCTCTGTATATATAGGCCACCATTCAAGTCATGATGCTTCTGGTTCAGATTCCTCAGGTACTATTATCCACGGTTTCTATTATTTGTAGTAGGATACCTTAGTGTTAATAAGAGCTACCCAGCAAGTCTTGATGACTCAGTCCCATAATCCTAGCCACTGAGAGGTTAAATCAGGAGTATTAAAATTTCACAGCTAGCCTGGGCAACTTGGGGAGACCTTGGCTTGAAATAAAAAGTAAAATGAAGGCTGAGAACACACCTCAACAGTTGAATGCTTATCCTGGGTTCAAATTCCAAAGCTATCAAAGAGAGAGAGAGAGAGAGAGAGAGAGAGAGAGAGAGAGAGAGAGACAGAGAGAGACAGAGAGAGACAGAGAGAGACAGAGACAGAGACAGAGACAGAGACAGAGCTAAAACTTGGAGATGGGAAACAAAGTATCCAGGTATTTCAGTGTATCAGAGGCCCATTTAGGATTTATTCCATCTTCCTGTTGACTAGAGGCTAGACAGTGTGAGTGACACGGTAAATTCTCTTCCTCTCTTCTTTTATTATTTTTCTCCTTTTCCTCTTCCTTCTCTTCCTCTCCTTATTATTGCTTTCTTCATTTGAAGTAGTGTCTTGCTATGTTGGTGAGGCTGGACTCAGCCCCCTGGGCTCCACGGGTCTTCTGTAGCCATGGGAGTTACTAGCATGATGGGTCTGAGCCACCTGTTGACATTTCCTGTGATCTCTATCTGATAGAAATGGGAACTACAGAGAACCTGATTTTATTGTCCTTTTGGACCTTATATAATTCATATTTAATATTTTACTCTCTATCCCGTGGCTTCCAAAACTATAAAGTTTCTTTCATTTATTGATCTATTCTTTCTCTCTCCCTCTCCCTCCCCCATTTCTCTCCCCCACTGCCTCCTGCTCTTGCTATGTAACCCAGCCTGGCTTTGAACTTACGTTCATCTTCATGCCTCAATCTCTTGAGTTCTGAGATTACACATAGGACCAAGGCTCCAAATTTAAAAACTGAACACTGTGAAAAATAAAACACTTGCTATTTTCTTCTATGGCTATATAAACTCATGAGAAGGAAAAGAAAATGCATTTATTTATTGATTAATACTACTCTATTACTGTCAAATACAAACACTACATGTAACTTTTCCTTTCTTTCTAAGCCCATACTAATACACACTATTATTATATATTTAACATATATTAGTGAATTGTTCCTTTGTTGTGATCATCCATCCAAAGTACTTTTTTTTTTCCAAAGTACTTTTAAAGATCCCCTTTCTTTAAAATAATTTATAAGGACAAGAGGACACTGCAGAATAACATTTGATAAATGATCTAATACTATTGGCAATAAAATTGATTATTTGTAAACAGTCAAATTAGTCTTTTAAGTACTGTTTTCCAGATCACCTAACAGGTTATATAATACATGGATCTCAGGAAGATGAGCCATTTCTAACACTAAGTAATAGGTGTCAATGGCTCAGTCAGTGAGTAAAGGTAGCTGTTGTTGGACCCAACAACTTGAGTTCAGTCCTAGGGATTCATAAGGTAAGAGGAGAGAACTGACTGTCCTCTGACTGTCACATGTGGTCTGTGGCATACTAATATACATAAAATGCATGTACACGTGTGTGTGCACAAGTATAAGTAAATAAGAATAAGAGCAAAATTATTTTAAAAGAGATAAAGACATGGCCTATGACATAAAGCATATTTCATTAAACAGCCCCTATAACCATTTACTCCAGGTAAACAATTGTTTTAGAGATAATGAACAAATGTGCATAGTCCTATTCACATGGTGTTTGCCTATTTCATGAGACGGTGTTCTTGTGGCCCCCTATTATGTTAAGTTGTATGCCAGGAATACTCATAACAATTTTGCTAAATATTTTTACATGTTTATCACAACGTTGATTTTTGTGCTTCTGTTAATTAGAAAGCTCCAGCACAGCATTTGCTTACTTTTCTCCTATTATTTCACAAATGTAGTTGGCTCATTAACCACATAATACAAGTACACTAAAGTACACAAATAAAGTACACTAAAGAAGATAGTCCTAGTAACTTAAAGCCAAAAAGGACCCAGGAATGAATAAAGGGATCAGATATCGTCAAACTGCTATCATCTCATCCAGCATTAGTGATTTTCCCCTTCAGACACTTGTTGGGACAATACCTGAGAGAATTGTGAAATGAAGGAAACAAGTCCGAAAGTGGCTGAAAGATGGAGAAAAAAGAAATAGTTAATATCTGTGCATATATTCATTTCATTTTACATTATATTTCTCAAGAATATGAAGAACTAGGGTTACACTGTAGAAGATATAAATGGGCATAATAATATAGACTCTGGTTAAAGAGATATGAGTAAAAATATTATTGTCATGATTAATTCAATTTAATCACTTGATTTGAACCCCACCAAGAATCCCAGAAAGGTCTTCCTGCTGGCATTGGTACCTTTAATACAATACTGGTGGTCTGTAATCAATGATCTTCTTGCAAACACACTTTTTTTTTTTTTTTTTTTTTTTACAAACGATGAATAAATTGTATTAACACTTGGAAAATTCACTTGACAGTCACTATAGCGATGTTTTGTATCGCCGTTCCAGTTAGAACTCGAGGAACATTCTGCGTGGTCTGATTATGCACGTGAATGTAAATGAAAAGATACTGTTGATTAATTTTGAGTGGCATCATACAACAACTACTAAATCAAATCATTTTCAAAAGAGAGCAAGTCTTCATCCTTTTCCCTAATGGCTAATCAAGTACAATTATGCCATCACGACATCGCTTGGCATAAATGACCTTCTCATAGAATTATTAGGCTTTGAGACCTTAATAATTTATTACAGCAGAGCTTTTAGCATACTTCAGAAATTCTTTGGAAGGCCAATTGGCCTTGTCTATGACAAGGGAAAGAAGGAAAGGGCATATACCACTGAGATCAAATATGTTGCTAACAAAGACCCACATCAGTTAATTGTGGGCCAGGGCAGAGATTAACTAATACCCGCAGAATTGTATTGCTTACTATTATGTTTGGTCTTATCTACCTAAGCCCTGGAAGTTGCTATGTAGATGAGGGTGGCCTAAAACGCATGCATGATCCTGCTATCTCCGTAACCCAGGTGGGCATACAGTTCCAGGCTGCAGACAGCATCAGGCTCTTCTGTTCTGAAAGGTTTCCACTGTGGATTCTTCTACTGTCGATTCTTGTTGGTCGAATGGATCTCCTCTTACATGCAACCTGATGTTTTCCTTGCTTGCTTTTTAGACTGTTTTACAGGGAATTTTGGCACCATGAATATAATGTATCATGGAACTGTCCTCATTAAAATATAATACATCTAACTAGCTACTGGCTTCTTTTGTTGTTATTGTTGTTGGGTTTTTTTGTTTTGTTCTGTTTTGTTTTTAGTAACTATCCAGAACAATGGGTTTCTGAGTGATGTTTTTATGCATGTGGGTCAGTGTGCTTTGCTCACATTCACATTTGCCATGCCCTCTCTTGTCCCCCTCACATTTATTTTGGTTTTTTGTTTGTTTGTTTGTGACACAGGGTTTCTCTGTGTAGCCTTGGATGACCTGAACTTACCTCATAGACCAGGCTGGCCTTGAACTCACAGAGATCCACCTGCCTCTGCTTCTCGAGTACTGGGATTAAAGGTGTGCGCCACCACGCCCAGTTCTCCTCACACTCTTTATTGCTTTCCTTCAAGATAGTATCCTTTCAACTTTTGTTTCATTCCTTATATGTGTTTATAAGCATACTTGTGTATATATTACCCAGAAACATTATAATTTACATAGTATATATATATATGTGTGTGTGTGTGTGTGTGTGTGTGTGTATCATATATATGTAATTTCTTTCCAGAGAAGAGAAAGAATATGTAATATTTGTCTTTTGCTCTCACATTTCTTCCCTTTCCTGTCTAACCCACCTTTCTTTTAGCTCCTTTTCTTTCCCTACATGTTCTTTTTCTACTTTCATATAATATATATTATGAAATATATATTTCAATGTAACCTACAGAGAGTATGTATTATTCATACATATATTATATAAAGGTAAAAAGGGACGATTGCTTGTATGGTTCTCTCTTCCAATGTCAACAATCAGACAGCTGAGGCAGGAAGATTACAATGAGTTCAAGGCCAACCTGGACCACATCCTTAGTTCTAGGCCAGTGTGAGATACAACCTCAAAACAAACAAACAAAAAATTAATAAAAAAGAAAAATATTTAGAGTCAAGATACTAGAGGGAAAAATTTCTGTTTCTGCTTTTGGTTTATTTCATTTAATGTAAGCATCTGCAGTTACATTCATTTTTCTGCAAAAGACATAATTCCATTCTTCTCAGCTGAAAGAAATAACTTTGTTTTGTCTAGGTCCCAATTTTCTTTATCCATTCGTGTGCTTAACTGGCATCTAGGCTGTTTCTGTGTATATTTTTTATTGGGAACATTGCAGCAATAAGCATCATGGGTGTACAAGTGTCTCTACAGTGTGCAGATTTAGATTCCTCTGTGTATATAAAAGGAGTGGTAGCTGGGCCACGGTGGTGCACGCCTTTAATCCCAGCACTTGGGAGACAGAGGCAGGCAGATCTCTTTGAGTTCGAGGCTAGCCTGGTCTACAAAGAGAGTCAAGGATAGCCAGGGCTACACAGAGGAATCTTGTCTCAAAACAAACCAAACCAAACCAAGAAAAAAGGAGTGGTGTTGTAGTGGTGGAAGGGCCTACAGGGCTGAGACAAAGAAGAATAGGAAACAGCCTTATAGGCTGATCAGTGTGTATGTGTGTGTGTGTGTGTGTGTGTGTGTGTGTGTGTGTGTGTGTGTGTACATGTGGGCTGGCCAATACCCTCTGCTTATGTGAACTTGCCAACCAACCACGTCTCTCAAGTGACCCGAACTTCCTCCTCTCTTCACATTCTGACCTTTAGTGTCTAATAACATAAAGCATCAGATCAGAATGTATGTCACCACATATGAGAGACACAAGAGATGAATACGCATGAAGGACTCAACCCTACAACATTTGGGGCTCTAGCTTTTTTTGGATAGTAGTTTGTTAGAAGCCTGCGTGCATGGAAAACTGCTTCCTGGTAAAATGACTGGAGTCCTGAGTTTTGGACTAGAAATCCTTCTACAGTCTAGGTGTATCCTTGATAGTTATGGCTTGGATGGTCATTTGTTTGAGTGACCTCTAGATGAATTTCTACAGAGGCTGAACCAGTTTGTATTCCTTCCATCCAGCAGTATGAGAGGCATCATTTTTGTTCAAATCTTTGGCAGCAATTGTTATTATTTGTTTTCTTTTTATTGAAAAACCAATTTGATACAGTTTATTCTGATCATGTTTTTCCCTCCTCTAACTCCTCCCCAATTCCCCACACACCTAACTCCATGCCCTTTCCTTCCTTTTCTGTCTTTAGAAAATGAACAAACAGGCAAATAATAAAAACAAACAAACCAGAGTGAAAACAACAACAACAAAACCAAACAAAACAATGAACAAACACAAGAAATACACAGACACATATACATACATGCACACATGTACATACATGTACAGAAAAACAAAAATAAGACCCATGAAACACAAACTCAGAAGCCATAATATGCAAGTAAAAGATCACTAAGACAAGAAATACTCAAAGTAATATGAGGCAAATAGTCTACAAAAATGCCATTGAATTAGTTTTGTTGTGGCCATTCACCTTTGGGCATACACTACAGTATAGTTCATACACCCGGTGAGACTCCATTGAAGAAAATGAATTTTTCCTCTGCAAGAGGATGTCAATTGCAGATAGCTTCTTAGTTTTGAATGGAGCTCCTGACCACTTGCCTCTTTCATTACTGATGCACCATGCAACTCGGACCTATGCAAGCAAGCACTGTGCATTCTGCCATAGACTCTGCATGCTCATATGTTGTGTCTAGAATACACTGTTTCCCAACCCATCTGTTTCTTACAATCTTTCTGACTCCTCTTCCACATAGTTCCCTGAGCTCTGGAAAGAGGAGTTTGACGAAGACATCCCATTTATGACTGAGTGTCCAAGGTGTCCCACTCTCTGCACATTGTCCAGTTGTGGGTCTCTGTGCTTGTTCTTATGAGCTATAAGAGGAAGCTTCTCTGGTGATGGCTGCATGAGACACTGATATATAGATATAACAGACTGTCCTTAGGAATACTTTTATTCTGGTGTTCCTTTAGCAGAATGAATAGTATTTGCTTTTCCCCTTGGCCCATGGTCTAACTAATCTCAGGTTCTTGGCTACCAGACCAGTGTCATGAGCAGGTTCCATCTCATGGGGTGGGCCTTAAATGCAACCAGAGAGTGGTAGGTTATTCTTGTAACATTTATGCCACTACTGTACCAGCATGCCATGCATGCAAGTTGTAGATCATAGAGTTTGTAGCTGGGCTGGTGTTTTTACTTTTCTTCTCTAACAGTATGCATGTAAAGTATTTTACAGCATTAATTCCAGTCAGCAGTGGTAAAAGCTTTAGTTATGTATCTGCTCAATTTCCTCATGTTCAGTGACATGTGTAAGGGTTGTCTTCAGCAGTAGGGTCTTACCCAGTTTGTGGAGAGCAGCAAAAAGCTTTGGAAATAACCAGAGATCTTTGGGGATTTCTATGTGATACCTTTGGTCAATGACTCAACCAGATGTCACCCATTCCTTGCACTTCTGACTTGGTTGAGATTGGGTCTCAACATAGTTTTAATTTGTGTTTCCCGATTGGTAAGCATGGTGAATACTCTTCTTACATTTTCATCTCTTCTTTTGAAAGAGAAAGCAAAATCCTGAAATTTCTGTTTAGTTCATTTGCTCATTTATCAACTCTCATCTTCATAAGGAAATATTTGAGGTCATTTTCTTGTGTTTCAGTTGTATTAGAGTATCCCGGGCTGATTGCTTTGGGATAACTGGGTTCTGGAGTTGCCATAATACTTTGACTTTTGTTGTTTGTGTTTTTATGCTGGCCTTTAGCCATCTGGCTGCCTCTGGCATTGTGTGGTAGATTCTGGTGTCCTTAGCTGGCCATTGAAAGCAGCTTATAGGTGAGTGGCTATACGCTGATACCCCTCACCTACAGGGATCAGGGAACCCTACCATGGATCAGCCAGGTGACCTGAGATCTGATCCACTTGTGTCCCACACCCTGGGGTCTCCTCTGGGATAGAAGACTCAGACAATGATGTTCTGTGGCCCACAGTTAAGTATGCGTGCTGGTCTGTTGCTAGATGCTAGGGACCAAGAGCCTGTGGGTACCCAGAAAGTTTTCTGTGGGTTAGCCGGATGCTCTGGGGTTAGGTCTACTTGTGACCCACACCATGAGGTCTCTACTTGCTTGGCAAATCCAGATACTGCTTTTCTTTCTTTCTTTCTTTCTTTCTTTCTTTCTTTCTTTCTTTCTTTCTTTCTTTCTTTCTTTCTTTCTTTCTGTCTGAGACATGGAGCGCTGTGTACTGCACTCTGGTGTGTGGCTAGACACTGGAGATTGCAAACACTCCTGCAGAGACCCAGGGCATTTCTGAGGATTAGCCAGGTGACCTGAGGCTGGATCCACCTGTGTTCCACACCATGTGGTCCCCTCTCACCTGGAAAACACCAGCACTGGTGTTTTGGAGCTCTCAGATTGGTCCTTTGGTGGTTGTGCAGTCTCCTGCTGATCAGACACAGTGTGTGATCAGCGATGCCATCTTGGATCCTTCCCATTTGCTCATTCATGGATTGGTTGATTTGTTTTATGGTGTTTAGTCACCACTCTAGTTGGCAGCACGAACCTGGGAGAGTGGGACTTAAAAATGAGCCAGACTAAAGTCTCATGCAAAAGGCAACTTTTTTCAGAGCATCAGACAATTTACATCAGGCCAGCATTCTGAGGGTTTAGCAAGGTCATGAGCGAAGTTCACAGTCACAAGCACAATCCATGCTTGGCAGCATCATTCTGAATAATCGTGGGTAATCTAAAGTAAAACCCTATTATTACACCTGCAAGATGTAACAAACATGATAATATAAAATAAACACGAAAGCACACTCCAAGAACAACTTAGGTTATGGAGGAACAGATATTACAAGACTCTTGTTTTTCTTACTTGGAGTTTTCTTACAAGGTTTCAGAGATCTACTTACACAGCTTCACTCATAATGTTGAGACCGTGTTTCAGTTTTTGAAGTTTTAAAGATTCTAGATATTAACATGCTATCTTATGCGTAGCTGTTAATGTTTCCCCCCCATTCCACAGTCTGTCCGTTTACCCTGCTAAAACTTGTACATTTCACACAATCTAATTTGTCAGTTCTTAGAATTGTTTCTTGAGCCATTGAAAATCTTTGCCGAAAGTCTTTAGCTCTATTTCCTGAAGTGTTTTTCTTCAAGAAATTTCAGATGTTTAGGTCTCACATTAAAGTCTTTAATCCATTGTGAATTGATTTTTTTTTTTTTTTTTTTTTTTTGGTACAAGGTAAGAGATAAGGACATGTTTAATTCTGTTACTTGTGTCATACAGTTTTCTCAGCATCATTTGTTCAAGAGGCTGTCTTTTCACCAATGTGTGTTTTGGATACTTTTACCAAAAATTGAGTGTTCATAGCTACATGAGATTCTTTCTGTATCTTCTATTCCTTTTATTTATGTGCTTATTATTTCCTTATTGTTTACATTGCTGGGGCTCTAGTATACTTTAGAGTCAGGTGTTGTTTTGGTCCGTGCTGCCATTAGAGGCCATACTGATGTCCATGATCTGTGATGGAGGCCATGTTGATGTCTGTGGTCCTCCTTAACCATGTTGATGCCCACGATCCATGTTGCCCCTGGAGACCATGTGGAAATCCACGATTCATGCTGATGCTGACTGCTATGGTTAAGGAAGCTTCTCTTGCAGTGGTATTGATGACTGTAGATTCATAACTGAGAATGAGAGACATTGAATGCTTGTGTGACACACTTCTGCCAAATAAACAGTCCAGACTGGAAGCAATTGAAGAAAGTCCTTTAAAAATGTGATAAAGAGGCTGAAGTGTATGTCTTCACAGTTGTTGGCTTCTGGTGTATGTGGAAGAACTCAGTTTTCTTTAAGGGGGTGATCACTGGGAATTTGACCATGCTCCAATGAATATATGGGTAACACAAATTGGATTTGGTGGGGTTTGTTGTTGTTGTTGTTAGTGGTGGTGCTTTGTTTTTTGTTTTGTTTGTTTGTCTTTTTCTTTTGGGGGTGGTGGTGGTGTTGTCAAAGGATGGGAGGGTAGACCTGGGAGGAATTAGAAGTGAGTGTGATTCGGGTATGATATTCCTAAATAATTAATAAAAATATAATGTTGGGAGGGGGAGCCAGGTGTTGTGATATCAGAATTGATTTTTCTGCTTAGGATTGCTTTGACTACCTGATGTCTTTTGTATTCCTGTGTGTTCTAAGACTGTTTTCCTTTTGACTTTCTGTCTTGAACAAACATTGCAAAGATTAATCTTAATTGTTGACTTGATAGGATTTGGTATCTTATAAAAACACATTTCTGGGAGTATCTGTGAAAATGTTACCAAACAGGTTGACCCAAAAAAAGGAGACCCACCACACAGGCAGGCAACATGTGGGGCTCAGACTTTCAAAAAGGAGGAAGTGCTTGGAGCACTAGCTTCCCAATCTCTGCTTTGTGATTGAGATGTAATGTGTCCAGCTACCTCCTGCTCTTGTCACCTTGCCTCCCTTGCCATGACAGTCTGTGCCCTTTCAAACTGCAAGTGAAATCATCTTTCTCCCTAAAGTTGGTTATTGTCATTGTCAGATGCTTGGTCAAATAAATGGACAAAATAACACATTAAAATGTTAAATTTTTATGGGGATTATGCTGAACAGTAGATAGATTTAGATAATATAGCCAGCCACTTTTGCAGTATTAATTCTACTAATTCATGAGCATGGGAAGCCTTTCCATCATCTAGTTCTGTCGCCCACCCCCTTTCTGTGTTTGTGTGTGTGTTTTAGAGGTTGGTAGAGTTGTCAGTGTACAGGTTTGGAGGTTTGCCTTCCACCTTACTTTTGGAGACAGAGTTTCCCAGTGAACATGAAACTTGCCAGTAGCTAAACTGGCTGGCTGTTGAGCCTCCAGGACCCTCCTGGCTCTGCCCCCTCACACTGGGACTAGAGCTGCATACTGCCACACACTGCTTTTTACATGAACGCTGGTATCTGAGAACAGGGTCCCCATTGTAAGCAAGGTACAGTAAAACCACGGAACTATACTGTGGGTGGAAAGAAAAGTTTATTGGGTCTGCCAACTCTACCTGTCAGGTCACCAAGAGAAGCAAAATGGCAGAAAATCAAACAGACTTTATGTGACTATCGATTGGGTGGGGCCTTGAATTTAAGACTTCTGATACCCAGTAAAAATTCTTCTGTTTATCTGGTCAGAGGCCTTCTGTTTAAGACATTGTCACCAGCACAGCCATTTTGGGGGGCCACTTTGGATTTAACATTCTAGACATTTTTTGATGATAAGGGGCAACCGTAGGCCTCTGGCTACTTTATGTTGACTGGGTGTTTGAGGAAGGGGTGATCTGGAATGCTGACGCAAAGCAGGGGCTCAAGATGGCAGGTGATAGTAGGAGACTTGAGGAAATTCCATCAGAAGCACCTGGTTTACTGAACATTGGGTTATATCCATACATTTCTCCTGAACAAAGCTTAAGAAACAAGGAACAATCATTATTATGAGAATAGCCATCAGTGCCTAAGGAGGCATAGAAGCCAGGGTACCACAAAGGACCATAGTGAGAATCCCATGTTGGCGTTGGCCCCGGAAGGCTGTAATATGTAAGCTACTTTAAGTTTCCAATCCTCTCTTCCACTTGGACAGACTGAAACAGATAGTAGCAAAATTCTTCACTGAGGGAGAAACAAGTGCCCGCCACCCCACCCCCCTGGCTATTAGCAAGTCCAGGGCTTGCAAGTTTTGTATGACCATCAAGGCAAAGGAGATGAGCTGGCTTTGGAGTGGTTAATTCCTGCATGGTAGCAGCCACTTGGATGGAAATCAGCTGAGATAGAATGGATTATAGACCATTGGTAAAGTTAAGGAGCTAAGGGGAGTATTTACCTTGAGCATGCATTTGAAACTTCCAGACTTGCTCTAGGGCTCTCTGAGTTGAGAAGGTGGAAAGGGAGAACAAGTCAAGGGGAAAGAACGAGCCTATTCTCAGAGATAGTCAGGAGATGGGAAAGCTTAAGCTTTGGCATCCCAGTAACTGACAGGAGTACTTATCATCAGACCCCACTTGAACTATGATGGATTGATCCATCTCACCACACCCTAAAGCTTAGCTCCTGTTGATGGGGTGAGCCTGACCAAATGTGGGACTGTCAAGTATGAATTGAGGGACTGTTGATGAGTGACTTTCAAATAATAAACTTAATGGCTTATTGTATCCAGTGGTAAAATGGTTTGGGTGATAGGAGCAGTGGTAGGCTGAGGGAGGAAATTATCTGCATGCCCCTAGAGAAGGTGTCTTGAGAGAGTGAGTAGTCATGGAAGGGGGCTGGCTCCAAAGGAAGTAAATTTCCCAAGAGAAAACAATTGCTGTAATTAAACCGAATGGGCTGAGGAAGGAGGAAGCTACGAGAATAGCCCAAATGGGAGTTAGGGCTAGAGGTAGGAATTGAGACCAAGGAAGATGAACTTCAGAAGACAGCTATGATGGATGAGTTTTCATGAGCCATTAGTCGTTATAGCTTTCCTGAGGACTGGGGGTGGTAAAGAATGCGCTCCTATAACCCTTAATACCACTTGCGTGACTTTAGAAATTAATGCTGGGCTATTATCTGATTGTACGGATCTAGGAGGTCTAAATCTGTGCAAAATATCATTTATGAGGTAGGGGCAGACTACTACTATTAAGTCTCAGCCGTACTTGAGAAAGCTTCTACCCATCCTGAAAAAGTGTCTACTACAGTAAGAAGATATTTTTGTTTTTGTTTGTGTAAAATCTATCTGTCAGTCCCTCCCCAGAGGATTACCCCAAATTGCCGTGAAACAAAGGTGAAGCACTGGGGAATGAGGTGGTCCTGAGGCCTCCCTCTGGGGATGTTTAGGCACAGGTGGAGTGATAGCCTTAATTAGGACAGAAAGGCTAGTGTTGAAGAAGAGAGACTGGAGGAGGCATTAGAGAGGCTGAGACCCAATATGAAACAACTCATGACTAGCTGTCAGGAAGGGCTTTGCTTGAGTGTCAGAGAAACAATACCTGTCCTGCAAGGACCAGCAATTAGGGCCCATAAAGGCTTCCATAGCCTCAAGGGCCTGTCACTGGGACTCAGAGTAGGTGGGAGTTAAGCTTGGAGGAGCCAACAGGCAGGCTATGAGGGGTACTGGCTGGCCTCCTTAGCAGTCTTGTCAGGGAAGATAAGAGGCTTCTAGTCGCTTTAGGATTGAACTAGAGGCCTACTGGGCTACAAGAGAGGATGCTGCTAGTGTCCATAGGCAAGTGCTAATCCTGAGATTAATGAGAAAAAAATACCCAGTCCACAGTTTTGAGCCAAATTTCAAGTACTCTTTAATGAAGTACTGATCAGAAAAATGGACTGCAGTCAGGTCTTCAACTGGGTTCCTAGTGAAAGTCTAACAAACACTTGCTATAGGGGCTTTTTTAGGACAAAACTTTTTGGCCACTGTATTTCCAATGTGGCTTTGTTATTTTCCAAGAACTACAATTCCCAGCATTCCACAGATTGACTTTGGCTCTTACACAAGGTTACTATTCCTTAACTGTTGCTACCTATCTTTTTGGAAAGATAGAACACAGATGCAAGAATGAGTCCTCTCATTGTCCCAAAACCCCCAGAATAATTTCACACCCCCCCCCCTTTTTTAAAT
Organism: Acomys percivali; assembly: GCA_907169655.1. Lineage (NCBI taxonomy): Eukaryota > Metazoa > Chordata > Mammalia > Rodentia > Muridae > Acomys > Acomys percivali. The sequence goes on from OU015744.1 coordinate 112,245,297, forward strand.
AGTATTTAGGATAAGGTTTGGTCTGGGAGAGCCAGAGCAGAAGCCTGTCAGCATGTGTCTCAGATGAGAAAAAGTATACAAGACAGGGTTAATAGAATCTAGAGGCTCAGTTACAGGGTGAGGAGTGGGAGGGTAGGAGGCTTAGCTGCTTTGTAGTAGGGGAGAGTAAGAAGAACAAAGTTGGGAATGCAAATTTAAAGGTACTCCTCCAGGCCAAAGAAGGAGAGAATTTGTTCTTTGGTGGCTGGAGGTCTGAGGGACTGCAGATAGTGCCTGTTGATTCTGAGTCGGGGAACAACAGGAAGCCTAGACACTTGACCTGAAGGACAAAGATTGAGCTTTGGAAGGAGACGCTGTATCCTTTGTTGCCTAGAAAGTCCAGAAGTTGACTAGTGTATTGTTGCGACATTGAGAGTGAGGGGCTGCCTTGTAGAAGATCCTTTACCTATCGAATTAAGCATCTGGGAGAGAAATTGAGAGAAAGGAGGTCAGTGGCCAGAACCTGGCTGTAATAACGGGAGCTATCTCAGAAACTCTGGCAGGGGCCAGTCCAAGTAAACCGAGATACTGTGCTGGTGAAGACAGAGAGGTCATGTGATAGAAATGGCGTGTAAAAGACTGATGACGAAAGTGTCCTTAAAGTCTAGAACAGTAAGTGTGATGTGGGAGAGGGAATCTGAGGAAAGTAGAGTGCAAGGGTTAGCCAGCACGGTGTGACTAGGAGGGACTGCCTTGTTGAATCCAGGCAGTGAAAACCATCAGGTCCTAGGACAAGCAAGGCAAGGATGTTCTAGAGTAAGGGAACGGGCTTGAGGATACCTTATTAAGAAGGTATTGTGGGATAGGTCTTGTCTGTGTTTTAGCAAGATAAGCCATCGAGAGCAGCCAAGGTAGGAGGTAGGGTCTTGTGGTAGGAAATTAATGAGGAAGTAAAAGAAGTATTCCATAATTTAGGGCCAATGAGAGAGTCTGGAAGAGGAAGGGGTAAGCGTTAGTGTCCGCTAATGGACAAGGAGTCCTTTCAGAGGCTGGAAAGAGAGGGAAAATCTGGAAGGTGTTGAATAAAAAGGAAAGGGAAAGTGCAATTTAGACATAATATCCCTGCCAGTGGTGCTTTGAATAGGAACAGTCCCCATAGATTCATGTGTTTAAATGCTTGGCCCATAGTGGGTGGCATAATTAAAAAGTATGACCTTGTTGGAGGAAGTGTGTCACTGTGAGAGTGGGCTTTGAGGACGTGGATGATCAAGACAGACCTAGTTAGTGGCTCACGGTCTCTCTCTGCTGCCTGCTGATCTAGATATAGAACTCTCAGCTACTTTTCCAGCACTATATCTGCCTGGGTGCCACCATGCTTCCCACCATGGTGATAATGAACTAAGCCTCTGAACTGTAAGTCAGCCCCAATTAAATGTTTTCCTTTATAAGAGTTGCCATGGTCATGGGATCTATTCACAGCAATAAAACCCTAAGATACACAGGAAACTGTTTCCGATACCATATTCAGAAGATCTTTCTGAGGGTTTTGAGGGCTATTATCTAGTAATTTTGAACCTTAAAATGCATAAGTTTTAATTGAAGATCCTTCAGTGTCAAAACAAACTTTAAATTGTAAATATAGTCCATAAAGGGACTGGGAACATAATTTTCCTGATTCTTTTATAGTGTTCTTTTACAAAAATCAGGTTTTGTTTGTTTGTTTTGGTTTTTGGGTTTTTTGTTTTCTTTTCTTTTCTTTTTTATGAGTCATTCCTCCAAAGAGTTAGATTTAATAAAGTTAGTGAAGACATAAGGGGATGAGCATGTCTTTAAGTCACTTGCTGTTATCCTGAATAGACCTTTATACCCTTAGGAATTTACAAACCTTAATCATCAAACATATGTTGTTTGTAAGTCCTATTTGCCCTCATCTGTTATTTTTTTACTCTTAGGACAAAATTATCACACAAAAATCCATATCTATCCAAAATATCTTAGAAGCCTGTCATTACCTTTTTAGTCCAGGGAAAATAAAGTAAAACATCTATTTTCCTAAACAAGAGTTGAATCCAAATTGCATATATAGTAATTTATAGCAAATTAAGATGACCTATACAGAGATATTTAACCATTAACCCTTTCTGATACAAGCTTAAGGTAGTTTTTTTCTGCTAGGGACTTAACAGAATTTTTAAACTACTCTCTGGTAGCCTTATAAATCATGAAATAAAGAAAAGTTCAAAGATCTCAATGGCCCTGAACAGGGGAACACTTTAGTAGACAAAACCAAGAAAAGGCTGGGAGGGGAAGTATTTGGGGAGCTAACACACATTTCTCTTGATTGAAAAAAAATTAAATACTGCGAGAGAAGCAATAATAAACTCTATTGGAAATGGTTTACCTCTTAGCTGTTAATGCTTAGTGTCTTTTCCTGGGCTTTTCTTTGTGTGTGTGTGTGTGTGTGTGTGTGTGTGTGTGTGTGTGTGTGTGT